>JAWNPT010000093.1:1200000-1672500 GCA_035047365.1 Drosophila ustulata | reverse complement strand
TTTAAAGTTATTTTTCATTTTTTATTTGAAATTTGTTGGTATAGCTGAGGAGTAGTGGAATATTTATGGAAATAACAAAATATATTTATTTATTTATGATCATTCTGGCGCTACACTCTCCAGCTTATGAATTATTACACTAGTCACTTACAATATTTTCACGAAACTATATTAATTCAATCGTGTATTGCAATAAGTTTCTATATTATAACACATATTTTTCCATATAAAGATTATTATTTACCTTAGTACTTTAAATGAAAATTATATTTTATTTTATACTATCAATTTTATGGGCAACTTTAAAGCTTTATTTCAAAATACAAATCTAATAATATTTGAGTTGAAGAGATGAGACGAGAGGGAGACTTGTGTTTTAAATACTACACATTTTATTATTTTTGTTTTTCTTATTTTGTTTTAGTTATTAAATTTAAATTTAAATAATGCGTATTATTGATAAGTTTCACGTTGCAGCTGTTTGCTTGATAATAATAAATAAATCAGAATAATTACAAATTCTAAGGCTGTCTCTAATTATGCGCGTGTATCGCGAGTCGTTTGATGTAAGACGCGTTCAAGCTGTTTGCGTATAACGCATTACGTATTACGTATTACGTATTACGTATGCCAAGGGTGGCAACTTGACTTGACATCGCTTCTTGACTGTGCCACATGGCCAGGCCTATTACGACACCGAAGCGCGTCAACCACAAAAAACATTGCCAGCTAAGAATATGGTACAAGGACAACAACAACAAACAACCACAGCAACGACAGGAGCAAAAACAAAAACAACATTAACACTTGCGACACATTTGCTGTTGTTGGGCTATTTCTTTGGCTTTCAAGTTGAGTGCCGAACATTGTCGCCTCCCTTCTTCCTTGCCTCCTTATCTGCTTGCCCCATTTCCACTCTCTTGGCCAGAAGCATTTGACAGCACTCATAATTCGATACGAGAGCATATTAACTATAATCAGTTAGCTATCTCTGTCTCTCCCACTTGAACATTTCTGAATATGCTCTGCCAGGCAACATTCTCTCCTTTCTGCCATGTCGCAGTTGTTGCTAACTTTAAAGTCGCGCAAAATCAAGCCTTGTCAATGGAGAACCCAGTTCCGACTTCCCATTCCGCAGGATTCATACTCTACCGCAGGAGTGTTTTAGCTTGGTAGATGGATAGATGGATGAAATACAATTTAAATAAATAAATACCTCTTTTCCGTACATAGCTGAAATAAACTCATAAGATTTAAAACACTAGTAAATAATGTAATCGCACCGATCGCCTTTTTTTTAGAGGGGGAATTTAAAAGATATAGTGTATGCATTGATCATGAACTGATACATACATTAATTGGTCAGCTATTATTTAGTTTATTATTATTGATTTAATTATAATTTTTGCACATAAACATTGATTTTGATCCATCTGCCATTGGAATTTTCGAATTTTTTTTTATGATGTCTATCAATTTGTAGAGCTCTAATTCTATTATAATATTTAATCTTTTAGTCAATAAGCGACAGCAAATCGAGATTGTTATAGCAGTAGTTTCTTTCACAGGGTACATTCTAGTCGGGCAGGCTCGACGTAATCGTTTCAGCTTGTTGTGTGCGCAGCAAGTGCGTTGCACGACTTTGAATATATGTACATGAAAGAATCAACTCTCGGAAACGCCGCTTCAGCTGAGCCGTCTTTTTTTACCCGCTGCCCATGGGGTAGACGGGCATTATAATTTAGTGCAACAGTTAAAATGTCAGGCGAACACACGACTTGTCAACGGATGCCGTTCGCATGACACATCATGTTAAAGTCAATTTGAGTTCGAACATTAAATAATTAGTGCTGTTTTTGCCACTGCACCATAGTCGATATAACAAATCGTCGGCACACATACTATATAAAATGTCAACGCCCGCTCAGAGACTTGGACTGTTTGTAGTGTGTTTTTATTCCAATTATATTTATATATATTTATATATATATACCATGCTTACTTTCCTTTTCTTTTAGTTTTCCAATCAAGGATTATCTTTCCACATTTTCTTTTTTTGTAAGTAATATGTAATATGTTATACTAATTTTTGTTGTATTACCTAGTGTTGTTTTAACTCTGTATAATATTCATTATGAACATTATGATGGAAAATTGATTTTTATTAATTTTAGTTGTATCCATTGTTAGTTATTTTGTTTTCCCAATTCTCCAAACGGGTGACGGGTATTTTAAGGTCGAGCACACTCGCCTGTAGCTTCTGTGCTTGCTTTATTTTGTGTGCTACCAAGGAGGCAGGAAGCGGAGCAGTGCACCGAATACACAGAACCACTTGCCAGTTTATGCTCCAGTCGCGTCGCGTCGCATCGCGGGGACCGTCTTGAATATTTCAATTTTATTTGGCCTACACGTGACAGCAGAATTGTCAGGTGTGTGTGTGAGAGATGGTGTGCGCCTCGAACCACTCGCGTTTATATTTGTCACTTGGGCATTTTATTTCGTTTGACACTTTTAGCGTTTAATTATTTGCTGGAATCCATTGAAGAATTCTGAGTTCCTTCAATTTTTATCGACACGCGGCGCACGCAAAACATTTTCACGTTTTCTAACATTTTTTCCTGGAAGTAATTTAGTTAAATAAATTTATTTGCATTGGACTCTTGTGGTAGATTGAATATATGTTTATGATAATTTCGAGATATTTCAATGAAATAATAATTCATATTTATTTCAGAATATTTAATTGGTGATTATTTTCGCAATGTGTCGACAATGAAATAAACCGCAAAATTGTTTTTGGCTTTGAATTTGACAGCGCCTCACATAAACATTTATAATTATGTACATAAACGTAGTTTTGTTTACTCTACGTTCGAATCAATTGGTTTTTTTCACCTGCCAAAGTTAAAATTAAATAATTATTTGAATAACTTTTGACAAGTTCGCTGTGGGCAAGTCGATTACCTTTACCCAGCTCTCTGCTCAAGAGTTTGGTACGAGTCTTGAGCAAGTTTTTGTTTATGTTGCTGTCGCAGAATCTAAAGAAATAAAAACCCTTTGATATGGCTCAAAACTTGGCTCAGCGCGAGAGACGCGCAAAATAAACAGGCAGCAAGGACAACGACAACTGAGGAAAACAGCAACAACAATTAGGAGCAAATGGAAATGGAAGCAGAAAACGCGTCGAAATGAAATTTAAGAGATTCTTACCGCGAAAATTGTGCAGAAACATAAAAATAATATTTAACTTGTGTCGTATAGACGAAAAATTTTCATTTCGTCTAAAATGTTTAATTAGTTGACTTTGCACACACTCTCACTCACATTCGCATTCACATTCGCATTCACAGATCCAGCCATATGAGTGTATTCATATCCCACCGTCCTCTATTCCTCTATTCTCCCCCCTCCAGAGCCAACAAACGCAACGACAAACAGAACGCATAAAATTCAGAATATGAGACGCGACGAAAGACAGACGAGGCACGGAACACACCGAAAATCAGAAGAGTTAAAAAGGCTCAGAAAATGGGACGAACCAAAAAAAAATATGAATAAAAAACAGAAAACAAACAAGATAGACAGAGCACTTGTGCTTTTGCAAGCTCAACAATTGATACTCTTTAAATAATATTAACATTTCATATAATTTTGGAATCTCGAATTTTAATTGTTGAGTGAAAAAATTACAAAAATGAATTGCATTCAAAAGTAAACATTTGAATTTGAATACGCTGAGCATATTATTTATTTATGAATAGACATCTTTGGTCACATATATATAACATATGTATGTATATATATTATTTTATGTATTTAATGTTGCTTGCGGGAAGACGTCTACTTTTGTGTAGTGTATGCAGAATACATATGGAAAGACAAACAAGGAATAAACATAATTTTCTGCAAGTTTTTCTTTAATGATTTGCTTTTGTGTTTGCACTGCCATACATACAGACAGACAAACACACGCACACATCTAGATAACTATACATATGCATATATGTATGTATGTATGAAGGTCCATATGCTTTCCCCTTTCCAGCCCCGACCACAAGTCCTTTTGGCTATTCGTGCTCACGTCCTGCACAACGTGCTGCGCGGTACATGAATGTAAATCCCCTTTCTGCTTCCGTTTTTTGTATACCCTGTGAAGCACAGAGCCAGTAGGGTATGATGACACTTTACTTGCATTTGGGCAAATGTATTATTAATTTCCCATTTTCATGTCAATATTCATAGTTCAAATTAACTACCTTAAATGTAAAAATTACTTTGTTGTACTAGTATTTATTTAATTATAAATTCACTAATTTATTAGATACAAATATTAATTTATTGATAATACATTTTATTAATTTTTTATTTGCATGTCAATATGCAATATTCATATAAGAATAACTTTGTTGCGTGAGTGATAATTTGTATGCTGACATCATGTTATTTAAATTGTAAATGCATAAATGTATTGGGTTTAATTAACCTTAATTAATAGCACAATTTATTATTTTTCTATATGCATGTTAATATTTCACTACAAATAAAGTAGATAATAAATAAGAATAACGTTGCTGCACGATGATTTAATTTAATTAGGTAAATTATAAAGTTATTGGATGCATTTCAGAATCAGTAATTAATTATACAATTTCCCTTTTTTGTGGAATTCATTTCAAAAATACAAATACAAATGAAATGAATGCAATTTAAATGGAATGGATATATTGCAGTTTATATAAATGTCTGAATTATACAATAACAAGAGATCTAAGTGAAGTTCAATAAGTTAATTGTAATGAATTCAACATTGATTTGAAGAGGTGTCTGGCAGTCGATCATTTGGGATTGTCGCGTTTCCGCTTGTTATTTTGTTCTCGCAGCTCGTTGCGCGGCTGTACCAAATATTCTTGTATCCTTTTAACTCGGTATCCTGGCAGCCATGTCACGTGCAGGCAGCGCATGTAAAAATTCCAAAATCGCACCTTCCCGATGTGCAACGCGAGAGTGTCTAACGTTTACTTAAATAGCTTTAAATACATGTGGCAGGGAACTGAGGGGGCTGGAAGGATGGGGAGGATCTGTTGGGTTGACAGGAGATTTGTACCAAATAATCAGCTGAACTTTTTCTGTGTATTTTTGTATCTCCATTTTTAATTACATTCTAAGCCAAGTCAACATTTGTTTGTCTGTCCCGCTGCTTGTCGCCCTTTTTTGCCAAACCAACCCGCCCCCTTCCTTTGCCACTCCCCCTTCTACGCCCATCAACCGCGTTGCCTTTTGTGTGTCGTGTTCTTCATCCACATCTCGAACTCAAATTTTGTGTGTCTGTTTGTTCTTTGGCTTGTGTTAAGCCGGCGTCGTGGCAATTTTTACAATTGCCAAAAATAAGTACATGCTAATGTCACGCCCACAACAATGGGGCCCACGCCCTGTTTTTGGTTGCCTCCCCGCCTCATGTTGCCGCGTCTTTCCTTCGTCGCATTCGTTTTTGTTCTCTTTTACTAATTAACAAAGGATTTCTGTTTGCGCAACGTCGCTTTCATTTTCTTTCGATTTGCGACGCATTACAAAATGTCGCACAACAAAGCGAAACGAAAATCAGATAATGTGGATTTTCACAGCCTAACAGTACGTTCATCAGCGAAGAGCTGGAGGAGCTGGAGCTGAAGTTGGAGCTGAAGGGGTAGGGGAACAATACGGGGAATTGGGGCAGCATTGCTGCCACAACAAATCGAAAATAGAACTGAAAAATTGAGTTAGCGATTGCCTAAAAATGAATGAAACAAAACCAAATAAAAAAGCAAACGCAAAAAGGGCGAGCAACATGAGCAAAGCTTTTAAGGCTGTTAAGCTGATGTCTGCTTATTACCACAGCCATTTGGCAAGAGCAACAGACATTGCCACAGACGCACTCAGATCCTTGCCTGCCCCCAAGTGGGAGCGATCGACAACAATGTTTAACTAGAAACAGCAACAGGTGATAGAAATTTCACTATCATTGGATAAACAGTGACTATTAATTAATTTAAACTATGAATACAATATTAGAGTGTCCATTGAGGGGGTTAATTGTTATTGGAAAAAGAACAAAATACTTATATCCATATAATTTGAAAAATATAATAAACTAAACCCCCATGTGCTGGAGTTCAATAAATGCATAATAAGTAAATCTCTGTACTTCAAAATATGTCAGAATGATGAAAATGATTATGCAAATATTAAGACAGAAAGCTAAACTCAAATGATGTATTAATGCACTTAGAGTTTACTACAAATTCACAGTCAACCATAAATGAAATTAAAAGTGTCTCTGCAGATTAATTATTTCATACAACTTGACTCGGCATGACCTTCATGTTGCTTTTAACGCATTTATTGTGCTTTGATTTGCGGATGCGGGCTGCATAAGTAGCTGTCAAATTGATTAATAACTAAGTAGATAAGTAGTGCTTATGCCTGGCACAAGTATTTCCACAAACAATCCAGCAAAGTGACAGCAAAGCGATGCCAACTATTGAGGCTTGAACTCTTCTCTCTGGCTAAGTTCGGTCTCACATAGTCTAGTCTGCTTCGGTTTGGTTTGGTTTGGTTTGGTTTTGCGATGTCTTTGGTTTGGTTTGTTTGGTTTCGTTTCGTTTAGTTTGCTTTGGTTTTTCGGGCGCAGGTCCCAGTGGGTTGGGCTAGTCCTCTGAGATTTGCCTAAGAGTCAGTCGAGAGGCGAGAGTGGAGCGTGGAGCGGTGAGCTTGGAGAGCAGGCAGACAGGGCAACAAGTCAAAGTGTAGGTGTAGTGACATTTAAAGGAAATGAGCAAAAATTTTCTCATTTCCTTTTGATAAGGCTGTTTGCCGTTGCTGTTGCCGTTGCCTGGTCATCTATCTGGAGTCCAGCTTAAGCTCCTCAATGTTAAATTCAACTCGACTAGTTTCAAACATTTGCATTTACTGCAACTTCAACTGCAAATTATTCAAATGCGCAAAAGTATGCAACAGTTTTTTTCTGTTCTTAGCTTGTTAGCACTTTCAGTTTTGGGGGCCAGTGCGTCATGTTGTCGCACTGTCAACAGCGTCATTATTGTCATATTATTGCCTTATAAAGACCCGCGACTGCGACTCGTACTCCCATCCACATTCACGTTGCTGTTGTGGTTAAAAAAGTTAAGCTTATATAGTGCAAAGTTTCCTAAGTACTTGGAATGAGCACGACGCTGACACTGATGATGACTCCGACTATGACTGTGATGATGACGCTAACGCCAACCTGATGACGATGATGATGATGATGCGAGAAGAGCCCTGTGCATTCCCCCACCCCTCCCCCCACTCCTCGCCCCACCAGCCTGTCAGCCTGTCACTCGCTCACCTTAACCGCGACATATTCTGTCTGCAGTTATGTAGTTAGTTGGTTGACTGTCGTTGCCTTCTGCCTTCTGCCTTCTGCTCCGGCTCTCGCGATGCGGTAAGTAGCAAAAAGTTGTCATGCAAAACATTCACCCAGTTACAGAGAACGCTCCGCTCCTGCCTCTTAAAAATGGCATCTGCAACCCCATTGTTGTCGCAGTCATAGACCAAGCGACGGCTTTGCCAGCCCACACGTACGTAATTGTTCGCAAAAACTTTGCGTTAAGAAAATTATGGAAGAATGTGCCTGAAAAACCTGATGGGTTGGCAAAACTTTTTTACATGGAAACTGTAGCCTGGCATCAGGTCGAAGGCAGCAGGCAGAAAGCAGAAGGCAGAAGGCAGCAGGAATCAGCCACCAGGCACCTGGTATCAACGTCTCTATAGCGAAAAGAGCTCAACAATTACGCTTTCAGCGCAATGCAAAAAAGGCGAGTGAAAAACTTTGTCGTATTGTGAATTTAATAAAAACATTCTCAGCAATTATTCAATTCGCAAAAAGACGCTCTCGTAATACGAATAATGCCCAATAATGTGCAATTTTCTGTTGTTGAATGCCACAACTATTAAAGCCACATTGTTTAACAGCTGAGAAGCGAATGGAGAGTGTACCAAAGTATATTTCCATATTTTATTTGTATACTCCATTTCCATTACCAATATTATTTTGGCATTTATAATAATTGAGCAGAGTACAAGAATATTTTTTTTTTTTGTTACTTATATTGTGTTAAAATAAATTGTAATTTATGAGCAGTGTTTACTATTATAATAATATGATATTTAATGAATTTCTCTTTTAAGCAATTTTAATATTTTACTATTTAATTTAGGAGCAGCAATAAGAGTTTAATAAAATTCCATGCAAACTAAACAACAATGAGAATTGATTTTCAATATTATATTTCAATATATTTTAATACAAAACCTGAACAATTACATAAGTTGCAACTCACATTTCGGTATGCAAACGACTTTAATTAAGATTGTAACAAATTGCTGGCAATTTGAAGAAGCAGCGCAAATTATGAAATTATGAAATTATGGAATTGTGAAATTGTGAAATTGTGAATGAGAAGCATATTCGCAGTTTGTAAGTTGATCCGCAGCCTCAATTGTTTCACTCAATTCAAAAGTCTTTGGTGAAGTGATTGCTGCCGCCGAATCTGAATTCGAATGCAGGAGGATTCGAGTACTCGGATTACGGGGCGGCTGTGCGAGGATTTGACTTTCATATTGGACGAGTGCGATGCGAATAGCTCGCGGCTTAAGCACAAAGCGAGTGAAAAATTGTTGAAAAAGTAGCAATTTCCTTGATTGACGCTCATCAGCGGAATTGCGGAGGGTTGAGGTTGAGGTTGAGGTTGAGCGGAAAAGAGGTAGAAGGATGAGGTGCAAGAGGGAGTGCTATGGAGTGCGTTGAAAATATGTATATAGTAGAGAGCAAAAAACGAAGTCGAGACAGCGACAGATTGGACGGCAGGCGGCGTCGTTGCGTTTTGAGCTCTGATGCAGTCACAACTTGGCAGCCGGGCTGGGAATAGACAGAACATGGCGGGACGGAGGGGAATGCGAATGGGAGTTGAATTTGGAATAGGAATACGAGAGGAATACGGGCGATGGGAGTGGAGTGGGAATAACATTGGAATTGGGAGTGGAAATTGGGCTTCTTCAACTTCCACTTGCGCAAACATTTCCGGCGCCACTTCGCATCTTTTTTTGTTTTTTTGTTTTTGCGAATTTTGTTTTTGTTTTATTTGTTAGACTTTTATAAAATATAAATGTGTGTGTGTGCTGCCTTCTTCTTCTGCTGCTTGTGCCATTTGTTGTTGTTGTTTTGAGTGAGTGACTTGACTGCTTTGTTTTACTTTTACTTCGTTGTGCTTTTTGCTACATTTTTGTCTTAAATGATTGCCATAAAAAATAAGTGCACATTATTGTAACAGCGAGCTGCACACACACACACAACAAGTGGGCGTGGAGAGAAAGGCACTTTACAGTTATCCATACGCGTAGTGTAACAAATGATTTTCACAGCATTTTTGCTTTATGTGCTTTTTAGAGCATCTACGTGGCGCGAGTCGCGAGCCAGTCACAGAACTCAGACTCAGTCTCAGAACTCTTAAGTGATTTACATGGCTTACTTTACGGAAATGCAAATAAAAGCAGCCAACAGCAACAACCATCGCTTTCTACTTTCTACTTTCTACTCTCTATACGCTTTTCGCTATTCGCTATTCGCCTTGTTGAATGAACGAATGTGTCTAGATTGTGGCTCATATTTTTTGTTGTTGTTCGAGGGGCGCGCCTTTTAAGTTTTCGACTCGCTTTTTATTTATCGTAATTTAATATTCATTCATTTTTGCTATTTTTAAACGCGTTCTGCCGTTGCTCTTGCCGTCAGAGCGTTGCTTTTTCGGGGGCTGGTGAGCTGGTGGGCGTCAAGTATTTTTAGCCTAAAATGAGCTTAAATATTTGCTGATGCGGCTTTAAAAGGCTGTGCGCAGACTGCTTGGGAATTCCTTTGGCCTCTTCTGGGCACACTCCTGGGCTCCTAAGAGGGTTGTGCGAACGTAACCCTCATTATCAGACAGCTAAAAGCTGTGCTGTATCGTTAGCGATTCTATTCGATTCGTCTATATTCTGTGCTAAAGTCCTTAAGCCGCAACCGTTGCCGCTTTTAAGTTGAAGACATATTAATATTTATTATGATCAAACAGATTCGCAGCCGAAGCAAAAGTATGCCAAATAAAGACGCAATGAAATACGTATTTACCGACTGCTTTTGTTTATTTATTAATATTCTCTAATGCATGCAATACATTTAAAATGAGTCACACAATGAAATAAACAACTGCACTTTGAAAATATGTATTTAACGTATTATTTATAATTTACAAATCATCATTTTATCCATTTCTCGCATTTAGAAACTTGTTTATATATGAATTTTAAATGAATCAAGCTGTGGAATATATAAATGCAATTTAAAATTATTTATTTAACTTATTATTTACAATTTATATGTGTGATCATTCATCATTTTACCACTTCCCGTATTTAGATGGATATTATATAAATTTAAAATTGATCAAATTGTGAAATATACAAATTCACTTTTAATATTATTTGTGCTCTAAATCGCCATTAAAATATTTAGCCAATTCTATACAATTTATATGTGATATTAAAAAGAATAAAAATTGTATGCATTTCATCAACTTTCCTTTTCTTTGTCAAATCGATAAAATGTTGAACTTAATAATGAAATATATAAATGCACTTCCAAAATGATGTGTGCTATAAATCCTTATTTAAAGATTTTCCCAATTATTTACAGTTTATTTTTGATTTTAAAAATAATTACAATTCGATTTATTAGAGTCATCATTTCGTTAACTTGCCATTTCGTTTCCAAATTAATAATCATTTGAATCAATAAAAAAACTATTTTTTTTTACTCTAATTCGCAATTTTAATTAATTTACTTTCATTTACAAAATAATAACAATTGAAATATGACAATTACTTGATGATAACAATTTATTCAAATCTTTGTTTCAGCAACTTCTTCTTTTCTGGACGCACCTTAATCACCTTGAATGCGATTAATGGAGTTAAAAAAAATCATTAGAAGAGCCCAATTTTGGTAGACAGGTAGGTTGGCTCAATGGAAATGAACCCATGGCCGATAATTATCAGTTCAATCCGCAATTTCTGGCACAATATCAAATGTCCCAGAGTTGTTGAGTCACTGCAGCCTTTAGGTATTTGGGCCGCTGTGATTGGCTTCTGTCGTTGTCGATTAGAGAACCTAGACGAAGAGAGGCGCAGGACTGCAACTGGCCGCACTGTCTGGAGTTGCATTAGGAGCCCACTTAATGTGCCACATCATTGACTTTTGTGCCCCAGCTGAGAGAGAACATCAACGGCAGCAGCATGAGCAGCATCATCATCATCATCGTCTCTTGGCATTAGATGCACAATGCGAGTCATCCAGGCAAATGCCATCCAGTCTTTTTTGTGTGCAGCTCTGCTTACTGCAATTTTTGGAGGCTTTGTCTTGTCAGCATTACTGGGAATTTTCTGTCAGCATTTAACTAGTTAATCAACTGCACATTGAGGTTACTTTAAAGTCCACCAGTTTGCTGCATGTTTAAATGCACTTTTAATTCGACTCGCGATTCACTTGCTCATTTTAATGTGGTTCGCAAACATAATTGTTGGCGTATGATTAATATTGCACATACGCATTGTGGGCCAAAAATACCATAGATTTAATTGCATTTGGCAAAAAGTGCCCATAGAGAGATATACGTAATACGCATAAAGAGTGTGCACTAAATTAAAGTTTGCTGTCGAAATAAATCATTAAACACAAAATGCACTAACAGCATTTATTCAAATCAAATGTTGCTTGCTTGCTTTATCATCTATTATTTTTTTGTTAGCGAAACAGCATCTCAATTTTAATGAAAAATGTAACCTGCAGTTTTAATAACATCGAGAATATGTTTCACATTTAAAAATGAACAGTTTAAAGAAATCACGAACAGGATAAATTGCAGTCGTGCATTCTCATCAAAAGCGCTTTTCATTGTTTTCTTGTTTATTTGCCGCATATTAATTGAAAGGCAACGCAAGCAAAACAAAACGATAATAATATTTGTTTAATTATCATTTCAAGTGCAATCGATATGTGCTAATCTATCACAAGTGCCAACCATAAATTATAGAATTAATAAATGGGTTAATATTTCCATGCATCGTTGAAGTACACTATACAAAAAACATTTATTTCTTGAACAACATTTAACTTCATTAAATTAAGGGAACTAGTACTATAACTAATAAGTTTTAGCTGCGATGAATATAAATAAAAAAAATATGAACTTATTGCTAGTTGTATTCAAACTTATTATTATAAAAAAATTAATAATCTCTACTTCAATAAACAGCAGAAAATTAAGCATTTACTTTCAGAAGACTTTACAAATAAAATGAATTGAATGAAACAATCTGTTAAATGTAATATTCATGGCTTTGCAAATATTTATCTTTAACTGCGCATAGTAGAAACATCGAACAAATAGAGTAGTTAAATAAGCTATAAAATTGTGTCTCTTTCTTCGTCTGCCTCTCTCTCTCTCTCTCTCTCTCTCTTTCTTTTCCCCAATGAGGTGTTTTGTAACTTGTAGTTCCCTTGATTTCTATTTCTACCTTGGGCTTCCCAGCATTTTATCGCTTCTAGAGAGCGGTTCCGCCATCTACGTGTTTTGTGGTGTGCGTCTCCTAGCGGCTGCCTACGTGTGTGCATTAGTGCTCGCATTTGTCTCTCTGCATCTGTGTGTGTGTGTGTGTGTGTGTGTGTGTGTGTGTGTGTGTGACTGAACTGCGTGCGATCACGAAGCGCATAAATGGCGTTTGACACGTGACAAAAATTTTGAATTTTAATATTTTTGCCTTTGTGTTCGCGATGCTTCTCTATTTGAATCCATCTCTCTGTCTCTTTCGCTCTTTCTGCTCTATCCAGCTGCGAACAAATGTGCATATGTGAGCATGTGTGTGTGTGTGTGTGTGTGTATTGGTTAAACTGAATTTCATTCGGTTTTTCGTAGCGTTTCCATTGTTTCATTTTCATACTTTTAGCTGCGTTTGTTTTCCACTAAGCACACACAGATACAGTCACACGCACACACACAAAAACTTACTCACACAAAAACTTACTCACACACACACACACACATGCTGTCATTTGCATATTTGTTGGCGAACATTTGGCACACCCAACGGTCCAAATAATCGTTTGGAATATAATAGACGATTGATTTTCGTTTTAAATAAATAATGCGCGAACTGAAATCCATATATATTTAAAATTTGTGTCTATGTTCGTAAGACATTCCAACGTCATATTCATTATTTTTGTTTACATTTTCAATTTAATAAATATCGTATTTGTTAATGCGGGAAAGAAAAGGTTTATCGCTTGGAAATTAAATTGAACATTATTTTACGAAAATCAGTAATAACTGAGAAATTAATTTACAATAAATATTTTCATTAAAGAAATCAACTTAAAACCATTATGTTCATAATCTTAAATAATTAAACACTTAAAAAGCATGATAGTCAATCAAAAATAACTTAAACCGCATATTATAAACTCTTTATTGAAAATAACAAATTGCCAAAAAAAAATATACCCAATATTTATCTATTTATTTACAAATTAATTGTAATGAAATAAATATAAAAATTACAATGCTTTTTCGACACCAAAAATATGTTAAAATTAAATATTATAATAAAAAATTATATTAATATTATATATTGCCAATGACTAATAATAATAATATTTGCTTATTTATTTACAAATTATTTGTAATTGAATAATGCTTATTGAACACCACGAAATATGTGTGTAATGAATTTTGAATATCTTTCAATAGTGCCTTTCACGATACTATCGCTTATTTTCCACTCGTTTGTTCGCTGGGCACAAATACATATTATATGTACATATGTATAAAGAGAACTAGCCTCTTTGTGATGTTATTTTGTGTTTTGTCAGTTTTGTGCCGATGCTGCGACAAAAGCAAAACTCAAAGCTGCCAAATGGAACCTGGCTCGAAATTCACAACGCGCTCAAAATTTGTTTGCTTTGCATGTGCCGCTATTTTGTTGAAATGATGCGATATAATAACTGCAAATCGCCCACTGTCCGACAGTGCTTCTCCTCGAGGACCTCTTCCAGTTCCACGTTGACTTCCAGTTCCATACTTTCACTTGCCATAGAGCTTGGCAACTCAACTTGTGGCAGCAACAACAGCAACATCGACAACACATTTTGCATTGGCAACGCGGCATCAAATAAAAGTGAAAATGAAAATGAAAATGAAACTATGCAAATAAATGCGAATGATGACGGCGCCGGGCAACACCCACAAACACAATTACAATCCCATTGCCATTCCCAATACACAATCACACGCAGCCCCCAACAACAACAACAAAAACAGCGAAAGCGACAACAACAATAACTACAATTACCTTTCTGTGGATTCAGGGAAATTCGGCGATTCTTTTATGGCCACTGCGCATTAACTTGGCCATTTGGCAATCAGTTAACTGGGCCAATCAAATCCAAAGATGGCCAGTCAATTTGAGTGCCAAATATGAGCTGCAACTAACTAGTTTAATCATGGCTGAAGTTCCTAGAATTTGTTATTAAAAATTATTTAAGCAGCTGCATCACAATTCTTATGGTTTTAAATTAAAACACATCGTTGATGACAATTCGCGACAGTGAACTTCGATAATGATTGGCGAAATCGATACGTATCAAAATTATAAATGTCAAATGAACCTTTTTTTTTAATTTCAGTAGGAAATAAATTTGATGGTGCTTGTAATACCCTAGACTTAAATGTCGGGAATTAGAATATTAAAATTACAAAGGAATTTTCCAACATTATTAGTATTCAAATGACAATTCGAATATATTAGGTAATAAAATATAATTTTTTATTATACGATAAAAGCAAAAACAAATAAGTAAATAAAATAAGTGACTATTTATTCGATTCTAACTGCTTTTTGAATAAATATATTTCAAATTAAATTAAAACATAATTTTGGAAACATAAGTGTAAATAAAAAAAATATTTTCTTATTATTAATCCGTTTATTTCTACCAGTTCTAACTGCATTTTCAATGAATGGTTTCAAAATGGAAATGAACAATTAATGAAGCCCTTTGCATTTGTTATTTTACATAAATATATTGGTGAATCTATTTAATACATTAATATATTACCAGGAAAAATGGCATTGCAAAGAATAACGAAATCAGAGCTATAAATTGTTTATTATTTCAGACTAGATTTCAAGCAAATAAAAATACTAATTAACAATAAATAATACAATAAAAATCGCAGATATATAGTACGTATGAGCATGCCATGTCGAGTTTCGATCACAGGGTATCCCGAAGACATTCGCAATTTGTAGTCTGGGCGTTGTCTCTAAACCGAGTGCGTGTGAATGAATAAAATGAACTAAAATATGAAGAGCTAATTGGCAGAATCAGTTAAATGACACGGTCCTTGCAGCGTCTGTCTGTCTGTCTGTCTGTCTGTATGTCCTGCGTGTCCTGCGTGTCGAGAGTGAAGCGACAACAACTAAGGCAAAAGCAACAACATTAATAAACGCAATAATTGTAGCAATAAAGCGAAGTAAACGGCAAAAGTTTGTCGCTAGATTTGCTGCCACTGCTGTTGGCAGCTGAGTCGTAGTTGCCGCACTTTGTTGCATGCAGCAGATTGCATGCAATTAATTACTAAGCAGTCAACAATTTAGTAACCAACACAACTCACTTAATTCCCATCTGCAACTGCCTTGCATACTGTAATTTATTTGCGAGCACAACAACATTTCCATTTAAATTTTCAATGAGCTGCTGCCACAGAAATGGGGAATGCAGTGCGAAAAATGAATTTCCCTGATGAGGCAAATCGGCGCCTCAAGTGTCTGATATACATAAATAGAATTAAGCAAGTTGCCACTTTAACACTTGAACACTTGAAGCCTGCAAACTGCACGAAATTACGCACTAAATGAAGGCGTTTATATTAAATACTGAAGCGGACGAAGACGTTCCCCTCTCCCTTCTCCCTTCTCCCTCACACCCCTTTGCGGCGCTTAGTGTCTTCTTCTTTTGGGAGGCAGCATCAATTTTCAATTACTTAATGTGTGTGCCGACTGGCCGCTGACGCTTCCCAGCCTCCCTGGCAGACAGAAGTCCGCAAAGTAGCAGCAGAGAGTTACCCTGTAAAATAATTGAATAGCAAATAACTGATCAACTATAGTACAACTGCTATTTGTTGTAGTTATTTGCAGCACACTGAATTTAATTAATTAAAAAACGAATTAAACATGCAGTGCAGTTGTTGCCATAGAGGGTATTGAGGCAAGCAGCTGAATCAATAAAAATGCTGGAAGCAAATTGGAAAGCAGGCGCAAGTAAAAATAAGGAAATAACAGAAGAAAAAAAATAGGAGAATCAAATAGAATTACTTAGCACACATTATTAAAAAGTAAATACGTTTTGAAATGGGAACCAGCAGCAGCGGTGGGCAGCATGGGGCAGCATGGGGCAGCAGCAAATTACGAGCACTTGCAGCACATTCAGAGCCAGCTGAGAGCGCCGCCATTTTCGGGCATATTTTGACACAACTTTGGCGGCCAGCTGGGAGGGGGGGCGTGAAACGTGGAAATGCTAACAAAGCAATAAATTGCCACTAAATCTAATTTGTGGCAGCAGCAGCCACAGAAAAGGAAGCAAAAGCAACAAAAAAATAAAACCAAAATAGCAAACATGACACGGGATTGGCGAGGGGAGTGTGAGGCAGTTGCAGAGCAGAGAAAAGAGAGAGGGAGGCAACTGAATGTGTGTGTGTGTGTGTGTCGGTATGGGGCACCGTCGAGTTGATTGCATTAAAAACAACCCAAAACGTGCCGTGAAATCGTGTCCTGAACGCTGCAGTCTCGACGCCATGCTGCGCGTGCGGGGGGGAAGCAGAAGGATGGCGCAGGATGTAAGCCAGGATGGAGCCACTGGAGGGCCGCCGACTGATGAGCACTTAGTACGTACACTTTGCCGACTTCCGCCGGAAGTCAGCGCAAAAAGTTGCTGCCACGGCGGCCATAGCTACAGCGTCCGTCGACCGTCGGCAAGTTGTCTGCTTGTCCGTCGGGGTTGCAACGCATATTGGCAACGCCATTTTGCTTGCACTTTGATCGCAACTCCAGCTGCCTGCCTCTCGCTTGCTCTGATGTGTGGCAAGCTGGTCGTTTGAGCCACTAGGGACACGTGTGCTTGAGTTTCGTTTACCGTTTGCTTGCAACAGCAAATAATTAAAATGTTTCTGGCAATTAGCAAGCAATTAGATGAAGTGAAATCCCAGCAGTGCTGTCGCTCTCGCTTCCTCGCTTCCCCCCTCTTTTTAAACTTGCCCCTCGTGCGCTTCGTGCAGCGCATTCATATGAACTTGCTGCAAATCCATCGAGCCACAAAATATTGCTTATGCCACGTGTCCAGGCGAATGATTAAAATGCGGAGCTGCATAATTGCTGACGGCGGTCGCGCTGTCCGGCAATTTGCGACAGAGATAAAATGTTATGCATTTTTAATGTGGTACGTAACGTGCAACATTTCATTGTAATAAATATTTAAATGGCTAAAAGGGGGACAGACAGACGGCTTCACTTTGCCTGCATCAGCGATAAGCGCGCGCCAAAATGACAACACCGAAAATGCTCGCAAGTGTCAACAGCTTGGGAAGCCGAGGTGCCCCAGGGCGTGGCAAGCGGCAGGGGCAGCAAGTACATGCCAGCAAATCAACAACAACAAAACAGACCAAATGCAAAGCGGCACAAAATCAAAAAAAAAGGAGAAAAATGAAGGAGAATAAGCGTTAAAATGTCAGAGTTTCTCTGGCAGTTGAAATAAGGGTTAGACACCTAATTCAATGCGATAAGACAATCTGGGGGCTTAGCTTATTTGTTGCATGTGGCTGCCTACACACAGTCTGTCTGTGTGTGTGTGTGTGTGTGTGTGTGTGTGTGTGTGTGTATTTGCCTTTTATGTAACTGTTTCATTTTGCATGCGCCTTGGTGACTTCTTGCCGCCTAGGGTTCGCTCCCATTTCCTGCAATCCGCTTCCATCTCCTCCACCGACTCCTTCAACTTCCTTCTGCTTTCGCTTCACCGACCTTGTCTTTGGCCTTGGGTTCAGGCTCGGGTTAACGCGTCGGATACGGGATACGTAGCGCAGCCATGTTGCTTGCCTTGCCTTGACTTGAGTCGCGTCGACTCGAGTTGAGTTGAGTTGAGTTTGAGTTTGAGTTGGGTTCCACTTTATAGCGAATTCATGTAGAATTTTATTTGCAGCGAGTGTTTTTTATGGGCCTGCCGAGGATTTTGTGTTCTCCTACTCTCTGTTATCCTCTTGCTATCTTTCTTCCTTTGCAACTGTTTGTCATCGTAAAGGCTTGCAACTATGAACAGCAACAATCTGCAGCAAATATAGGCTATTTTTTTTTGTAATTAATACAACAGCCAGATGCTGCATTTCCGATTGAATAAATCAAATTTATCAGCAAATAAAATAAACTACATGCCAATAATATTAATAACTCTTAATTTATTTCAGAAAAAATACAATCTTGAACAACTAGAAGATTAAAAGGACTATTGAAATGATATTTTGAATTTTTTGTACGACAATCGATTATAATTTTCCAACGCATTCATCAGCGCTGTCGATCCTTCAAGGGACAAATTTAGTTCAAGTAAGTAAGTCAGTGAGTAGTAAGCAATAGTTACTATTTTTTTTTTATTATTTTCTTTCGTTTTGCATGTGGCTGCCCACTACCAAGACATGAGTCTCAACTTCGGTGGACATACAACAATGCGGCAAAAAGCCGTGATGACTAAAGCTGCGAATATGTCTTGGCTTGAAAAGATATCGAGAGAATATTAGAAATTCTGCAGGTGGGAGATATTATACAGCTGCAGGCCAAACATTATTTTAATGGATTGGCCTAACACCCAAATGTGCCTAAGAAGACAGCACTCGCAGGATCTGCCGGCTAGGCTTGTTGCATAATCTGTCTCTGTTAAGCTTTCAATGTACATACATATCTATGTAACTGTTCTTAATCTAATGTAGGTTTAGTTCTGATCTCCCACTATTTTAATTTTTTAATTTTTCCACTTGCAAAATTTTTGTCGCTGAACCCAAAAATGTGAAAGAAATAGCTGAAAAATGCGAAAATCATGAATATCTCGGAAACCAAAAGGACGATCGAAATGTCCTTTGGCCAGTTTATAGTCCTTGTTAAGACGAGTTGATTGCCACAGGACTCATAAGGATCAGCACGGATATGGCCAAGATAGAGCATGTTTTGTCTCAGCAAAAAAGTCCTTCTAATTCTGTTGTTTAAAAGATATTTGGGCTTTTGATTTCATAGTCGTGCATCATGAACCCGTCCCTATATGCATGCCAAAGATCATCCCAATAGTCCTTCAAATGCCGAAGTTACGATGGATTTTCGAAATTTTTGCCAATTTTCCATGCCTACCCCTTGTAGATTTTTTCGAAAAATTCTTGTTTTTTTTTTTTAATATATTCTTTATTTTCTTAATGACAATCGACAGTTATTTTTAAACGTATTTATTAGGGCTATCGACCGGCCAATTGCTATCTAAATTGTCGTTGTATTTGCCGAGATAAACACATTTTAATTTTTCATTTGAAATTTATATTTCATCCCCAAAAGTATGCAAAAATTTTTAATTTTTGGACTTGCAAATTTTCAATTGCAGAGTCGAAAAAAAATGCAAGGAATCGAAACAAACTTAGAAAATCATAAATATCTCGGGAACCATAAGGACGATCGAAATGTCCTTTGGCCAGTTTATAGTCCTTGTTAAGACGAGTTGATTGCCACAGGACTCATAAGGATCAGCACGGATATGGCCAAGATAGAGCATGTTTTGTCTCAGCAAAAAAGTCCTTCTAATTCTGTTGTTTAAAAGATATTTGGGCTTTTGATTTCATAGTCGTGCATCATGAACCCGTCCCTATATGCATGCCAAAGATCATCTCAATAGTCCTTCAAATGACGAAGTTACGATGGATTTTCGAAATTTTTGCCAATTTTCCATGCCTACCCCTTGTAGATTTTTTCGAAAAATTCTTGTCTGTTTTTTTTTAAATATTCTTTATTTTCTTAATGACAATCGACAGTTATTTTTAAACGTTTTTATTAGGGCTATCGACTGGCCAATTGCTATCTAAATTGTCGTTGTATTTGCCGAGATAAACACATTTTAATTTTTCACCTGAAATTTATATTCCATCCCCAAAAGTATGCAAAAATTTTTAATTTTTGGACTTGCAAATTTTCAATTGCAGAGTCGAAAAAAAAATGCAAGGAATCGAAACAAACTTAGAAAATCATGAATATCTCGGGAACCATAAGGACGATCGAAATGTCCTTTGGCCAGTTTATAGTCCTTGTTAAGACGAGTTGATTGCCACAGGACTCATAAGGATCAGCACGGATATGGCCAAGATAGAGCATGTTTTGTCTCAGCAAAAAAGTCCTTCTAATTCTGTTGTTTAAAAGATATTTGGGCTTTTGATTTCATAGTCGTGCATCATGAACCCGTCCCTATATGCATGCCAAAGATCATCTCAATAGTCCTTCAAATGACGAAGTTACGATGGATTTTCGAAATTTTTGCCAATTTTCCATGCCTACCCCTTGTAGATTTTTTCGAAAACTTCTTGTTTTTTTTTTTAATATATTCTTTATTTTCTTAATGACAATCGACAGTTATTTTTAAACGTATTTATTAGGGCTATCGACCGGCCAATTGCTATCTAAATTGTCGTTGTATTTGCCGAGATAAACACATTTTAATTTTTCACCTGAAATTTATATTCCATCCCCAAAAGTATGCAAAAATTTTTAATTTTTGGACTTGCAAATTTTCAATTGCAGAGTCGAAAAAAAAATGCAAGGAATCGAAACAAACTTAGAAAATCATGAATATCTCGGGAACCATAAGGACGATCGAAATGTCCTTTGGCCAGTTTATAGTCCTTGTTAAGACGAGTTGATTGCCACAGGACTCATAAGGATCAGCACGGATATGGCCAAGATAGAGCATGTTTTGTCTCAGCAAAAAAGTCCTTCTAATTCTGTTGTTTAAAAGATATTTGGGCTTTTGATTTCATAGTCGTGCATCATGAACCCGTCCCTATATGCATGCCAAAGATCATCTCAATAGTCCTTCAAATGACGAAGTTACGATGGATTTTCGAAATTTTTGCCAATTTTCCATGCCTACCCCTTGTAGATTTTTTCGAAAACTTCTTGTTTTTTTTTTAATATATTCTTTATTTTCTTAATGACAATCGACAGTTATTTTTAAACGTATTTATTAGGGCTATCGACCGGCCAATTGCTATCTAAATTGTCGTTGTATTTGCCGAGATAAACACATTTTAATTTTTCATTTGAAATTTATATTTCATCCCCAAAAGTATGCAAAAATTTTTAATTTTTGGACTTGCAAATTTTCAATTGCAGAGTCGAAAAAAAAATGCAAGGAATCGAAACAAACTTAGAAAATCATGAATATCTCGGGAACCAAAAGAACGATCGAAATGTCCTTTGGCCAGTTTATAGTCCTTGTTAAGACGAGTTGATTGCCACAGGACCCATAAGGATCAGCACGGATATGGCCAAGATAGAGCATGTTTTGTCTCAGCAAAAAAGTCCTTCTAATTCTGTTGTTTAAAAGATATTTGGGCTTTTGATTTCATAGTCGTGCATCATGAACCCGTCCCTATATGCATGCCAAAGATCATCCCAATAGTCCTTCAAATGACGAAGTTACGATGGATTTTCGAAATTTTTGCCAATTTTCCATGCCTACCCCTTGTAGATTTTTTCGAAAAATTCTTGTCTGTTTTTTTTAATATATTCTTTATTTTCTTAATGACAATCGACAGTTATTTTTAAACGTATTTATTAGGGCTATCGACCGGCCAATTGCTATCTAAATTGTCGTTGTATTTGCCGAGATAAACACATTTTAATTTTTCACCTGAAATTTATATTTCATCCCCAAAAGTATGCAAAAATTTTTAATTTTTGGACTTGCAAATTTTCAATTGCAGAGTCGAAAAAAAAATGCAAGGAATCGAAACAAACTTAGAAAATCATGAATATCTCGGGAACCAAAAGGACGATCGAAATGTCCTTTGGCCAGTTTATAGTCCTTGTTAAGACGAGTTGATTGCCACAGGACTCATAAGGATCAGCACGGATATGGCCAAGATAGAGCATGTTTTGTCTCAGCAAAAAAGTCCTTCTAATTCTGTTGTTTAAAAGATATTTGGGCTTTTGATTTCATAGTCGTGCATCATGAACCCGTCCCTATATGCATGCCAAAGATCATCCCAATAGTCCTTCAAATGACGAAGTTACGATGGATTTTCGAAATTTTTGCCAATTTTCCATGCCTACCCCTTGTAGATTTTTTCGAAAAATTCTTGTCTGTTTTTTTTAATATATTCTTTATTTTCTTAATGACAATCGACAGTTATTTTTAAACGTATTTATTAGGGCTATCGACCGGCCAATTGCTATCTAAATTGTCGTTGTATTTGCCGAGATAAACACATTTTAATTTTTCACCTGAAATTTATATTCCATCCCCAAAAGTATGCAAAAATTTTTAATTTTTGGACTTGCAAATTTTCAATTGCAGAGTCGAAAAAAAATGCAAGGAATCGAAACAAACTTAGAAAATCATGAATATCTCGGGAACCATAAGGACGATCGAAATGTCCTTTGGCCAGTTTATAGTCCTTGTTAAGACGAGTTGATTGCCACAGGACTCATAAGGATCAGCACGGATATGGCCAAGATAGAGCATGTTTTGTCTCAGCAAAAAAGTCCTTCTAATTCTGTTGTTTAAAAGATATTTGGGCTTTTGATTTCATAGTCGTGCATCATGAACCCGTCCCTATATGCATGCCAAAGATCATCTCAATAGTCCTTCAAATGACGAAGTTACGATGGATTTTCGAAATTTTTGCCAATTTTCCATGCCTACCCCTTGTAGATTTTTTCGAAAACTTCTTGTTTTTTTTTTTAATATATTCTTTATTTTCTTAATGACAATAGACAGTTATTTTTAAACGTATTTATTAGGGCTATCGACCGGCCAATTGCTATCTAAATTGTCGTTGTATTTGCCGAGATAAACACATTTTAATTTTTCACCTGAAATTTATATTCCATCCCCAAAAGTATGCAAAAATTTTTAATTTTTGGACTTGCAAATTTTCAATTGCAGAGTCGAAAAAAAATGCAAGGAATCGAAACAAACTTAGAAAATCATGAATATCTCGGGAACCATAAGGACGATCGAAATGTCCTTTGGCCAGTTTATAGTCCTTGTTAAGACGAGTTGATTGCCACAGGACTCATAAGGATCAGCACGGATATGGCCAAGATAGAGCATGTTTTGTCTCAGCAAAAAGTCCTTCTAATTCTGTTGTTTAAAAGATATTTGGGCTTTTGATTTCATAGTCGTGCATCATGAACCCGTCCCTATATGCATGCCAAAGATCATCTCAATAGTCCTTCAAATGACGAAGTTACGATGGATTTTCGAAATTTTTGCCAATTTTCCATGCCTACCCCTTGTAGATTTTTTCGAAAACTTCTTGTTTTTTTTTTTAATATATTCTTTATTTTCTTAATGACAATCGACAGTTATTTTTAAACGTATTTATTAGGGCTATCGACCGGCCAATTGCTATCTAAATTGTCGTTGTATTTGCCGAGATAAACACATTTTAATTTTTCATTTGAAATTTATATTTCATCCCCAAAAGTATGCAAAAATTTTTAATTTTTGGACTTGCAAATTTTCAATTGCAGAGTCGAAAAAAAATGCAAGGAATCGAAACAAACTTAGAAAATCATGAATATCTCGGGAACCAAAAGAACGATCGAAATGTCCTTTGGCCAGTTTATAGTCCTTGTTAAGACGAGTTGATTGCCACAGGACCCATAAGGATCAGCACGGATATGGCCAAGATAGAGCATGTTTTGTCTCAGCAAAAAAGTCCTTCTAATTCTGTTGTTTAAAAGATATTTGGGCTTTTGATTTCATAGTCGTGCATCATGAACCCGTCCCTATATGCATGCCAAAGATCATCCCAATAGTCCTTCAAATGACGAAGTTACGATGGATTTTCGAAATTTTTGCCAATTTTCCATGCCTACCCCTTGTAGATTTTTTCGAAAAATTCTTGTCTGTTTTTTTTAATATATTCTTTATTTTCTTAATGACAATCGACAGTTATTTTTAAACGTATTTATAAGGGCTATCGACCGGCCAATTGCTATCTAAATTGTCGTTGTATTTGCCGAGATAAACACATTTTAATTTTTCACCTGAAATTTATATTTCATCCCCAAAAGTATGCAAAAATTTTTAATTTTTGGACTTGCAAATTTTCAATTGCAGAGTCGAAAGAAAATGCAAGGAATCGAAACAAACTTAGAAAATCATGAATATCTCGGGAACCATAAGGACGATCGAAATGTCCTTTGGCCAGTTTATAGTCCTTGTTAAGACGAGTTGATTGCCACAGGACTCATAAGGATCAGCACGGATATGGCCAAGATAGAGCATGTTTTGTCTCAGCAAAAAAGTCCTTCTAATTCTGTTGTTTAAAAGATATTTGGGCTTTTGATTTCATAGTCGTGCATCATGAACCCGTCCCTATATGCATGCCAAAGATCATCTCAATAGTCCTTCAAATGACGAAGTTACGATGGATTTTCGAAATTTTTGCCAATTTTCCATGCCTACCCCTTGTAGATTTTTTCGAAAACTTCTTGTTTTTTTTTTTAATATATTCTTTATTTTCTTAATGACAATCGACAGTTATTTTTAAACGTATTTATTAGGGCTATCGACCGGCCAATTGCTATCTAAATTGTCGTTGTATTTGCCGAGATAAACACATTTTAATTTTTCATTTGAAATTTATATTTCATCCCCAAAAGTATGCAAAAATTTTTAATTTTTGGACTTGCAAATTTTCAATTGCAGAGTCGAAAAAAAAATGCAAGGAATCGAAACAAACTTAGAAAATCATGAATATCTCGGGAACCAAAAGGACGATCGAAATGTCCTTTGGCCAGTTTATAGTCCTTGTTAAGACGAGTTGATTGCCACAGGACCCATAAGGATCAGCACGGATATGGCCAAGATAGAGCATGTTTTGTCTCAGCAAAAAAGTCCTTCTAATTCTGTTGTTTAAAAGATATTTGGGCTTTTGATTTCATAGTCGTGCATCATGAACCCGTCCCTATATGCATGCCAAAGATCATCCCAATAGTCCTTCAAATGACGAAGTTACGATGGATTTTCGAAATTTTTGCCAATTTTCCATGCCTACCCCTTGTAGATTTTTTCGAAAAATTCTTGTCTGTTTTTTTTAATATATTCTTTATTTTCTTAATGACAATCGACAGTTATTTTTAAACGTTTTTATTAGGGCTATCGACTGGCCAATTGCTATCTAAATTGTCGTTGTATTTGCCGAGATAAACACATTTTAATTTTTCACCTGAAATTTATATTTCATCCCCAAAAGTATGCAAAAATTTTTAATTTTTGGACTTGCAAATTTTCAATTGCAGAGTCGAAAAAAAATGCAAGGAATCGAAACAAACTTAGAAAATCATGAATATCTCGGGAACCAAAAGGACGATCGAAATGTCCTTTGGCCAGTTTATAGTCCTTGTTAAGACGAGTTGATTGCCACAGGACTCATAAGGATCAGCACGGATATGGCCAAGATAGAGCATGTTTTGTCTCAGCAAAAAAAGTCCTTCTAATTCTGTTGTTTAAAAGATATTTGGGCTTTTGATTTCATAGTCGTGCATCATGAACCCGTCCCTATATGCATGCCAAAGATCATCCCAATAGTCCTTCAAATGACGAAGTTACGATGGATTTTCGAAATTTTTGCCAATTTTCCATGCCTACCCCTTGTAGATTTTTTCGAAAAATTCTTGTTTTTTTTTTTTAATATATTCTTTATTTTCTTAATGACAATCGACAGTTATTTTTAAACGTATTTATTAGGGCTATCGACCGGCCAATTGCTATCTAAATTGTCGTTGTATTTGCCGAGATAAACACATTTTAATTTTTCATTTGAAATTTATATTTCATCCCCAAAAGTATGCAAAAATTTTTAATTTTTGGACTTGCAAATTTTCAATTGCAGAGTCGAAAAAAAATGCAAGGAATCGAAACAAACTTAGAAAATCATGAATATCTCGGGAACCATAAGGACGATCGAAATGTCCTTTGGCCAGTTTATAGTCCTTGTTAAGACGAGTTGATTGCCACAGGACTCATAAGGATCAGCACGGATATGGCCAAGATAGAGCATGTTTTGTCTCAGCAAAAAAGTCCTTCTAATTCTGTTGTTTAAAAGATATTTGGGCTTTTGATTTCATAGTCGTGCATCATGAACCCGTCCCTATATGCATGCCAAAGATCATCTCAATAGTCCTTCAAATGACGAAGTTACGATGGATTTTCGAAATTTTTGCCAATTTTCCATGCCTACCCCTTGTAGATTTTTTCGAAAACTTCTTGTTTTTTTTTTTAATATATTCTTTATTTTCTTAATGACAATCGACAGTTATTTTTAAACGTATTTATTAGGGCTATCGACCGGCCAATTGCTATCTAAATTGTCGTTGTATTTGCCGAGATAAACACATTTTAATTTTTCATTTGAAATTTATATTTCATCCCCAAAAGTATGCAAAAATTTTTAATTTTTGGACTTGCAAATTTTCAATTGCAGAGTCGAAAAAAAATGCAAGGAATCGAAACAAACTTAGAAAATCATGAATATCTCGGGAACCAAAAGGACGATCGAAATGTCCTTTGGCCAGTTTATAGTCCTTGTTAAGACGAGTTGATCAGCACGGATATGGCCAAGATAGAGCATGTTTTGTCTCAGCAAAAAAGTCCTTCTAATTCTGTTGTTTAAAAGATATTTGGGCTTTTGATTTCATAGTCGTGCATCATGAACCCGTCCCTATATGCATGCCAAAGATCATCCCAATAGTCCTTCAAATGCCGAAGTTACGATGGATTTTCGAAATTTTTGCCAATTTTCCATGCCTACCCCTTGTAGATTTTTTCGAAAAATTCTTGTTTTTTTTTTTAATATATTCTTTATTTTCTTAATGACAATCGACAGTTATTTTTAAACGTATTTATTAGGGCTATCGACCGGCCAATTGCTATCTAAATTGTCGTTGTATTTGCCGAGATAAACACATTTTAATTTTTCACCTGAAATTTATATTTCATCCCCAAAAGTATGCAAAAATTTTTAATTTTTGGACTTGCAAATTTTCAATTGCAGAGTCGAAAAAAAATGCAAGGAATCGAAACAAACTTAGAAAATCATGAATATCTCGGGAACCAAAAGGACGATCGAAATGTCCTTTGGCCAGTTTATAGTCCTTGTTAAGACGAGTTGATTGCCACAGGACCCATAAGGATCAGCACGGATATGGCCAAGATAGAGCATGTTTTGTCTCAGCAAAAAAGTCCTTCTAATTCTGTTGTTTAAAAGATATTTGGGCTTTTGATTTCATAGTCGTGCATCATGAACCCGTCCCTATATGCATGCCAAAGATCATCCCAATAGTCCTTCAAATGACGAAGTTACGATGGATTTTCGAAATTTTTGCCAATTTTCCATGCCTACCCCTTGTAGATTTTTTCGAAAAATTCTTGTCTGTTTTTTTTAATATATTCTTTATTTTCTTAATGACAATCGACAGTTATTTTTAAACGTTTTTATTAGGGCTATCGACTGGCCAATTGCTATCTAAATTGTCGTTGTATTTGCCGAGATAAACACATTTTAATTTTTCACCTGAAATTTATATTCCATCCCCAAAAGTATGCAAAAATTTTTAATTTTTGGACTTGCAAATTTTCAATTGCAGAGTCGAAAAAAAATGCAAGGAATCGAAACAAACTTAGAAAATCATGAATATCTCGGGAACCAAAAGGACGATCGAAATGTCCTTTGGCCAGTTTATAGTCCTTGTTAAGACGAGTTGATTGCCACAGGACCCATAAGGATCAGCAAGGATATGACCAAGATAGAGCATGTTTTGTCTCAGCAAAAAGTCCTTCTAATTCTGTTGTTTAAAAGATATTTGGGCTTTTGATTTCATAGTCGTGCATCATGAACCCGTCCCTATATGCATGCCAAAGATCATCCCAATAGTCCTTCAAATGACGAAGTTACGATGGATTTTCGAAATTTTTGCCAATTTTCCATGCCAACCCCTTGTAGATTTTTTCGAAAAATTCTTGTCTGTTTTTTTTAATATATTCTTTATTTTCTTAATGACAATCGACAGTTATTTTTAAACGTATTTATTAGGGCTATCGACCGGCCAATTGCTATCTAAATTGTCGTTGTATTTGCCGAGATAAACACATTTTAATTTTTCACTTGAAATTTATATTTCATCCCCAAAAGTATTCAAAAATTTTTAATTTTTGGACTTGCAAAGTCGAAAAAAAATGCAAGGAATCGAAACAAACTTAGAAAATCATGAATATCTCGGGAACCAAAAGGACGATCGAAATGTCCTTTGGCCAGTTTATAGTCCTTGTTAAGACGAGTTGATTGCCACGGGAACCATAAGGACGATCGAAATGTCCTTTGGCCAGTTTATAGTCCTTGTTAAGACGAGTTGATTGCCACAGGACTCATAAGGATCAGCACGGATATGGCCAAGATAGAGCATGTTTTGTCTCAGCAAAAAAGTCCTTCTAATTCTGTTGTTTAAAAGATATTTGGGCTTTTGATTTCATAGTCGTGCATCATGAACCCGTCCCTATATGCATGCCAAAGATCATCTCAATAGTCCTTCAAATGACGAAGTTACGATGGATTTTCGAAATTTTTGCCAATTTTCCATGCCTACCCCTTGTAGATTTTTTCGAAAACTTCTTGTTTTTTTTTTAATATATTCTTTATTTTCTTAATGACAATCGACAGTTATTTTTAAACGTATTTATTAGGGCTATCGACCGGCCAATTGCTATCTAAATTGTCGTTGTATTTGCCGAGATAAACACATTTTAATTTTTCATTTGAAATTTATATTTCATCCCCAAAAGTATGCAAAAATTTTTAATTTTTGGACTTTGCAAATTTTCAATTGCAGAGTCGAAAAAAAATGCAAGGAATCGAAACAAACTTAGAAAATCATGAATATCTCGGGAACCAAAAGGACGATCGAAATGTCCTTTGGCCAGTTTATAGTCCTTGTTAAGACGAGTTGATTGCCACAGGACCCATAAGGATCAGCACGGATATGGCCAAGATAGAGCATGTTTTGTCTCAGCAAAAAAGTCCTTCTAATTCTGTTGTTTAAAAGATATTTGGGCTTTTGATTTCATAGTCGTTCATCATGAACCCGTCCCTATATGCATGCCAAAGATCATCCCAATAGTCCTTCAAATGACGAAGTTACGATGGATTTTCGAAATTTTTGCCAATTTTCCATGCCTACCCCTTGTAGATTTTTTCGAAAAATTCTTGTCTGTTTTTTTTAATATATTCTTTATTTTCTTAATGACAATCGACAGTTATTTTTAAACGTATTTATTAGGGCTATCGACCGGCCAATTGCTATCTAAATTGTCGTTGTATTTGCCGAGATAAACACATTTTAATTTTTCACTTGAAATTTATATTTCATCCCCAAAAGTATTCAAAAATTTTTAATTTTTGGACTTGCAAATTTTCAATTGCAGAGTCGAAAAAAAAATGCAAGGAATCGAAACAAACTTAGAAAATCATGAATATCTCGGGAACCAAAAGGACGATCGAAATGTCCTTTGGCCAGTTTATAGTCCTTGTTAAGACGAGTTGATCAGCACGGATATGGTCAAGATAGAGCATGTTTTGTCTCAGCAAAAAAAGTCCTTCTAATTCTGTTGTTTAAAAGATATTTGGGCTTTTGATTTCATAGTCGTGCATCATGAACCCGTCCCTATATGCATGCCAAAGATCATCCCAATAGTCCTTCAAATGACGAAGTTACGATGGATTTTCGAAATTTTTGCCAATTTTCCATGCCAACCCCTTGTAGATTTTTTCGAAAAATTCTTGTCTGTTTTTTTTAATATATTCTTTATTTTCTTAATGACAATCGACAGTTATTTTTAAACGTATTTATTAGGGCTATCGACCGGCCAATTGCTATCTAAATTGTCGTTGTATTTGCCGAGATAAACACATTTTAATTTTTCATTTGAAATTTATATTTCATCCCCAAAAGTATGCAAAAATTTTTAATTTTTGGACTTGCAAATTTTCAATTGCAGAGTCGAAAAAAAATGCAAGGAATCGAAACAAACTTAGAAAATCATGAATATCTCGGGAACCATAAGGACGATCGAAATGTCCTTTGGCCAGTTTATAGTCCTTGTTAAGACGAGTTGATTGCCACAGGACTCATAAGGATCAGCACGGATATGGTCAAGATAGAGCATGTTTTGTCTCAGCAAAAAAGTCCTTCTAACTCTGTTGTTTAAAAGATATTTGGGCTTTTGATTTCATAGTCGTACATCATGAACCCGTCTCTATATGCATGCCAAATATCATCCCAATAGTCCTTCAATTGACGAAGTTACGATGGATTTTCGAAATTTTTGCCAATTTTCCATGCCTACCCCTTGTAGATTTTTTCGAAAAATTCTTGTTTGTTTTTTTTAATATATTCTTTATTTTCTTAATGACAATCGACAGTTATTTTTAAACGTATTTATTTGGGCTATCGACCGGCCAATTGCTATCTAAATTGTCGTTGTATTTGCCGAGATAAACACATTTTAATTTTTCACCTGAAATTTATATTTCATCCCCAAAAGTATGCAAAAATTTTTAATTTTTGGACTTGCAAATTTTCTTTTTTTTTTTTTTTTTTTTTGTAAAAATTTGTATATTTTATTATTTAACTTGTGTTCTGCTACCTTATTGACAGCTTGACAAATTATACCTTAACAATTATTAACAATTAATCATATTATGATGTATTTACGTAAATCTATTGGTTAAAGTTATTGGCTAATTGGTTACTATACTAGGGACCTCGTTGGAAGGTCCTGTGGATGGCACCTCTTTAGTCTTCTCTTTTTGGAGCATTTCTTAGCCTTCTCGCTAAAGGGTTGGGATGAAAATCCATTCTTTGTAGGAAATTGTTCGAATGTTTCTGGATAGCATCGCCAACCTTGGGGACCTTGAGATCCCTCTCTATATCTCTTGTGCGCATGTACCAGGGGGCATTAGATAGTGTTCTTAATATTTTTGCTTGCGCTACTCTTATTTTGTTTAGATTTGTCTTAGCTGCAATACCATAGATTTGGACAGCGTAGCTCCAGATCGGGGTGAGGATGGTTTTGTAGATACGAACTTTACTACAAAGGGAGAGCTTATTAGACGGTGCAAGTAGCCAGGCCATTTTCCCAGCTTTTTCCATGACCGTTTTCTTGACCATGGTGGTGTGCAGTTTGAAGTTCAGCCTTCTGTCCAGTATAACACCAAGGTACTTTTGACTTCGCTTGTGTGACAATATGGAGCCTTGCATGGTGATGTTTCCGCAGGACAGTGGTCTTGTGGCGAATGTAACGTTCGCACACTTGCTGCTGTTGATGCCTATGTTCCATTTCCGGGCCCAGGCTTCGAAGGAGCTTACATACTGCTGCAGTGCTTCAGTAGCAATGCCAATGCTTACGCTTCTTGTGAGAACTGCAGTATCATCGGCATACGTTGCTATTAACACGTTGCCCTCGTCTAAGCCCGTGATGGTGCTGTGGTTAGGCATGTCCGCTGTGTAGAGCGTATACAGGGTAGGACCTAGAACGCTGCCCTGGGGTACACCTGCGTTGATAGGACGCTTTGATGATTTGACTCCATCAACGACGACTCTGAAGCTTCTGTCCAGGAGAAAGCTTCTGACGAGCTGAAACAGCTGTGGGGTAAGGCTGCCTCTTAGTTTGAAGAGCAGACCGTCATGCCACACTCTATCAAACGCCTGTTTGATGTCCATAAACACCGAAACTGCGTACATCTTGCGCTCCATGGCATCCAGGGCGAAATTGACAACACGGTTGAGTTGTTCCGGAGTGCCGTGCCTTCTTCGGAAACCAAACTGCCACTTTGGAATTCGACGTGCCACCGACTCGAGTTCAAGGATGCGGTTCAGAATAACCCTTTCTGTCATCTTTCCCAGTGCTGAAAGAAGACTGATTGGCCGGTATCCATCGACTTCTGTATGCTGTTTCTCTGGTTTCGGAATCATTACAATTAGCGCGTTCTTCCAGATCCTAGGGAAATGCCCCAGCCTGAGTATGCTGTTTAGGAGTAACACTATAAATAACAGCGCTTTTTTTGGTAGAAGCTTCAACGTCCTGTTGTCCAAAAGATCTTCGCCAGGGGATTTTTTGGCCTTCAGCGCTTTTATAAGAAGCTCTACTTCTTGCAGCGTAACCGGTTTTTCAGGCAACGTCATTTGGTTGCAAATTTTCAATTGCAGAGTCGAAAAAAAAATGCAAGGAATCGAAACAAACTTAGAAAATCATGAATATCTCGGGAACCAAAAGGACGATCGAAATGTCCTTTGGCCAGTTTATAGTTCTTGTTAAGACGAGTTGATTGCCACAGGACTCATAAGGATCAGCGAGGATATGGCCAAGATAGAGCATGTTTTGTCTCAGCAAAAAAGTCCTTCTAACTCTGTTGTTTAAAAGATATTTGGGCTTTTGATTTCATAGTCGTGCATCATGAACCCGTCTCTATATGCATGCCAAAGATCATCCCAATAGTCCTTCAATTGACGAAGTTACGATGGATTTTCGAAATTTTTGCCAATTTTCCATGCCTACCCCTCGTAGATTTTTTCGAAAAATTCTTGTTTGTTTTTTTTAATATATTCTTTATTTTCTTAATGACAATCGACAGTTATTTTTAAACGTATTTATTAGGGCTATCGACCGGCCAATTGCTATCTAAATTGTCGTTGTATTTGCCGAGATAAACACATTTTAATTTTTCACCTGTAATTTATATTTCATCCCCAAAAGTATGCAAAAATTTTTAATTTTTGGACTTGCAAATTTTCAATTGCAGAGTCGAAAAAAAATGCAAGGAATCGAAACAAACTTAGAAAATCATGAATATCTCGGGAACCAAAAGGACGATCGAAATGTCCTTTGGCCAGTTTATAGTTCTTGTTAAGACGAGTTGATTGCCACAGGACTCATAAGGATCAGCAAGGATATGGCCAAGATAGAGCATGTTTTGTCTCAGCAAAAAAGTCCTTCTAACTCTGTTGTTTAAAAGATATTTGGGCTTTTGATTTCATAGTCGTGCATCATGAACCCGTCTCTATATGCATGCCAAAGATCATCCCAATAGTCCTTCAATTGACGAAGTTACGATGGATTTTCGAAATTTTTGCCAATTTTCCATGCCTACCCCTCGTAGATTTTTTCGAAAAATTCTTGTTTGTTTTTTTTAATATATTCTTTATTTTCTTAATGACAATCGACAGTTATTTTTAAACGTATTTATTAGGGCTATCGACCGGCCAATTGCTATCTAAATTGTCGTTGTATTTGCCGAGATAAACACATTTTAATTTTTCACCTGAAATTTATATTTCATCCCCAAAAGTATGCAAACATTTTCAAATTTTGGACTTGCAAATTTTCAATTGCGGAGTCGAAAAAAAATGCAAGGAATCGAAACAAAATTAGAAAATCATGAATATCTCGGGAACCAAAAGGACGATCGAAATGTCCTTTGGCCAGTTTATAGTTCTTGTTAAGACGAGTTGATTGCCACAGGACTCATAAGGATCAGCAAGGATATGGCCAAGATAGAGCATGTTTTGTCTCTGCAAAAAAGTCCTTCTAACTCTGTTGTTTAAAAGATATTTGGGCTTTTGATTTCATAGTCGTGCATCATGAACCCGTCTCTATATGCATGCCAAAGATCATCCCAATAGTCCTTCAATTGACGAAGTTACGATGGATTTTCGAAATTTTTGCCAATTTTCCATGCCTACCCCTCGTAGATTTTTTCGAAAAATTCTTGTTTGTTTTTTTTAATATATTCTTTATTTTCTTAATGACAATCGACAGTTATTTTTAAACGTATTTATTTGGGCTATCGACCGGCCAATTGCTATCTAAATTGTCGTTGTATTTGCCGAGATAAACACATTTTAATTTTTCACCTGAAATTTATATTTCATCCCCAAAAGTATGCAAAAATTTTTAATTTTTGGACTTGCAAATTTTCAATTGCAGAGTCGAAAAAAAATGCAAGGAATCGAAACAAACTTAGAAAATCATGAATATCTCGGGAACCAAAAGGACGATTGAAATGTCCTTTGGCCAGTTTATAGTTCTTGTTAAGACGAGTTGATTGCCACAGGACTCATAAGGATCAGCAAGGATATGACCAAGATAGAGCATGTTTTATCTCAGCAAAAAAGTCCTTCTAACTCTGTTGTTTAAAAGATATTTGGGCTTTTGATTTCATAGTCGTGCATCATGAACCCGTCTCTATATGCATGCCAAAGATCATCCCAATAGTCCTTCAAATGACGAAGTTACGATGGATTTTCGAAATTTTTGCCAATTTTCCATGCCTACCCCTTGTAGATTTTTTCGAAAAATTCTTGTTTGTTTTTTTTAATATATTCTTTATTTTCTTAATGACAATCGACAGTTATTTTTAAACGTATTTATTAGGGCTATCGACCGGCCAATTGCTATCTAAATTGTCGTTGTATTTGCCGAGATAAACACATTTTAATTTTTCACCTGAAATTTATATTTCATCCCCAAAAGTATGCAAAAATTTTTAATTTTTGGACTTGCAAATTTTCAATTGCAGAGTCGAAAAAAAATGCAAGGAATCGAAACAAACTTAGAAAATCATGAATATCTCGGGAACCAAAAGGACGATTGAAATGTCCTTTGGCCAGTTTATAGTTCTTGTTAAGACGAGTTGATTGCCACAGGACTCATAAGGATCAGCAAGGATATGGCCAAGATAGAGCATGTTTTGTCTCTGCAAAAAAGTCCTTCTAACTCTGTTGTTTAAAAGATATTTGGGCTTTTGATTTCATAGTCGTGCATCATGAACCCGTCTCTATATGCATGCCAAAGATCATCCCAATAGTCCTTCAATTGACGAAGTTACGATGGATTTTCGAAATTTTTGCCAATTTTCCATGCCTACCCCTCGTAGATTTTTTCGAAAAATTCTTGTTTGTTTTTTTTTAATATATTCTTTATTTTCTTAATGACAATCGACAGTTATTTTTAAACGTATTTATTTGGGCTATCGACCGGCCAATTGCTATCTAAATTGTCGTTGTATTTGCCGAGATAAACACATTTTAATTTTTCACCTGAAATTTATATTTCATCCCCAAAAGTATGCAAAAATTTTTAATTTTTGGACTTGCAAATTTTCAATTGCAGAGTCGAAAAAAAAATGCAAGGAATCGAAACAAACTTAGAAAATCATGAATATCTCGGGAACCAAAAGGACGATTGAAATGTCCTTTGGCCAGTTTATAGTTCTTGTTAAGACGAGTTGATTGCCACAGGACTCATAAGGATCAGCAAGGATATGACCAAGATAGAGCATGTTTTATCTCAGCAAAAAAGTCCTTCTAACTCTGTTGTTTAAAAGATATTTGGGCTTTTGATTTCATAGTCGTGCATCATGAACCCGTCTCTATATGCATGCCAAAGATCATCCCAATAGTCCTTCAAATGACGAAGTTACGATGGATTTTCGAAATTTTTGCCAATTTTCCATGCCTACCCCTTGTAGATTTTTTCGAAAAATTCTTGTTTGTTTTTTTTAATATATTCTTTATTTTCTTAATGACAATCGACAGTTATTTTTAAACGTATTTATTAGGGCTATCGACCGGCCAATTGCTATCTAAATTGTCGTTGTATTTGCCGAGATAAACACATTTTAATTTTTCACCTGAAATTTATATTTCATCCCCAAAAGTATGCAAAAATTTTTAATTTTTGGACTTGCAAATTTTCAATTGCAGAGTCGAAAAAAAATGCAAGGAATCGAAACAAACTTAGAAAATCATGAATATCTCGGGAACCAAAAGGACGATTGAAATGTCCTTTGGCCAGTTTATAGTTCTTGTTAAGACGAGTTGATTGCCACAGGACTCATAAGGATCAGCAAGGATATGGCCAAGATAGAGCATGTTTTGTCTCAGCAAAAAAGTCCTTCTAACTCTGTTGTTTAAAAGATATTTGGGCTTTTGATTTCATAGTCGTGCATCATGAACCCGTCTCTATATGCATGCCAAAGATCATCCCAATAGTCCTTCAAATGACGAAGTTACGATGGATTTTCGAAATTTTTGCCAATTTTCCATGCCTACCCCTTGTAGATTTTTTCGAAAAATTCTTGTTTGTTTTTTTTAATATATTCTTTATTTTCTTAATGACAATCGACAGTTATTTTTAAACGTATTTATTAGGGCTATCGACCGGCCAATTGCTATCTAAATTGTCGTTGTATTTGCCGAGATAAACACATTTTAATTTTTCACCTGAAATTTATATTTCATCCCCAAAAGTATGCAAAAATTTTTAATTTTTGGACTTGCAAATTTTCAATTGCAGAGTCGAAAAAAAATGCAAGGAATCGAAACAAACTTAGAAAATCATGAATATCTCGGGAACCAAAAGGACTATTGAAATGTCCTTTGGCCAGTTTATAGTTCTTGTTAAGACGAGTTGATTGCCACAGGACTCATAAGGATCAGCAAGGATATGGCCAAGATAGAGCATGTTTTGTCTCTGCAAAAAAGTCCTTCTAACTCTGTTGTTTAAAAGATATTTGGGCTTTTGATTTCATAGTCGTGCATCATGAACCCGTCTCTATATGCATGCCAAAGATCATCCCAATAGTCCTTCAATTGACGAAGTTACGATGGATTTTCGAAATTTTTGCCAATTTTCCATGCCTACCCCTCGTAGATTTTTTCGAAAAATTCTTGTTTGTTTTTTTTAATATATTCTTTATTTTCTTAATGACAATCGACAGTTATTTTTAAACGTATTTATTAGGGCTATCGACCGGCCAATTGCTATCTAAATTGTCGTTGTATTTGCCGAGATAAACACATTTTAATTTTTCACCTGTAATTTATATTTCATCCCCAAAAGTATGCAAAAATTTTTAATTTTTGGACTTGCAAATTTTCAATTGCAGAGTCGAAAAAAAATGCAAGGAATCGAAACAAACTTAGAAAATCATGAATATCTCGGGAGCCAAAAGGACGATCGAAATGTCCTTTGGCCAGTTTATAGTCCTTGTTAAGACGAGTTGATTGCCACAGGACTCATAAGGATCAGCGAGGATATGACCAAGATAGAGCATGTTTTATCTCAGCAAAAAAGTCCTTCTAACTCTTTTGTTTAAAAGATATTTGGGCTTTTGATTTCATAGTCGTGCATCATGAACCCGTCTCTATATGCATGCCAAAGATCATCCCAATAGTCCTTCAATTGACGAAGTTACGATGGATTTTCGAAATTTTTGCCAATTTTCCATGCCTACCCCTCGTAGATTTTTTCGAAAAATTCTTGTTTGTTTTTTTTAATATATTCTTTATTTTCTTAATGACAATCGACAGTTATTTTTAAACGTATTTATTAGGGCTATCGACCGGCCAATTGCTATCTAAATTGTCGTTGTATTTGCCGAGATAAACACATTTTAATTTTTCACCTGTAATTTATATTTCATCCCCAAAAGTATGCAAAAATTTTTAATTTTTGGACTTGCAAATTTTCAATTGCAGAGTCGAAAAAAAATGCAAGGAATCGAAACAAACTTAGAAAATCATGAATATCTCGGGAGCCAAAAGGACGATCGAAATGTCCTTTGGCCAGTTTATAGTCCTTGTTAAGACGAGTTGATTGCCACAGGACTCATAAGGATCAGCAAGGATATGGCCAAGATAGAGCATGTTTTGTCTCAGCAAAAAAGTCCTTCTAACTCTGTTGTTTAAAAGATATTTGGGCTTTTGATTTCATAGTCGTGCATCATGAACCCGTCTCTATATGCATGCCAAAGATCATCCCAATAGTCCTTCAATTGACGAAGTTACGATGGATTTTCGAAATTTTTGCCAATTTTCCATGCCTACCCCTTGTAGATTTTTTCGAAAAATTCTTGTTTGTTTTTTTTAATATATTCTTTATTTTCTTAATGACAATCGACAGTTATTTTTAAACGTATTTATTAGGGCTATCGACCGGCCAATTGCTATCTAAATTGTCGTTGTATTTGCCGAGATAAACACATTTTAATTTTTCACCTGTAATTTATATTTCATCCCCAAAAGTATGCAAAAATTTTTAATTTTTGGACTTGCAAATTTTCAATTGCAGAGTCGAAAAAAAATGCAAGGAATCGAAACAAACTTAGAAAATCATGAATATCTCGGGAGCCAAAAGGACGATCGAAATGTCCTTTGGCCAGTTTATAGTCCTTGTTAAGACGAGTTGATTGCCACAGGACTCATAAGGATCAGCAAGGATATGGCCAAGATAGAGCATGTTTTGTCTCAGCAAAAAAGTCCTTCTAACTCTGTTGTTTAAAAGATATTTGGGCTTTTGATTTCATAGTCGTGCATCATGAACCCGTCTCTATATGCATGCCAAAGATCATCCCAATAGTCCTTCAATTGACGAAGTTACGATGGATTTTCGAAATTTTTGCCAATTTTCCATGCCTACCCCTTGTAGATTTTTTCGAAAAATTCTTGTTTGTTTTTTTTAATATATTCTTTATTTTCTTAATGACAATCGACAGTTATTTTTAAACGTATTTATTAGGGCTATCGACCGGCCAATTGCTATCTAAATTGTCGTTGTATTTGCCGAGATAAACACATTTTAATTTTTCACCTGTAATTTATATTTCATCCCCAAAAGTATGCAAAAATTTTTAATTTTTGGACTTGCAAATTTTCAATTGCAGAGTCGAAAAAAAATGCAAGGAATCGAAACAAACTTAGAAAATCATGAATATCTCGGGAGCCAAAAGGACGATCGAAATGTCCTTTGGCCAGTTTATAGTCCTTGTTAAGACGAGTTGATTGCCACAGGACTCATAAGGATCAGCGAGGATATGACCAAGATAGAGCATGTTTTATCTCAGCAAAAAAGTCCTTCTAACTCTTTTGTTTAAAAGATATTTGGGCTTTTGATTTCATAGTCGTGCATCATGAACCCGTCTCTATATGCATGCCAAAGATCATCCCAATAGTCCTTCAATTGACGAAGTGACGATGGATTTTCGAAATTTTTGCCAATTTTCCATGCCTACCCCTTGTAGATTTTTTCGAAAAATTCTTGTTTGTTTTTTTTAATATATTCTTTATTTTCTTAATGACAATCGACAGTTATTTTTAAACGTATTTATTTGGGCTATCGACCGGCCAATTGCTATCTAAATTGTCGTTGTATTTGCCGAGATACACACATTTTAATTTTTCACCTGAAACTTATATTTCATCGCCAAAAGTATGCAAAAATTTTTAATTTTTGGACTTGCAAATTTTCAATTGCAGAGTCGAAAAAAAATGCAAGGAATCGAAACAAACTTAGAAAATCATGAATATCTCGGGAACCAAAAGGACGATCGAAATGTCCTTTGGCCAGTTTATAGTCCTTGTTAAGACGAGTTGATTGCCTTAGGACTCATAAGGATCAGCAAGGATATGACCAAGATAGAGCATGTTTTTTCTCAGCAAAAAAGTCCTTCTAACTCTGTTGTTTAAAAGATATTTGGGCTTTTGATTTCATAGTCGTGCATCATGAACCCGTCCCTATATGCATGCCAAAGATCATCCAACTAGTCCTTCAAATGACGAAGTTACGATGGATTTTCGAAATTTTTGCCAATTTTCCATGCCTACCCCTTGTAGATTTTTTCGAAAAATTCTTGTTTGTTTTTTTTAATATATTCTTTATTTTCTTAATGACAATCGACAGTTATTTTTAAACGTATTTATTAGGGCTATCGACCGGCCAATTGCTATCTAAATTGTCGTTGTATTTGCCGAGATAAACACATTTTAATTTTTCACCTGAAATTTATATTTCATCCCCAAAAGTATGCAAAAATTTTTAATTTTTGGACTTGCAAATTTTCAATTGCAGAGTCGAAAAAAAAATGCAAGGAATCGAAACAAACTTAGAAAATCATGAATATCTCGGGAACCAAAAGGACGATTGAAATGTCCTTTGGCCAGTTTATAGTTCTTGTTAAGACGAGTTGATTGCCACAGGACTCATAAGGATCAGCAAGGATATGGCCAAGATAGAGCATGTTTTGTCTCTGCAAAAAAGTCCTTCTAACTCTGTTGTTTAAAAGATATTTGGGCTTTTGATTTCATAGTCGTGCATCATGAACCCGTCCCTATATGCATGCCAAAGATCATCCAACTAGTCCTTCAAATGACGAAGTTACGATGGATTTTCGAAATTTTTGCCAATTTTCCATGCCTACCCCTTGTAGATTTTTTCGAAAAATTCTTGTTTGTTTTTTTTAATATATTCTTTATTTTCTTAATGACAATCGACAGTTACTTTTAAACGTATTTATTAGGGCTATCGACCGGCCAATTGCTATCTAAATTGTCGTTGTATTTGCCGAGATAAACACATTTTAATTTTTCACCTGAAATTTATATTTCATCCCCAAAAGTATGCAAAAATTTTTAATTTTTGGACTTGCAAATTTTCAATTGCAGAGTCGAAAAAAAATGCAAGGAATCGAAACAAACTTAGAAAATCATGAATATCTCGGGAACCAAAAGGACGATCGAAATGTCCTTTGGCCAGTTTATAGTTCTTGTTAAGACGAGTTGATTGCCACAGGACTCATAAGGATCAGCAAGGATATGGCCAAGATAGAGCATGTTTTGTCTCAGCAAAAAAGTCCTTCTAACTCTGTTGTTTAAAAGATATTTGGGCTTTTGATTTCATAGTCGTGCATCATGAACCCGTCTCTATATGCATGCCAAAGATCATCCCAATAGTCTTTCAATTGACGAAGTGACGATGGATTTTCGAAATTTTTGCCAATTTTCCATGCCTACCCCTTGTAGATTTTTTCGAAAAATTCTTGTTTGTTTTTTTTAATATATTCTTTATTTTCTTAATGACAATCGACAGTTATTTTTAAACGTATTTATTTGGGCTATCGACCGGCCAATTGCTATCTAAATTGTCGTTGTATTTGCCGAGATAAACACATTTTAATTTTTCACCTGAAATTTATATTTCATCCCCAAAAGTATGCAAAAATTTTTAATTTTTGGACTTGCAAATTTTCAATTGCAGAGTCGAAAAAAAATGCAAGGAATCGAAACAAACTTAGAAAATCATGAATATCTCGGGAACCAAAAGGACGATTGAAATGTCCTTTGGCCAGTTTATAGTTCTTGTTAAGACGAGTTGATTGCCACAGGACTCATAAGGATCAGCAAGGATATGGCCAAGATAGAGCATGTTTTATCTCAGCAAAAAAGTCCTTCTAACTCTGTTGTTTAAAAGATATTTGGGCTTTTGATTTCATAGTCGTGCATCATGAACCCGTCTCTATATGCATGCCAAAGATCATCCCAATAGTCCTTCAAATGACGAAGTTACGATGGATTTTCGAAATTTTTGCCAATTTTCCATGCCTACCCCTTGTAGATTTTTTCGAAAAATTCTTGTTTGTTTTTTTAATATATTCTTTATTTTCTTAATGACAATCGACAGTTATTTTTAAACGTATTTATTAGGGCTATCGACCGGCCAATTGCTATCTAAATTGTCGTTGTATTTGCCGAGATAAACACATTTTAATTTTTCACCTGTAATTTATATTTCATCCCCAAAAGTATGCAAAAATTTTTAATTTTTGGACTTGCAAATTTTCAATTGCAGAGTCGAAAAAAATGCAAGGAATCGAAACAAACTTAGAAAATCATGAATATCTCGGGAGCCAAAAGGACGATCGAAATGTCCTTTGGCCAGTTTATAGTCCTTGTTAAGACGAGTTGATTGCCACAGGACTCATAAGGATCAGCAAGGATATGGCCAAGATAGAGCATGTTTTGTCTCAGCAAAAAAGTCCTTCTAACTCTGTTGTTTAAAAGATATTTGGGCTTTTGATTTCATAGTCGTGCATCATGAACCCGTCTCTATATGCATGCCAAAGATCATCCCAATAGTCCTTCAATTGACGAAGTTACGATGGATTTTCGAAATTTTTGCCAATTTTCCATGCCTACCCCTTGTAGATTTTTTCGAAAAATTCTTGTTTGTTTTTTTTAATATATTCTTTATTTTCTTAATGACAATCGACAGTTATTTTTAAACGTATTTATTAGGGCTATCGACCGGCCAATTGCTATCTAAATTGTCGTTGTATTTGCCGAGATAAACACATTTTAATTTTTCACCTGAAATTTATATTTCATCCCCAAAAAGTATGCAAAAATTTTTAATTTTTTTTTTTTTTTTTTTTTTGGTAAAAATTTGTATATTTTATTATTTAACTTGTGTTCTGCTACCTTATTGACAGCTTGACAAATTATACCTTAACAATTATTAACAATTAATCATATTATGATGTATTTACGTAAATCTATTGGTTAAAGTTATTGGCTAATTGGTTACTATACTAGGGACCTCGTTGGAAGGTCCTGTGGATGGCACCTCTTTAGTCTTCTCTTTTTTGGAGCATTTCTTAGCCTTCTCGCTAAAGGGTTGGGATGAAAATCCATTCTTTGTAGGAAATTGTTCGAATGTTTCTGGATAGCATCGCCAACCTTGGGGACCTTGAGATCCCTCTCTATATCTCTTGTGCGCATGTACCAGGGGGCATTAGATAGTGTTCTTAATATTTTTGCTTGCGCTACTCTTATTTTGTTTAGATTTGTCTTAGCTGCAATACCATAGATTTGGACAGCGTAGCTCCAGATCGGGGTGAGGATGGTTTTGTAGATACGAACTTTACTACAAAGGGAGAGCTTATTAGACGGTGCAAGTAGCCAGGCCATTTTCCCAGCTTTTTCCATGACCGTTTTCTTGACCATGGTGGTGTGCATTTTGAAGTTCAGCCTTCTGTCCAGTATAACACCAAGGTACTTTTGACTTCGCTTGTGTGACAATATGGAGCCTTGCATGGTGATGTTTCCGCAGGACAGTGGTCTTGTGGCGAATGTAACGTTCGCACACTTGCTGCTGTTGATGCCTATGTTCCATTTCCGGGCCCAGGCTTCGAAGGAGCTTACATACTGCTGCAGTGCTTCAGTAGCAATGCTAATGCTTACGCTTCTTGTGAGAACTGCAGTATCATCGGCATACGTTGCTATTAACACGTTGCCCTCGTCTAAGCCCGTGATGGTGCTGTGGTTAGGCATGTCCGCTGTGTAGAGCGTATACAGGGTAGGACCTAGAACGCTGCCCTGGGGTACACCTGCGTTGATAGGACGCTTTGATGATTTGACTCCATCAACGACGACTCTGAAGCTTCTGTCCAGGAGAAAGCTTCTGACGAGCTGAAACAGCTGTGGGGTAAGGCTGCCTCTTAGTTTGAAGAGCAGACCGTCATGCCACACTCTATCAAACGCCTGTTTGATGTCCATAAACACCGAAACTGCGTACATCTTGCGCTCCATGGCATCCAGGGCGAAATTGACAACACGGTTGAGTTGTTCCGGAGTGCCGTGCCTTCTTCGGAAACCAAACTGCCACTTTGGAATTCGACGTGCCACCGACTCGAGTTCAAGGATGCGGTTCAGAATAACCCTTTCTGTCATCTTTCCCAGTGCTGAAAGAAGACTGATTGGCCGGTATCCATCGACTTCTGTATGCTGTTTCTCTGGTTTCGGAATCATTACAATTAGCGCGTTCTTCCAGATCCTAGGGAAATGCCCCAGCCTGAGTATGCTGTTTAGGAGTAACACTATAAATAACAGCGCTTTTTTTGGTAGAAGCTTCAACGTCCTGTTGTCCAAAAGATCTTCGCCAGGGGATTTTTTGGCCTTCAGCGCTTTTATAAGAAGCTCTACTTCTTGCAGCGTAACCGGTTTTTCAGGCAACGTCATTTGGAATGGGGTCTCCAATTGCAGCTCGACTGCCCTTCGTGTAACCTCATTTGTGAAGTTGAATGGCATAAATCTACTTTCAAGGCTGTCTGCAAATACTTCTGCCTTCTCTTGGCTGGAGAAACACCATCCACCGGTGGGGCTCTTAATTGGGGCTTTTGGGGTTGCCTGTCTCTTTAAGCGGCTTGTAAGTCTCCAGAGAGAGTAATTGGTAGACGCATCCGGACTAGCTTCCTCTAGAATCCCATCTATCTTGACTTGCTTAGCTCTGGCGAGGGCTTTTTGAACACGATTAGACAGTCTTCTGTAGATTTGGTAGACACGTAAATCTCTCGTTCTTACGTATTCTTTTCGTACTCTTCTTTTCATGCTCAGGAGTGCGGCAACATTTGGTGGTAGCGTAGCTTGGCGACTCTGACTTTGAGAGCAAGATGTTGGTGGTGTCGAAAAGGATGCAGCCAGGGTTATGTTACGCATAAAAATAGAGACAGCGTCGTCTATATCTTCTGGGCTGTTTATTTCCATGTTCAGGTTTATTCTGTTCTCTAGATCTGTTCTAAAGTCCTCTGTTCGACAGCCATGTGGGAGAATATTTTGCTTCTTCTGCTTGACCTGTGCTGTTTGATGCAAAACTGCTAATACTGGTAAGTGGTCCGAAGAAAGCTCATGTGAAAGTTGAACAGATAACTTGTCGGATGCGATTCCATTAAATATGAAGAAGTCAAGTGCCGAAGGAGTAAGCTGTGTATTATATGAGTAGAAGGTTGGGTCTCCTGTAGCAAGAATTTGGCATGTGCTGCTTGTTATGGCGTCTTGCAATCTCCTTCCTCGAGTGCATGATCTTAGGTTGCCCCACCATTGATGTTTGGCGTTGAAATCTCCGCCTGCAATGAACCTATTACCTAAGGTCGATAGCAGTTGGTCAAAGTCGGCCTTACTCCAAGGTTCACTGGGAGGCAGGTAAAGGGAGGAAACTTTAATGCATCCACCGTTCGTCATGATATTTACACTAGCTGCTTGTAGTTTCATCCATGAAATGGGCTCAGTCTGGGAGTGTGAAATGCTCGAGCGAATTAGCACAGCAGCGCCACTCTTTGAGGTACCGCTGGGATGATTAGCGTAGTATTGGTCGTATCCAGGTAGGTATATTTGTTGTCCAAGACGCATATGCGTTTCAGTTAGAAGCATTATGTCGATTTTGTTGGCACAAAGGAAAAGTCGAAGCTCTTCAACGTTCTTGATCAATCCTCGTGCGTTCCACAATCCGATTTTTATTAGTGTATTGATCATTTTGATATGAGTTTTTGTACCAGGTCACGAAAGGCTCTATTTGCTTCCATTGTTTCTTGGATAAGTTTGAACATTTGATCCAATCTGGAGTTTATGTCGTGGACCGCTTTTTCCAGCATGCTGAATCTGTCATCTTGTCTAGGATTTTCATCAGCATTGCGAGATCGAGAGAAGCCTGGTTTTACTGGTACATGTTCCTTCCCCTTTGATTTTACCAAATCAGCATATGAGAATCCATTTCTAACGACAGCGTGTGGGATAAATTGTGCTGTTGGACCTTGTTTTTGGTTATTTCTGGTGCTGCTCTGCAGTCCATTAACTGGTAGCCTTGCCGCTGGCTTTAGTTTTTTGTTCAGGTCAATTCTGACCTGACAGCCCTTATAGCTTGACATATGATCCTCACCACAGTTGGCACATATGAACTTCTCGTTGGAGTTGGCTTCACAAACTTTGGAGTTGGTTGCGTGGTCACCTGAGCATTTACCACAAACTGGCTTTTTAAGGCAGTAATTGCGTGTATGCCCAAAACCTTGGCATCTAAAGCATTGCACTAGCTCTTTGTTAGGTCTCGCTTTGGTCACTGTGACTCTATGACGACCTATTTGAGTTATTGTGAGCGCGTCTGCAATATTTGGGGTATTCATCAGGTTAACGAAGAACATGTTTTGTCTTGTTTTGAAGTTGACAGATTCTTCGTCATCATTCTCATTGACTGAAATGCTGCGCCAGTCTGGCTTTCTGGGGCAATATATGTTAAGAACTGTAAAGCCCTTGTCAGCAAAGGTGCGCTCAATTAGTTCTTTTGGCACGTTAGGATGAATATCACTTAACACCAGTCTGCAGGGTTTGCTTTCCCTTAGCTGATGATGCCAGAACTCACAGTTTTGTGTGGTTAGCATGTTGACAACAGCACGGAATGTACGAGAATCTGTAGTATATATCCGCGAAATTCCAGACTTGGACGTGCGAATGTCGTACTCATCAGACATAGCCACAGTGTTGAGGGCCTGCTCCAGTTTTGCCATTTTGTTAACATGGGGCACACAGATAGCCGGAGGCTTAGGTGTTTTGTTTTTCTGCAGTTCATGTTCAGATTTACTTTCCTGGTTAGCTTCTTCTTGCTCTTGCTGGTACGCATCATCCAGTTCCATAACAGCATCTACTTCTTCAGCTAAGGCTGCATAGCGGTTATTTTGAAGTCCGGTCGCGGATGAGGTGGCCGATGAACGCCCTTTAGTAATATTGATTGTTGACTTCGGCTTTTGAATTGTTTTTGTTGCCTTGTCAGATTTCTTTTGTTTCTTGCGAAGAGACATCGTCGGAGCTTGAAATGAGCAACCTTTTAGTGAGAGTAAATTAACAGCAGAGCTTGATGAGCTCGTAGCACTTTGCGCTGAGCATATGACACCAGGCTGCGACATTGCCATTGCATATCTTGATTGATAGCTTGTACTAGTAAATGTTAAAGTACTCGTAGTGCAAGTACTTGTAGTTGTCACTGCAAGTAAGGGGCTAACGCTGTTAGCTAATCCAATTGAATTTTGAAGGTCTTTGGCCAGACTGGCACGCAGTTCTGCAGGTGTACCAGCTAATTCTTTCATCTTCTCACAATCAGACAGCTTATTACTAAGTTGTGAGTGAGCAGACAAGTCTTCATTCATATTTTGGCAGATTACAATATTTGTTTACAGTTAAAATATTGTTTCTGCCTATCCTCCACCTCTCGCTTGCGCTGGGCGCTGGGCGAGGGGCAAACACAGCACTGTTTAACACTTGCTTATCTTTGGCAAAGTACCGTAATATGCTGCCGTCACCGCAAGCAGTGACTAAAAATAGAATTGAGTGCAAGATAAACACAAGTTGAGAAGATTTGTGTTCGATCTCTTTTGCAAGATGATTTGTTTGTCACGCGCGCACGTCTTTACACAGCGAATATCAATAAGCGACTGTTTTTTTAATTTTTGGACTTGCAAATTTTCAATTGCAGAGTCGAAAAAAAATGCAAGGAATCGAAACAAACTTAGAAAATCATGAATATCTCGGGAACCAAAAGGACGATTGAAATGTTCTTTGGCCAGTTTATAGTTCTTGTTAAGACGAGTTGATTGCCACAGGACTCATAAGGATCAGCAAGGATATGGCCAAGATAGAGCATGTTTTGTCTCTGCAAAAAAGTCCTTCTAACTCTGTTGTTTAAAAGATATTTGGGCTTTTGATTTCATAGTCGTGCATCATGAACCCGTCCCTATATGCATGCCAAAGATCATCCAACTAGTCCTTCAAATGACGAAGTTACGATGGATTTTCGAAATTTTTGCCAATTTTCCATGCCTACCCCTTGTAGATTTTTTCGAAAAATTCTTGTTTGTTTTTTTTAATATATTCTTTATTTTCTTAATGACAATCGACAGTTACTTTTAAACGTATTTATTAGGGCTATCGACCGGCCAATTGCTATCTAAATTGTCGTTGTATTTGCCGAGATAAACACATTTTAATTTTTCACCTGAAATTTATATTTCATCCCCAAAAGTATGCAAAAATTTTTAATTTTTTGGACTTGCAAATTTTCAATTGCAGAGTCGAAAAAAAAATGCAAGGAATCGAAACAAACTTAGAAAATCATGAATATCTCGGGAACCAAAAGGACGATCGAAATGTCCTTTGGCCAGTTTATAGTTCTTGTTAAGACGAGTTGATTGCCACAGGACTCATAAGGATCAGCAAGGATATGGCCAAGATAGAGCATGTTTTGTCTCAGCAAAAAAGTCCTTCTAACTCTGTTGTTTAAAAGATATTTGGGCTTTTGATTTCATAGTCGTGCATCATGAACCCGTCTCTATATGCATGCCAAAGATCATCCCAATAGTCCTTCAATTGACGAAGTGACGATGGATTTTCGAAATTTTTGCCAATTTTCCATGCCTACCCCTTGTAGATTTTTTCGAAAAATTCTTGTTTGTTTTTTTTAATATATTCTTTATTTTCTTAATGACAATCGACAGTTATTTTTAAACGTATTTATTTGGGCTATCGACCGGCCAATTGCTATCTAAATTGTCGTTGTATTTGCCGAGATACACACATTTTAATTTTTCACCTGAAACTTATATTTCATCGCCAAAAGTATGCAAAAATTTTTAATTTTTGGACTTGCAAATTTTCAATTGCAGAGTCGAAAAAAAATGCAAGGAATCGAAACAAACTTAGAAAATCATGAATATCTCGGGAACCAAAAGGACGATCGAAATGTCCTTTGGCCAGTTTATAGTCCTTGTTAAGACGAGTTGATTGCCACAGGACTCATAAGGATCAGCAAGGATATGACCAAGATAGAGCATGTTTTTTCTCAGCAAAAAAGTCCTTCTAACTCTGTTGTTTAAAAGATATTTGGGCTTTTGATTTCATAGTCGTGCATCATGAACCCGTCCCTATATGCATGCCAAAGATCATCCAACTAGTCCTTCAAATGACGAAGTTACGATGGATTTTCGAAATTTTTGCCAATTTTCCATGCCTACCCCTTGTAGATTTTTTCGAAAAATTCTTGTTTGTTTTTTTTAATATATTCTTTATTTTCTTAATGACAATCGACAGTTATTTTTAAACGTATTTATTTGGGCTATCGACCGGCCAATTGCTATCTAAATTGTCGTTGTATTTGCCGAGATAAACACATTTTAATTTTTCACCTGAAATTTATATTTCATCCCCAAAAGTATGCAAAAATTTTTAATTTTTGGACTTGCAAATTTTCAATTGCAGAGTCGAAAAAAAATGCAAGGAATCGAAACAAACTTAGAAAATCATGAATATCTCGGGAACCAAAAGGACGATTGAAATGTCCTTTGGCCAGTTTATAGTTCTTGTTAAGACGAGTTGATTGCCACAGGACTCATAAGGATCAGCAAGGATATGGCCAAGATAGAGCATGTTTTATCTCAGCAAAAAAGTCCTTCTAACTCTGTTGTTTAAAAGATATTTGGGCTTTTGATTTCATAGTCGTGCATCATGAACCCGTCTCTATATGCATGCCAAAGATCATCCCAATAGTCCTTCAAATGACGAAGTTACGATGGATTTTCGAAATTTTTGCCAATTTTCCATGCCTACCCCTTGTAGATTTTTTCGAAAAATTCTTGTTTGTTTTTTTTAATATATTCTTTATTTTCTTAATGACAATCGACAGTTATTTTTAAACGTATTTATTAGGGCTATCGACCGGCCAATTGCTATCTAAATTGTCGTTGTATTTGCCGAGATAAACACATTTTAATTTTTCACCTGAAATTTATATTTCATCCCCAAAAGTATGCAAAAATTTTTAATTTTTGGACTTGCAAATTTTCAATTGCAGAGTCGAAAAAAAATGCAAGGAATCGAAACAAACTTAGAAAATCATGAATATCTCGGGAACCAAAAGGACGATTGAAATGTCCTTTGGCCAGTTTATAGTTCTTGTTAAGACGAGTTGATTGCCACAGGACTCATAAGGATCAGCAAGGATATGGCCAAGATAGAGCATGTTTTGTCTCTGCAAAAAAGTCCTTCTAACTCTGTTGTTTAAAAGATATTTGGGCTTTTGATTTCATAGTCGTGCATCATGAACCCGTCCCTATATGCATGCCAAAGATCATCCAACTAGTCCTTCAAATGACGAAGTTACGATGGATTTTCGAAATTTTTGCCAATTTTCCATGCCTACCCCTTGTAGATTTTTTCGAAAAATTCTTGTTTGTTTTTTTTAATATATTCTTTATTTTCTTAATGACAATCGACAGTTACTTTTAAACGTATTTATTAGGGCTATCGACCGGCCAATTGCTATCTAAATTGTCGTTGTATTTGCCGAGATAAACACATTTTAATTTTTCACCTGAAATTTATATTTCATCCCCAAAAGTATGCAAAAATTTTTAATTTTTGGACTTGCAAATTTTCAATTGCAGAGTCGAAAAAAAATGCAAGGAATCGAAACAAACTTAGAAAATCATGAATATCTCGGGAACCAAAAGGACGATCGAAATGTCCTTTGGCCAGTTTATAGTTCTTGTTAAGACGAGTTGATTGCCACAGGACTCATAAGGATCAGCAAGGATATGGCCAAGATAGAGCATGTTTTGTCTCAGCAAAAAAGTCCTTCTAACTCTGTTGTTTAAAAGATATTTGGGCTTTTGATTTCATAGTCGTGCATCATGAACCCGTCTCTATATGCATGCCAAAGATCATCCCAATAGTCTTTCAATTGACGAAGTGACGATGGATTTTCGAAATTTTTGCCAATTTTCCATGCCTACCCCTTGTAGATTTTTTCGAAAAATTCTTGTTTGTTTTTTTTAATATATTCTTTATTTTCTTAATGACAATCGACAGTTATTTTTAAACGTATTTATTAGGGCTATCGACCGGCCAATTGCTATCTAAATTGTCGTTGTATTTGCCGAGATAAACACATTTTAATTTTTCACCTGAAATTTATATTTCATCCCCAAAAGTATGCAAAAATTTTTAATTTTTGGACTTGCAAATTTTCAATTGCAGAGTCGAAAAAAAATGCAAGGAATCGAAACAAACTTAGAAAATCATGAATATCTCGGGAGCCAAAAGGACGATTGAAATGTCCTTTGGCCAGTTTATAGTTCTTGTTAAGACGAGTTGATTGCCACAGGACTCATAAGGATCAGCAAGGATATGGCCAAGATAGAGCATGTTTTGTCTCAGCAAAAAAGTCCTTCTAACTCTGTTGTTTAAAAGATATTTGGGCTTTTGATTTCATAGTCGTGCATCATGAACCCGTCTCTATATGCATGCCAAAGATCATCCCAATAGTCCTTCAAATGACGAAGTTACGATGGATTTTCGAAATTTTTGCCAATTTTCCATGCCTACCCCTTGTAGATTTTTTCGAAAAATTCTTGTTTGTTTTTTTTAATATATTCTTTATTTTCTTAATGACAATCGACAGTTATTTTTAAACGTATTTATTAGGGCTATCGACCGGCCAATTGCTATCTAAATTGTCGTTGTATTTGCCGAGATAAACACATTTTAATTTTTCACCTGAAATTTATATTTCATCCCCAAAAGTATGCAACAATTTTTAATTTTTGGACTTGCAAATTTTCAATTGCAGAGTCGAAAAAAAATGCAAGGAATCGAAACAAACTTAGAAAATCATGAATATCTCGGGAACCAAAAGGACGATTGAAATGTCCTTTGGCCAGTTTATAGTTCTTGTTAAGACGAGTTGATTGCCACAGGACTCATAAGGATCAGCAAGGATATGGCCAAGATAGAGCATGTTTTGTCTCAGCAAAAAAGTCCTTCTAACTCTGTTGTTTAAAAGATATTTGGGCTTTTGATTTCATAGTCGTGCATCATGAACCCGTCCCTATATGCATGCCAAAGATCATCCAACTAGTCCTTCAAATGACGAAGTTACGATGGATTTTCGAAATTTTTGCCAATTTTCCATGCCTACCCCTTGTAGATTTTTTCGAAAAATTCTTGTTTGTTTTTTTTAATATATTCTTTATTTTCTTAATGACAATCGACAGTTATTTTTAAACGTATTTATTAGGGCTATCGACCGGCCAATTGCTATCTAAATTGTCGTTGTATTTGCCGAGATAAACACATTTTAATTTTTCACCTGAAATTTATATTTCATCCCCAAAAGTATGCAAAAATTTTTAATTTTTGGACTTGCAAATTTTCAATTGCAGAGTCGAAAAAAAATGCAAGGAATCGAAACAAACTTAGAAAATCATGAATATCTCGGGAACCAAAAGGACGATTGAAATGTCCTTTGGCCAGTTTATAGTTCCTGTTAAGACGAGTTGATTGCCACAGGACTCATAAGGATCAGCAAGGATATGGCCAAGATAGAGTATGTTTTGTCTCTGCAAAAAAGTCCTTCTAACTCTGTTGTTTAAAAGATATTTGGGCTTTTGATTTCATAGTCGTGCATCATGAACCCGTCCCTATATGCATGCCAAAGATCATCCAACTAGTCCTTCAAATGACGAAGTTACGATGGATTTTCGAAATTTTTGCCAATTTTCCATGCCTACCCCTTGTAGATTTTTTCGAAAAATTCTTGTTTGTTTTTTTTAATATATTCTTTATTTTCTTAATGACAATCGACAGTTACTTTTAAACGTATTTATTAGGGCTATCGACCGGCCAATTGCTATCTAAATTGTCGTTGTATTTGCCGAGATAAACACATTTTAATTTTTCACCTGAAATTTATATTTCATCCCCAAAAGTATGCAAAATTTTTTAATTTTTGGACTTGCAAATTTTCAATTGCAGAGTCGAAAAAAAATGCAAGGAATCGAAACAAACTTAGAAAATCATGAATATCTCGGGAACCAAAAGAACGATTGAAATGTCCTTTGGCCAGTTTATAGTTCTTGTTAAGACGAGTTGATTGCCACAGGACTCATAAGGATCAGCAAGGATATGGCCAAGATAGAGCATGTTTTATCTCAGCAAAAAAGTCCTTCTAACTCTGTTGTTTAAAAGATATTTGGGCTTTTGATTTCATAGTCGTGCATCATGAACCCGTCTCTATATGCATGCCAAAGATCATCCCAATAGTCCTTCAAATGACGAAGTTACGATGGATTTTCGAAATTTTTGCCAATTTTCCATGCCTACCCCTTGTAGATTTTTTCGAAAAATTCTTGTTTGTTTTTTTTAATATATTCTTTATTTTCTTAATGACAATCGACAGTTATTTTTAAACGTATTTATTAGGGCTATCGACCGGCCAATTGCTATCTAAATTGTCGTTGTATTTGCCGAGATAAACACATTTTAATTTTTCACCTGAAATTTATATTTCATCCCCAAAAGTATGCAAAAATTTTTAATTTTTGGACTTGCAAATTTTCAATTGCAGAGTCGAAAAAAAATGCAAGGAATCGAAACAAACTTAGAAAATCATGAATATCTCGGGAACCAAAAGAACGATTGAAATGTCCTTTGGCCAGTTTATAGTTCTTGTTAAGACGAGTTGATTGCCACAGGACTCATAAGGATCAGCAAGGATATGGCCAAGATAGAGCATGTTTTGTCTCAGCAAAAAAGTCCTTCTAACTCTGTTGTTTAAAAGATATTTGGGCTTTTGATTTCATAGTCGTGCATCATGAACCCGTCTCTATATGCATGCCAAAGATCATCCCAATAGTCTTTCAATTGACGAAGTGACGATGGATTTTCGAAATTTTTGCCAATTTTCCATGCCTACCCCTTGTAGATTTTTTCGAAAAATTCTTGTTTGTTTTTTTTAATATATTCTTTATTTTCTTAATGACAATCGACAGTTATTTTTAAACGTATTTATTTGGGCTATCGACCGGCCAATTGCTATCTAAATTGTCGTTGTATTTGCCGAGATACACACATTTTAATTTTTCACCTGAAATTTATATTTCATCGCCAAAAGTATGCAAAAATTTTTAATTTTTGGACTTGCAAATTTTCCATTGCAGAGTCGAAAAAAAATGCAAGGAATCGAAACAAACTTAGAAAATCATGAATATCTCGGGAACCAAAAGGACGATTGAAATGTCCTTTGGCCAGTTTATAGTCCTTGTTAAGACGAGTTGATTGCCACAGGACTCATAAGGATCAGCAAGGATATGACCAAGATAGAACATGTTTTTTCTCAGCAAAAAAGTCCTTCCAACTCTGTTGTTTAAAATATATTTGGGCTTTTGATTTCATAGTCGTGCATCATGAACCCGTCCCTATATGCATGCCAAAGATCATCCAACTAGTCCTTCAAATGACGAAGTTACGATGGATTTTCGAAATTTTTGCCAATTTTCCATGCCTACCCCTTGTAGATTTTTTCGAAAAATTCTTGTTTGTTTTTTTTAATATATTCTTTATTTTCTTAATGACAATCGACAGTTATTTTTAAACGTATTTATTAGGGCTATCGACCGGCCAATTGCTATCTAAATTGTCGTTGTATTTGCCGAGATAAACACATTTTAATTTTTCACCTGAAATTTATATTTCATCCCCAAAAGTATGCAAAAATTTTTAATTTTTGGACTTGCAAATTTTCAATTGCAGAGTCGAAAAAAAATGCAAGGAATCGAAACAAACTTAGAAAATCATGAATATCTCGGGAACCAAAAGGACGATCGAAATGTCCTTTGGCCAGTTTATAGTTCTTGTTAAGACGAGTTGATTGCCACAGGACTCATAAGGATCAGCAAGGATATGGCCAAGATAGAGCATGTTTTATCTCAGCAAAAAGTCCTTCTAACTCTGTTGTTTAAAAGATATTTGGGCTTTTGATTTCATAGTCGTGCATCATGAACCCGTCTCTATATGCATGCCAAAGATCATCCCAATAGTCCTTCAATTGACGAAGTGACGATGGATTTTCGAAATTTTTGCCAATTTTCCATGCCTACCCCTTGTAGATTTTTTCGAAAAATTCTTGTTTGTTTTTTTTAATATATTCTTTATTTTCTTAATGACAATCGACAGTTATTTTTAAACGTATTTATTAGGGCTATCGACCGGCCAATTGCTATCTAAATTGTCGTTGTATTTGCCGAGATAAACACATTTTAATTTTTCACCTGAAATTTATATTTCATCCCCAAAAGTATTCAAAAATTTTTAATTTTTGGACTTGCAAATTTTCAATTGCAGAGTCGAAAAAAAATGCAAGGAATCGAAACAAACTTAGAAAATCATGAATATCTCGGGAACCAAAAGGACGATCGAAATGTCCTTTGGCCAGTTTATAGTTCTTGTTAAGACGAGTTGATTGCCACAGGACTCATAAGGATCAGCAAGGATATGGCCAAGATAGAGCATGTTTTATCTCAGCAAAAAAGTCCTTCTAACTCTGTTGTTTAAAAGATATTTGGGCTTTTGATTTCATAGTCGTGCATCATGAACCCGTCCCTATATGCATGCCAAAGATCATCCCAATAGTCCTTCAAATGACGAAGTTACGATGGATTTTCGAAATTTTTGACAATTTTCCATGCCTACCCGATTCTTCACAGACTTCTGCAAGACCTACCATCTCCAGGAACAGGGAAACATACATTTGAAGCATCACAAGCAATATAACTGGCCTTGAAGAGAGTGTAAACATTTTCGAATACAAATTTACTGAAACTCCTGAATCCAGAATCGGAATCTCCAAAGAATTAAAAAATGTCAACAGGAAACTTTGTGTCTAAAATTGATTCTTGACTTGTCATTTTTATTCCAAAAAGTTATTTCTATTGAGACGAAGATCACAATGAGCGTTCTCGAGCGACAGTAGTGCCTTCTACTGAAGGGCTGAATAGAGCATCAATCTCTATTGCAAAGTAAATCCATTCCCGAAAATAATTATCTTCGGCAACGAAAACCATTGACTCGACATGAGCCAAAAGAGTTTTCATTGCAATGTCAGTTATATTTATATTATATATTTATATTATAATACTCACTTTTAAATATACAAAATAAAGCAAAACTATTTTGGACACTATAACACGAGAAAAACCTTTCAATATTATATGCAAGTAAGTAATTTGCTTTTCATATTGTTTGCAAAAAAGCCGATACAAATTTACGAATGCCAAAGTAAAGCAGAAGCGGTTGCTGTTACTTAATCAGAAGACGTTGCTAGTTCACGCTGAGAGTGAAACAGAAGACGTTGCTCTAGCAGAAGAGGATGCTACTGTTAACAAGCATGTATGTTAAAGTAAGGCAGAAACGTTTCTGTTAGTTAGCAGAAGATGTTGCTGTTAGTTAACAGAACTCGCATGCACTCTCGAACAAACTTTTTCAATCGGCAACTGCTTCTGCTCGACTTTCGCATTTATACGCCCCAAAAGTAGCATCCTCTTCTGCTAGACGGTGACTGCTTCTTGCATCAAGCAACGTCTAGCAGAAGAGGATGCTACTTTTGGGTGTACGAATGCCAGAGTAAAGCAGAAGCAGTTGCTACTTGAACAAGCTTGAGTGCGAGTGCGAGCGAGTGCGCACTAGTCGACTGTCAAGAATGTGTGCGCTGATCGTGTCTATCACACGTTTTGCATGTGTGCAATTTTCGGGGGTGGTTTTTCGTTTGGCCTCTTCGCCGATGCTGTTGTTGTTGCTGCTGCCCACAAAAGAGCGAGACCGCGGAGAGAGAGAGCTAATAATTCACACGTACACCGATTGTGTGTGTGTGTGTGTTGGTAAACGTTTTTCTGCTTGCAAGCGAATTTGATGCGTAAATTCAATTCAAAATATTATTTAAATGCACTTGCAGATGAAATTATTAAAAATCGCTTCTAAACTGGCATTTACATAAAATAATTGTGAGCCTATCGTCAGATATCAGGTCAAACAACTTTATATATACAGAAGATTTCTAATTTGCTCTTCAAGAAGGAAACTTATTTCAATTGAAAACAAGTAAGAAACCTATAGTCGAGAGTGCTCGACCTTAAGATACCCGCAACACATTTCGAGAGAAAACAAAGAATAAATCGCTATTAGTCTATCAGTTATCTGTTATTTAGTGGCTGTAATTGCTGTTACTTGAACAGAATCAGTTGCTACTAGTCTAGCAGAAGACATTGCAATTAGTTCTGCTAGTTGGATTAAGTCTAGCAGAAGATGATGGTTCTTGTGAACTGAACTTGATTTTAAATATTTAAAAGCGACATTTGCGAAGTTAACAATTTGAGAATTGAGGAGAAGGGCATCGAGCATTTGCTACTTAGTTAAACTTGGAATTAATATAGTCAAAGATTACATTTGCGAAGTTAACAATTTTAGAATTGAGTAGAAGGGAGTTGGAAATTTAAAAGACAATTGAACCTGTTCAGGAGGGTTTAATTTGGGTATTTTATTTAAATATTGTATATGTTAAAAATAAGGCGCGCAATGAAGTGAATACATTTAGTATTATTATAATTATGCATTTAATGAAATGTTTTTGAAAACCCTTTTGCCAGCAAGAGTATTTAGCTGACAATTGAGCAGCAGGGAGTTGATTTAACTGGGGCGCAAGCTGGCAGCCTGGGCTTCAGTTCGAAATCCAATTAATCGCAAGGCCAAGTCACTTATCCTGCTTGTTCCGTCTATTAGAAATGCGTAGTGCAGTTTCTCGCTCTCTCTGTCAGTCTGCAGCAAATCTCAGCACGAAACTCGCGATATTCGCTTGCCAATCAAAATTGCACCGGAAATGGCAACCAATTGGCTACCACGGCTGCTTAGAGTCCTTGTGCAATGTAACTGGAAAGCAGGTGCATTTGGAACCACTAACATTGAATACTCTTACATTATGAAATTCAAATAAATTTTAATATAGGAATAATAGTCAAAGAAGATGTAGTAAGCGAGAATCAGAAATAGTTTCGCAAGCGTTGCAGTGTAATTATGTTGCCCATGTCCAGGGTATCAAAAAGCTAATGCATTTCAAATGCCTTTGAGCGTTGCGTCACTTCATCCTGCAGTCGCTGGAGCAACGATGTCCTTACTCAAGCGTGATTTGGCGCACATTTCGATTTGTCGTGCAACGAAAGGAAAGCAAAAGAGATTGCCTTTGAAGCAGCCGGGTTGGGAGGAGGAAAATGCGTTCAAAATGTAAAGTTGAGTTGCGACAGGCGCATGGAAGGTGAGACTTGTGTATGAGAGCTCACAGCAGAGTCTGCTGCGGTTTGTGGCCTGCAGCAATGCTGATGGGATAACAACTGGTGACGACAAGGATATTAAAATTAATAAATAATAGTCGGCGCCAGGCTAGCACAGCTGCAAGGAGCAGCCGAGGCGAGGAGAGGCGAGGCGAGGCGAGTCCTGCCAAGATGGCATAGGAGAGACTACAACAAGTGACAACTTGTAGCTGTCACACACAAATGAAATCAACAAGGACAACTTTTGGTCGGCTCTGGTTTGGTTTGGTTTGGTTTGGTTTGGTTTGTAGTTTGGCCAGCAACAGTGACAGCAAGAGGGAACGGAGGAGAGCGGAGTGAAGTCGAGTCCTGTCTCCGGCCGAGCCTCATTCAAAATGCACAACATGCGGTTGACGCTCAGTGTCTCCATTGCACTCGTCTTGCCACAATAACATTTTGACTCTGACACCAACTCAGTTTCGCACTTGTGTTCACCGACTTGATGACTTATGATCTGTTATCTGGGGAGCACTTTAATGGAAGCCATTTATTTGCGTTGTAAGCAGACATCAATCAAGTAATCAATCAATTAACAAAACACGTGCCAACACTTTAAACACAAAAAAGCAACGAAGGTAGCTGCGAAAGTGTTGCGCATACGCAGCGTGCGCCAACCGCAGAACACATCAATTCAAAGTGTGTGCGAACAGCACGCAAAATAGCCAACATATTTCTAGCACACACACACACACACACACACACACACACACACATACAGACACACGTGGCGGCAAAAGGAAACTAAATTAATTATACGCAACGCTTTTCGGCGAGGGGAGGGGAGGGAAGTCGCAGGCAAAAGTTTTCTCTGACCGCATTATGCACAAACTTTGCCCAAAAGTGTTGCCTGTCTTTCGGGCCCAACCGAATCAGGTTTGCTGCGGTCTCAAGCTCCTCGACCAGGTGCTGGCCCGGATCTCTCTCTCGTCTCCATCTGCGACTCGGCGGCATTAAGTTCCAAGGGCAAAACGTATCGCTTGCCTGCGATTGTTGTTGTCGCCTAACTAAGTTGTTTCGTCGGACTGTCGACTGACGGAATGATGGAATGACAGCCTGTCCTGTGTTACTCACTTAGACAGTTGGATATGTCAATGCCTCAATTCCATGCCTCCTCCACTTAACAGCTGCCAGTTGCTGTAAGCAAGCATATCAATTAACAATCCGTCAATCGCTGATTTGCCCTATGATCACAATTCAGTGCGCCATTCATTTGAATGGAATGAACTCAATATTGCTTGACCATCAGCGAAAGTTGCTTGACTTTAAAGAGTCGTTGATAACCTCATGGAAATAAAATGCACATTGTCGTGAACTCTTCCATATATAAATGACTATATAGCAGCATAGTATATAGTACATTCCAAGAAGTACCTACATATTGCAATGGGCCACAAGTTTATTTTCACGCGCCACAAAGTCAGTCAAGTGGTTATCCTTGTTGCCTAGAGCGAAACAGTCGAATGAGCATAGTGGTGAACAAGCAGATGCTCTGTACTGTACAGGGACTTACTATATTTTTACTTCCATTTATTAATCTATATTTATATTTATTTAATTATTTAAAAATTGTTACCAATTAACTTTAGGTTAAGACATTGCAAAATATAAAGATATTAAATCATATATTTCATTTTTTAATGTGATGTTTATTTATTTATTTATTTGTTTGTCCTATGTTTTATTTGTATTTATTTATTTGTTTATTTATTTATTTGTATATTCATTTATTTGTTTATTGAATTTTCTATTTGTATTTCCATGTATTAATTTATTTATTTAAATCTTGATTTACTTATTGTATTTTTGTATGATACGGGTGAACAGAATTAATAAAACTTAGTTTGAAAGTGGTATATGCAAAATATGTTTTTAAAAATATATATTGATTTTACTTGAAGTATTTTATTTCAATAAATTCTATAAGTAATAGTTCTTTATTTTAATCTTTTTTAAAATATTTGCTTATTTTCATAATGTAAGTAATTGTTATTTATTTGTATATTTGCTTATTTTAATAATGTTGTGTAAACAATTTTCCATATTTTAAAAGTGGATTCAATTTGAGTGCAGTCTTCGAAGCTGCATACCCTCACCTATTGGATTGCAGGGTATGCGAGCTGGTGAGGCAAGGCAAGGCAGACAGTCAGTCAGTTGGCTGACTTGGATGGCCAACGGGGCATGAAAATATTGAAATACATACTTATGCATGTGGACTCGGGGCTGCTGTCCATATATTACCTTAAAGTCAAAAATACACAAGGCACAACACACACACACACACACACACAAGTATATAAGCATGTGTGTGTGTGTGTGTGTTGCTGTGCGCATTTGCGGCAAGTTGAGATGAGCTGGCAGGGCAATGAAGTAGAAAGACAAAAACCTTTTAGGCAATGGGTTCTCTCGACTGTTTTTTCTTTTCTTTTCAGTTATTTTTTTTTTCAGTTTTTCGGTTTTATTTTTTTTCGACTGGAAACTTTTATATAAATTTTTGTTGGGTGTGCAGTTTACCGGGCGTAAAGATTTTAAGCGTGAAGCTGAAACGGCTTCACAGTAATCCACATCCACATGGACCCATGCTTGATTGCGCCCTCTTCCCCTCCTTGGAGTCCCTGGCGGGATCTGAAAGTCGCCTGTCAGCGTCAGCTAAATGCGAGTAGTTGAACGAGTTTTGAGCTGGAGTTTCTTGCCTTTTTGCGTTGGCCAACGTTGCCAAAATATTTGAGTTTTATGAGGCAAGCCAGAGCTCTTCACAGATACAGAAACAGATACTGCCAGCTGGTTGTGTGTGTGTGCGTCCATGTGGGCCAAACATATTAATATTTTCCTTACATTGAAACTATTTTTCGATTTGACTTTGGTTCGCTGAGCCTTGAAGAAGCTGCCAGTTTCCGGAAGGCAGCATCCTCTGGGGTCATGGGGAGCAGGGTGCAGGGTGCAGGGAGACGGGTCCTGGCTTGGGGTCAGGATATGCCTCAGCAGCTAACCTTGTTTGCTTAGGCATAAAATTTCCAACTTATGGCCAACTGACGTTGCGTCTAATCAAGACCCGAAATTCGGCGCCACAAAATAGCATAGCAACAGCTTATCAGGTATCACGACTGTTTAATATTTATGTGCCTCCTTAACAGATGTCCTGTTGTCCCTCACTTGCTCCTTGTCCTCCTGTTTTTTGCTGCTGTTAGAATGCAATCAAAATAACTGCCACCAAAAGAAATGTGGCTTGTCTCTCTCTCTCTCTCTTTCAGTCTCCACGTTTCTCCCTTCCACTCGCACATCAACGTTGCCATTTTGCACCTGTAATGCGAGACGTCAACAAAAGTTTTTTGCACAATTTTGTGAAACGCATTCAACGTCCTTCCCTCCACTCTTCCCTGCACTCTTCTTACTGCCCTGCAGCTTGTTTGCCACATTGCTTGTTATACTTTGCACTTGAACTGTTGCTGTTGCTGTTGTTGTTGCTGTATTGCGGCATGAAACATTTTTGATAATGTCACGACCGTGGGCTAAGCAGGGCCAAGCCATGCCGCTTAAGCCGCACAAATGTCGCACTTGTGGCCAAGTGAAAGTGAAGCGCAGACGCTTTCATCGTCATGATGTTGATTCTGCTGCTGATGCTGTTGTTGATGCTGCCCCACAATAGGGGCAACTGTCAAGCTGTCTGCTTAACTAGACAGCCCAGTTAGCATTGCCACGCCTTCTTTTCACGCTTTCAAGCGCCACACAATGCCAACTACGAGTAACTGACTCGCCGTAATGTTATACGCTCCCATTGTGTTTATTTATTGCCACTTCAATAGTGCACGGCTTTATTAAATTACACCCAAGACGTAGGAGTGAAGCTAAAAACGAATAAGGTGAAAGGAAACTGTCTCTGTTTATAATGCGTTATAAAGCGTTAATTTATTATTATTATTTATTCTGTTTTATAACTTCTGTTCACAATTCTTCTTGGTTAACAGACTGTAAACTTAGCGGGGTCTAAAGCTTATCAAGGAATTTAATTCAACATATAATTTGAAAGTATAACTACATTATGTATAAATCATTTTGAATAAATTATGCATTTAGTAAAAAAAAATACAATAATCCCTTTTAACCAAGTATTCAAACAACTACTGAATTCATTATTCTACGAAATATAACTACGAGTATAAGGTTATATTAACTAAATAATAATTAAAAATTTTTCTCATGAATTCAAAATTGTATTAAATCAACCAAATAATTATTTTTCAGAATAAAATTTTTGTGACATAAAATTATATTTAGTTAAATTCAATATAATAATATTTAATATATATTTATATAATATTATGAAAAAAATTGTGCATTCAAATACAAACTATAATTTTCGAACATAAATAATCATTGAAGAAATACAAATTTCTGTGACTTTAAAGAAATACCTTCAAGCTCCTTTAATATTTTTGAAGGATTAGACAAATATCCTACCTCAGATAAAATCTACAATTTAACATTTAGAACTATAAGATAGTACTTAAAAGATTCATAGCATTGTTATTCAATTTATGAAACCAATTAACTTTATTCAATGGCGACTATTTGCAATCGAAAAATAAATAAATAAATTGCATATCATCAAATCAATAGAAATTCAATAAACTAATATGCAAAGTATTCCTCAAAAATATACATCTTTAAGATGCTGTAGCTTTGATATTCAATCCTTTTTAGCAGCATTGAAACTTACAGGAAAAACATTTGGGAGTTGGCTTGTTGGGAATGCGGCTGTCGGCGATTTTATTGTTTGAGAGTGCCGACAATTATATTGTGACTTTGTGTTTTTTTTTTCTTTTTGCTGGTTTACGAGTATATTGAATTGCAGATTGCTTGTCTTTTACAATTGCTCCCGTCCATTTGCATTTCGGGAGATGATCTTCGGCTGCATTTAAGTAATTGCATTTGTAATTAAATTCTTTGTGTGAAAAATAAACTCTTCTCTTTTCAATGAAATGTTTCGTTTTTATCGTACGACTTTTGTTGCATCTGATGGCAAAAGGAAACTCGTATTTGCTGGAACAGTGAGTGATGTTTGTTTGTGGTCGCAGTGCGTCCGTTTTGTGTGCAGTTGATTAAATTGAATTGATAAATGATTCACAAAGGTTTCTTGCCCTTAATAAATTAAAAACTTTGGCCATGCTTTGTTACAGTCGCAGCTACAGCTAAAGCTTATTGTGATAGTTTTTGTAACGCAAGTCGTAAGAGATTTTAGGGAACCAAACAGCAGCGGCAAAGTGCTCTTGCTTGTCTGCCCGTCCGTCGGTGTTTGTCCCTCTGTCTGTCTCTCTGTCTGTCTGTCTGTCTGTCTGTCTGTGTCTGCGTCTGCATTTCAATGGCTTTTCTAAATCAATTGCAAAATCCCAAATCACAAGAAGATGTACAGCAGTCAAAGCAAAGCAAAAGCGAGAGCACAAATGGCCAAAGGCAGTCAAAGTACATCGAAAATGACTTTCACAGACACAGACACAGACTAAGACTATTTGGTTGAGTCCTTGGACCGTCAGAGGCCTCTCTGTCTACACACTACATATGTTGAGAGAGAGGGATACAAAGAGAGAGAGAGAGAGAGAGAGAGAGAAGGAGGGAGGGATGGTGCTCTGCTACTTTAGCCTTTACAATCTAAACGTTAATGGTCTGTCAATTATCGCCACCCAGTGAATGTAACGATAAGATATCGCCTCAGGCATAAGACATTGCAGACACTCACACACTCGCACACACACACGAATGTAACACACGTACAAATGTGTGAGGGAGTGGCAAGAAGAAGAGGAACACTTTAGTATATCATTTAGTGGGAATTAGTTATGGACATACGCCGCACAGTTGCCTCAACTTTGCGTCTTGTGCTTGGCCAAGTTTGCTGGAATTCAATGCCGCCCTGAGTTCGGCTCGTTGCCCTTTTTACATGCGTCGAGCATTTATGAGCAATGGCCAGGAGAGCACAGCACTGAGCATTAAGATGGCGATGGCAGCGTAGCTATTAAGCACACCATAAAATTGGGCTACACTGCGCGAAAATCAAGTGGAATTAGCTGAACTCACTTGGCGCAAAAAACTATTCATATTTTGGGGCGATGGTCGGTTATTATTTTTGCAGTGCATGTAAACACTTCATATACTCCGAGTCTAGCATTCGAGTACTAAATACACTCATAGTGCGTGCGGGTACTCGCATTGGAATGCGTGCTCGCATTCACATTCACATTCGCATTCGCATTCGCTTCGATTGCTGCGTGTCCATTAGAGAAAGTCTGGCGATGGGGGAGGGAAACTGTAGACGGAAGATGGAAGTTGGCACAACAGAAACTACTCTGCATTTATCTATTTAGACGCTTTTAGTTGGGTTTTGGTTTCGGTTTATTCACTTTCTTTTTTGTTTGTCCGTGCCGAGGGTGGCTGCTATCTTTTTGAATTGATTTGAGAGCGAGACAGAGCTAGAGAGCGAGAGGGAGAGAGGGAGAGCGAGACTTGGCCTTCGTCCTTTGGCGAGTAACTTGAAGCTTCGCATTTCGCTTTCGTTATTTCCGCAACGTTCCATTGTTGTTCTTGTTTGTCTTGTGTAAGTATTTTTATTTCTTTTCATGCTTATTGGAATTTTATTATCAGCTCATATAAATGCAATAAAATGCTGATATATGTACAATGTACGTACAGACGCATGCGAGTCCGTTTTACACACTGAATAAATGCCAAAAATTCAGTCATGTACTGCCAATCGACGCCCAAGTGACCATATAACCAAGGCACGAAAAACTGAAAGCCGAAACGCCATCCTCTTCCTTCCTCCAGCGTGTTTACAATCATTCGATTTGATTTTCAATATTACAACACGCCGAGCGAGATGGCGACAGTCGGACAGATAGAGAGAGAGAGAGAGATATTTACGGTTTTGCATATGAAGTGGATGGGAAGCAAATACGCAACGAGTGAAACTCTCGTTGTTGCGTTTCGACCCGGCGTATACTTGATATCGCATTTGGCTGCATCGCACTCGAACGTTGTTTCCATCTATTATCCGTCTAACAGTCAATTATTCAATTATTCATAATAAGCTGCTTATTTTGGGCTCGGAATTCGCGGAAAAAGTTATTCAACTGTGTAATCTACATTTTATTTTGGATAAATCAAAATAGTTTGCAAATAACTTGAACATAAATAATTTGCTTACCTTTGTTGTGCCACGGATTAAATAAATAAATGCAAAAACAAGTTTGTTTTGTTTGAAATATTTTCATTTTTGTGTTTATTTGATTTATATCCTTCAATTTCCCCCGTGCCTTTCTTCAACATTTCCATCTCTCATTTTGCTATTATAATAATGCTATGGTAATTATGCTTGCATAAAGTCGAAATAGTTTGCTTTAATTTTAAGTTGGGTCCTTTTACAGCCCACACACTTATGATTACATTTTATTAATTCATTTAGGATCGATTAATTCTAAAAAAAAAAACCAACATTATCATTGCTTTAAAATAGTTTCAGTTTTTTCTTTATATACTTTTGCTTTGGGTTTTTCTTTATTTTTTTTTATTTGTTTTGTATTGCGTTCATTTTCCACAATTTATTTATTTGCTTCTATTAATTGTTTACTGTGTTGTGTATTTTTAGTTGTGTTCTTTGTTATTAGTACATATTTTTCTTTTCTTTTATTTTGAGAATTGTTTCGGTATATTATTTAGCCTCTTTGTTTGAATTGCCTTTTAGGTTACACATTACACATTGAGGATAATGCGGAGGGATCTTAAGAATATGACTTTAAATACTTAAATACGCGCTATACTTAAAAAACAAATTTAACAATCAATAAATACGCATAATGCAAAATGTACAATTAATTCATTCATTAATGATAATCTTCAATTGCAATGTCAATTTCAATTTCAATTTCAATTTCAATTTAAACAAACCCAGAACTCAACAAACACTCGTACGTATATAATATATATTATGTGTTGTGGGTTGATAAAAACAACGCACATTCATCAATCCAGAATTTCATCTATCAATTTGTTTTGTTTCCTCATTTTCCATTACTCCAAAAACTCGTTCTGATCTCTTCTATAACTAATAAGCGTTTCTTTGGAAGAACTTAACTAAAGCATTCCTTTTAATGCCCTTTATCTTCTGCTTTCTGTCTTCTGTCTTCTGCTTTCCTTCATTCCGTCTTAGATAACTCTATAATTATACTTAATCGCACATCGAATATTGCACAATATCCTTAACTCCTTGATGGAGTACTTACGTCATATTGCACCTATAAGAATCTCAAGAATTTAAGAATTTACTTTCGCTATGATTACAAAAAAAAAACCAAAAAAATGCTACATTCTCAATTGGTTGATTTCTTGTTGATTTATCTTGATTTTGTTTAGGAAAGTATAAAAATTTGTTGAGCTTTTCCTAAGGAGCTCCACAGTTTTGAGCTGGAAACGCGCTTAGTCTAGTCAACAATTAAGTATTTAAGTACTTATGCATTTAGTATGTATATTGGTATTATTTCAGTATCTTCTTTATAGTATAACTTTATTATACTGTATTTTACATTATTTGTCACATAGAAACAATGAAGAGGACGGTTATTGAAATCAGGGACCAAAATCTGTGTCTATTTTCCTCAGCTGCGTGTGTGTGTGTGTGTGTGAGTGTGTGTGTGTGTGCGATTTTTACGATGCCGCATCGAATTCGCGTCGCATTTTGTTTATTTCTTTGATTGTGAGCAAGGGGCATACTCCAAGCAGTTCGAAATGAAGGCTCAACGTTGCAAAATCCATTTCCTAAATTTCTTTTGAACTCCCAATTGTTTTCAGTGTATTCGTGGATGGAAGAGAGTGAGTGTGTGTGTGTGCGTGTGCGTGTTTTTGTGTCCAGGTCCTTTGTGATCGATACTCAGCTAGTTCTCTATAGCACCTCAGTTAATGCGAATTCAAGACAGCATCGTACACAACATTTCGGTTCCCGTTTCAATTCTATCTTTACATTTACATTTATATTAAATTTGTATTTGTATTTATATTTATAGTTATATATATATTTATATTTATGTTCATGTTTGTATTTGTAGTTTATTTAGTTTGGTTAGACGAATGCGATCGCTGCTTATCTCTAGTAATTTGTAAGCCTACGCTTTAGATACCCTGATGCAACTTATAGTGTACATTATTTAAGTTCCAGTACCGACTTGAAGTACTCGTACAGTTAAGCTTCACTAAAGTACTCACACTCCACTTCTTGCTTTTTTGCGTTTAACAAAAAAATACTGAGTGAGTATTTTTGTGCATTCTTTTGCAGTATTTTGTTGCGCACTTTGTGCACCTGTTTTTTGGTTTTGGTTGGGACTTATCGATATTCACTAAATATGTTTATATAATAGCTAAGTCTAGTTTTAAATGCGCTTACATTTTATTATCCGCATTCATACATGGCATATGCTGGTCTTCGATCGATTCGTTATCCAACTTAAGTGTGTGCAACAAGCAGAGAATAATCAAAGTCAGCGCCATTCTGAATTATGTTATTCTTTCGTTTTGTGGGGCTCATTGAATGTGTGTGAGTGTGTGTGTGTGTGTGTGAGTCTGTGTGGGTGTGTGTGCAATCTGCCGTTATCAATCATTCCAAAGTATCTATCGGATGCAGTTCGGTTTAGCAATTCGGTGAGTTCGTGTGGGGCGCTGACTTCGAGTCTCTGCTTCTGACCCCGATATGCGTATGTATGAATGCCTCTATATATACTATATATAGTATTATTCAACCAATACTCCACATGGAGGAGGAGACATCGATATCGAATGTGTATTAGATTAACTACGCTTAATGCAGCATCATTTTGTTGTTGTTTTTGTTTGTTATTCACGTATCAAAAGAGGGAGGCGTGGATTGGAAAGTTACACGATTCGTTTTTTGTATTTTTGTAATTTTGCTTCTAAAGGATATGCTATGCCATCGTGGGATTTGCGTTTCAGTTTATAAACTAAGTTTTTCGTGGGGGCAGTTCAGACTACGACGGGACCACAAAAACTCCATAAGTATCTCAAAACTGAATGTGTGATATGTGTGCGGAAGTAAGTACATATAATAACCATAGTAGTAATAATAATATCAGTAATGCAAATAAATTGCGTCTCGTCTGCAGCGATTTTGGAAGAAAAGCCGAGTGTCCTAGGCGCTAAATGATCTCACATCATTCACCATTCACATAAATGGGAGTAATAATACTAGAAATGTGTGTATACTCAGATTACGTATACGCAATATAACTAACTGCTCAATGAAATTAACTAGAATTAGATATTAGCTAAATGTTAATGTTAAAAATTGTTGCCTAGCCTACAGCTCATTATAATGCTCAACATACACAAGTACATATAAGTATATATATTGTATTATATATGTATATTGTTACAGTACATACAGTTTAGATTAAATCTTAGGTGCTATTTACAAAGCTATTTACACAAAACATAATGACATGCTTATATTGCTAGTTATACTTACTATATACTTTGTGGGCATATACATATATTCATATACTTTACGATTTACGAGTAGATACGAGTGAGTATGCTTATTCGGTTGAGACTACCAACAATCTTATGGGTCTAATTGAGTTTCGAGTTTTGAGTTCAATTTCATTTCATTTTTGCATTTGGCACAGTTCGAGATTCGAGTACACACAGAAAACATAACAAAAAAAAACACACTAATTTATATATGTTCTCTTAATCGCGTTTGGGTTTCATGTTAGTTTGAACTGTTGTTGTTGCTGTTGCTGTTGCTGTTGCTGTTGTTGATAATCACCCCATGTGCATGATCTTTTTGAATGCCTTGCGAAATTCTGGATTGAATATCGTGTAGATAACGGGATTGACGAAACTATTGATGTAGCCTAGCCAAGTGGTTAGCATAAAGGCCGTCAGACCCGGCCGGCAGTCTTTATCGAATTTGGCGCACATGGCGTCCATAATGTTGCACGTGAAGAACGGCAGCCAGCAGAAGAGAAACACACCTTTGGGTATGGAAAATGCGGCAAGTGGAAAATGTGGAAATGTGGAAATGTGGAAATGTAGAAACGCAAAAAATATGTACGACAACAATTCGATATTAAATTGGCCTCGACTTACCCAAAACGATGGCCAATGTTTTGGTGGCCTTGCGTTCCTTTTTCGCTGACGATTTTTCGCGTTTCTTTTTCGAGGCCTTGTGCACCTTGTATATCGTGAATCTACGAAACGCAGCGTGCATGCAACCGGCCCGCCACGATAATAAGCCACAGTAAATTGCAATTTCATTCCATGTTGCAAGCGAGAGAGCGGGAGAGAGAGAGCGGGAGAGAGAGAGAGAAGCAGACGCTTGTTATGAGTATTTGAAAGTTGGCTTCTGGTTTGGAGCAAGGCCAGCATTTTTTTTTGTTGGCCGTCGAGCTATTAGCCGAACTCGGCTAATAACTGCAATTTGAGCAGCCAGTTACAAGTTACCAACCTTGACGCCTGCGAGTTTTTCTTATCCTTGCGCGAGGACGTTTTCGATGTGGTCGATAGCGTGGAGTCGTTGCGTGCCAAAGTCATGGCCTCCTGCACACCGTAGCGCACAAAGGACAATGGCTTCATGGCGACGCTGCTGCTGCAATACACACAAAGCATACAAGCACAAAACACACTGGTGAGCACGTGGATTCAAAAATATAACAACTACAATTCGAGTGTTTGCAATCTGCATAATTGTACACGCTGAGAAATTCCCGGCTCGTTTTTCAATTTCGCATTCAAGCGTATTCTAATAATACTCGGCTAATTTATCAGGCATGCAACGCGTGTTGTCGGCAATTTCAATTGTTTCTCCTAATCGCCAAATCAGAAAACTTCACATTTTATTAAAATTAGTGTACTCATAAATAACAAAAGCGAATCCAGTTAGTTTAGAGAGCAAATTATTACTTATTAAATATTTAAATTTAAACGATATCAAACACGAAATTCATTTGTTACAATTCAGTCATTTTGATTCATTCATATTTCTTTTCTACTAATAATAAAACAGCAAATGTTGCTTAAATTAAAGAAATACCGACAATCAATTAATATAATATATGTACATATGACATAACTCACAAAACACATAATTAATTAAAAGAGTTTTCTCTGTTACTTAATTAAAATAATTTCTATTATTTAGTCTACATTAAAATAAAAAGTGATCAACTAATGAGTGCACAAAGAACCATAACTAATTCAATAATAATTAAAAATGTACAAATTCAAATAGTTGTCACTGTTCTTTCATAAAAATGGCAATAATATATATAAAATTAACAAATAATGAGTATACATAAAATGACTAGCATTTCGTTAGATATTTATATTCAAAATATTTCTTCTTTTTTTGTATATAGTATATAGTGTATAATCTATATTATACTATAACAAAACGGCATTCAATATTAAATTTAGAGCCCCTCTCCGTAGTGTAATATGAAGATTATTTTATGTAAACAGGACATTCGAAATATAAATATTTGATTAGCAGAAATAATAAGATTAATTACCAATCGGTGGTAATTTCTTTCAACATTTGAACTAAAATTAACTTGTGTATGCAGCCAATAATTAAATAAAAATAAGAACATTCAATTCTATCACAATCGGAATTCAATTGGGTATTTGTGGCCATTCGAAATATAAATATTTGGTTAGCAGAAATAATAAGATTAATTCAAAATTTGAACTAAAATGTACTTGTCTATGCAGCCAATAATTAAATAAAAATAAGATAAATGAAGAAAATTCAATTCTATTACAATCGCAATTAAATTTGGTATTTGTGGCATACTATTTGAAATATAAATATTTGGTTAGCAGAAATAATACGATTAATTACCAATCGGTGGCACTTTCTTTCAAAATTTGAACTAAAATTAACTTGTGAATTACAATCGCCATTCAATTGGGTATTTGTGGCATACCTCAGGGGCGGCTCGCCGCGCTTGGGCGAGTCCTCGGCGGTGTTGCGGCGACTGCTGACACTGGAGCGCTGCAAGGTGGCGCCGCTGGGCACGGGACTGTCCGGCGGCGTTGTGCTGCTGACGGCGGCACCAACGCTCACTCCTGCAAGGACATCGTCAACGTTTGATGCAGCATAACCAGAATCATGATTACCATTCGGATCGGCAACAACCAGCTGCGGCTGCGTGGTGATCTGTGCCACAACGCTGCTGTCACGAGCACAACGACAGCAATGTCCAATGGGATCGAGCGAGATGATGTTGATGATATGGCCAATCAAACGGCATCCAGCAATGGCAATGACAATCAATCAATGGGCAGACAGACAGCGCATCCAAAACGAGCCCAGGACGGCAGAGTGAAGTGTGGTTGCGAATAAAGATGAGGCAAGTGGAAGAGAAAACGAGGCGCAACGTCAATTAAAAACAAGGCAAAAATCGAGTTTTAATTAAGTGACGCATTAATTGAATTATTGAGATTTATTTTTCCCTGACTGGCCCAACGAGCCCGCGCTACAAAGTGAACCAAAAGGGAGTGTAAGCTCTTTCCCAATTATGTTCCCTGCCCGAAAGCCAAAAGAACCAAACAAAAAAAAAAGAGAAGAAAAGTTTTCAATATGGTTTGTTCGTTCGGTGGTTCGGTGGTTCGGTGGTTCGGTCGTTTGTCGGCTTGACCGCTTCGTTCCAGTCCTTTCCATCATTCTCGACCATTCTCGACCATCCTCTTCCATCGGCCTATCAATAATGGTTTCATTTCATGTCCTTATTGGATTAAGCAGCCCATCAGTTCGCTAATTGACTGCGTTTAACGTTCCCCTTGACTCGCGTTTCTTTTCGATCATCATATAACATCACGGTCAGGTCCTTTTCCCTCCAATTACTTGAACTCGGTCAAAGAGCCCCGGCCGCAAGCTGACTGTGTCAGCAACATGATAAGATATGGCTCAATTGCAAAATAATTAAAATAAATGGAACACACAAATATTTCCTCAATGATCCATTCAATTTTTAGAAGGTTGCGTATGTCAAATTATAATTATAATTATTTTTTGAAATTTTAGCTCTAAATAATTTGTACGTTTCATGAATTAAAATATTGCTTAATAACAAAATAATAAAAATATATGAATACAAAAATGAATGATCTAATTAAATTGAAATGGCATGTAAGAAAATATTTTGTAAGCTGAAAATAATTTATTGCATTTATAATTATTTTTTGCAGCAATTATTCATTAAAATTTGTCGCTTTAAATTGCATAATTACACTGCAAATTAATTATTTCATTTCAATAGTATTTATTGAAATTTCAAATGTATGATTTATAAAATACAAAATTGCTTAGTTATAAACTAATAAAAATAAATTGAATACAAAAATATTTAATTTAACTTTCACTATTATTCAAAATTATTCGAGAATTTCCACTCTGACATTGATATTGATATTTATTCCAACTCAGAGTCTCCTAACTCCCTATAACAAGTGATACAAAAAATATGGGAAGCTCATTGGATGAATTCAGCGTAATTAATTAAATTATGCTCTTTTCTTGTTAAATGTTTCTCTATGCTCTCTGGCTATTAAGTTGTATAGTATACTATTATTCATATATTTTGTAATCCTATGTTATGATTGTTCAATTCGTTTCCTGAATCTTACAAAATCCGACCATGGAAAGCAGCTTAGGTTTATATTTTGTAATGCATTCTCCAATAAAATTTTAGGTACACTCAACGACTATCTTTCATTGACATCTTCTGCAATGTGACTAATCTGAGCAGTCTTGCGACCTGTCAGCAGTAAGCTCATGTGGCAATCACTGCCAAATTGAATGCAAAGTAAATAAAATGCAAAATCTCTTAGCACGTCAGTTGCACCCGCACTTGGCACATTCAACCCAGTCGCTCGCAGATGCAGATACAAATGTGTATCTATTCAATGATGAGAGACGGCGTGGGAGATTCTGAGTGCTCATTTCGGATTTTCATTTTATTGCAGCGCGTGTGAATTTAAATGAGCAACTGGCGGCATTCGGGGCGGGGGGAATTGTCAGCTGTCTGTCGAGCTGAGAGCCGAGCGTTCAGCATTGAGCGTTGAGCGCCAAGAAGTTGCAATTACGCGTACTATTCACAAATTTTCCATTGGCTGCCACTAAGTGGAACTTGGCAGCAAATGCATTGGGAGTACTGAGAACCATCTTCCCCCATTCCTCACTCCTCGCTGCTCAACCAATTTGTTGTGTCAGCAACCGTCCAACGAATTTGGCCAACCAATCTGCTACCAACTCGTATAACGGCCAGTCTGCTTATCTTTTACGTGCCGCACGTGGTGGCATTTGCAACTAGAAAACCGTTGACCAGGTGAAGCTCAAATTGGGCGGCACTTGGTCAATATATATTGAATATGTTTGTCCCTCACCGGTTAGTCTATAAAGGTTTTCAATTTAAAATTGAATTAAATAAAATACGGCGTAAAAAACTGGCTGACGTGCAGCTTCAACTTAGTTTGCATTTCGATGCATGTATTTAAATTGTCTACTTGACTTTGAATCCGACTTAAAAATAAGGTATAAAATTAAATATTTTAATACTATCGTGAATGAGTGATTTAAGATAGTTGGAGTGGAAACTTTGAAAACCCCAAAGCTATGGCAAGTTCAAATTTCTAATTAGAAATTATTGATATTAAATTGAAATTAATTTTTAAAATTTGATTTGAATGTAATATTCAAAAAGTATATTGAAATAAAATAAATAATAGTCAAATGAATTATTTTGCATTGTATTGTTTTCTTCCCCCAGCTTTAGAACCTACTCACACAATTTACTGATTTCGTTGTCGAGTTTTTCACACTTTCTATTTTATGGGTGGCGCAGTGACGTGAAAACTGCTCCAAAAACAATTTCACTGTGACGCGATTCGAGTTGAGTTGAGTTGAGTTAGCTTGGGATTGATGGCACCACTTTTGTTACTTACTTGCCGGTCTCCTCGACGACTGTGGCGAGCATAAACTCCGTGGACTTATCGTTAACGATGACATGGCAATCATCGATATCGGGCGATATGGCGTTCTCGTCCTCCTCCTCGTTGGATCCGCTGGCGGTATTCGTGGCCGGCTCATCGGGCATAATGCGGCTTGCATGCCGGCTGCTATCGAGCGCCGTCTCCGCCAGTCGCCGTGTCTGTGCAATGTTCTCGATAACGCTGCCCCCCGTCAGCTCCGACAGATGCGGCTTGCGGGCAGCCCTTTGTTTCCGGGCCCGGCTGCGCAGCGCCTGCGAGAGTGGGACAGAGTAGACAGAGACGGTGTTTAGTGGAGCTTGGCTTGCAGTTTTTATGGCTCACAAAGTGACGCCCAGCTAATGTGTGTAAACAAATCTGACTTTGTAATTTAATGGGAAATTGTGCATAACTCAGCAGACTGCATTCGACATGGGCTCGACAAATGCAAATGCAAATGCAAATGCAAATCCAAATGCAACTGCGACTCGCAGTGAATATCCAATCAAAATGGGAATGAGAAGGAAATCCGAATCGGAATCCTAATCCGTTTTTGATTAACTCGTCTGTGTGTGTGTGTGTGTGTTTGTTTGTTTGTTTGTTTGTTTGCTCACCTTAAATATGTTCCAGTAGAGAAAGACCATGATAATGCACGGTATGTAGAAGCTGCTTAGCGATGAGTACAGTATAAAGTCGGCATTATAGAAGGCGCACACATCCGGCTCCCGGTTCGGTGTGTTATTTAATCCCAGCACTATGGGCGAACCGATGGCAGCCGATATCGCCCACACCAATAGTATTGTAAGGCAAACGCGGCGACTGTTTTTGTGCTTCGCATATTTTATTGGTTGCGTCACAGCGATGTATCTAACGGATGCACAATAAAACATAAATTCATGTACTATGGATGGCTATGGATGCACACAGCTCACCTCACCACAGACACTTACCTGTCTATTGAAATGGCAACTAAATTAAATATCGATGAAGTAGAGCATATCACATCCATGGCTATATAGAAATCACAAACAACATTAGGCAAAGCCCATGCACCATTCACCTGGAAAAGCCAAAAGCAAAAGAAAAAAAACATGAAAAATAATGTGAAATGTGAAACCTTTATTGTTTGTTTTTCCCCCCTCCCCCCTCGAACAACAACCAGCAAACAAGAACACAAATATTGAGATGCTCGTAAAGCAGACATTGTGTTCAACATCGCGCATGTTGGGCGCCAATTGTCTGACTTCTGGGAAAAGTTGCGACTGCTTAACCCCAAAACAGACTCAGTTTGCAGAGTCTGCAGTGTGTTCGACTTCTAGATACCTCACATTTAAATCTGTCTGCGCAATTTCCGCTCAAATTGCTTTCGCTTTCAATTCCCCGTAAATACATTTTTAATCAGAATTTCATTCAATTTCATTTTCCCAGCTCAATTGCAAAAATTCTTGAATAGTCAGCGATTTTTAATATTTTTGCATATCTCAATCATTATTATTTTTCTTTTTGCCAATCTCGTAAGCCTTAAAGTATCTTGTGGTTTACTTATTTGGTCGCGTCTGGGAGCTGATGTATATAACATTTTTGCAATTGAAAACTGCGACTTAAAATAATTTAAATCAAATATTTGTTTCTTGCCGTTATTATTATTGTTTTTTGTGCATCATTTAGGTAAGTCACAATATCGTTCTCAAACACATAAATATTTCTATGTTTTTTTTGTGGACGGCAGCAGCAAAGATGAATGGTCTCCATTTGGCAGACGAGAATTGCCCGTCGTTGGCAACACAAATACATTTAACGATGTCAATTTGAGCCTAAGTGTCATATGGAAAAGCAATTTAATTTCCAATTGCCAGTGCCAAGTGTTTGTGATTCGTTGGGTGCAGGAATTTCGCCAGCGACAGAAAGAGAGTTGGAGAGGGGGAGCATACATAAATCCCGACCTCGGACCATTGTCATCTATCAATAACAATATTCTGCCTCTGCCTCTGCCTCTGCCTCTGCCTCTGCCTGGCTGCAAATTAGTTTTTGAGTTTATCTTATGGCGCGCATCTATCTATGAGTTTCACTTTACTTTACTTGCTCGCTTGCATCCCACCCGCAAGTCCATAAAAACCTCAATAACGCAAGGAATTTCGAAAGCCAAACAATTTGTAGCACACAAAGCACATAAAAAGAGAAAAACGAACAAAAAAAAAAAAAAAAATGAAACGAAACGAAAGGAAACGAAAGCAAAGGAAACAAAAGGAGAGAAGAGCTGCTGAGGCGCGAGAGGCAGGAAGCTTTACCAGAGGATGATCAGGGCCATGCTGCTTGTATCTGACAGGCACTCACACACACTCACACACACACACACACGCTAGTACACGCACGCAGATACATTCTTGCATCAATATTTTCAGCATTCCGAACAATGGTGAGGCAAATAAATAGAAAGCCGATCGGTTTATGTTTAAAGTAGGCAAACAAACTCACAAAAAGTGCAAAATATTTCAGAGAAAACCAACACACACACACACACACACACTGAGACAAATTGGCACACACACGGCGCCAAAAGTTTAGCCGTGATAGTGAAAGTCAGGCGAGAGCAGAGCATAGCAGAAATATAATATAGTATACACGAAAATAGCTTGCTCGAGATGTACTTAAGTACTATGGGGCTGAAGCAGATTTGGGGGATGAGTTGGCTGAGGGGGGAAGGAAATAGAGAGGGAGATGGCAACAACAAAAGATGAGCAGCGCAGGGAAAGTGGCAAAAACTTTTCGATATAAAGACATACGCACGAATGCTTCCAAACATCTACGCACGCACACCAAGCTGTACAGAATGTTACACGTAAGCTGCTGAGGAATTTTTACAGCGTTTATTTGCTTCCTGTTCTCTATTGTCGCCGCTGTTATTCTCCCGTTGTCGTTGGCCTTTTTTGCGGCTATTGTGCGCCCTGGATTACGTATACGCCACATACGCCAGCCAGCCACAACGCGTTAGCAACTCAAGATTTTGGGTAAAGCTGTAAGCTATAATTTATAATGTATTGGCATCGCTATCGATGGGCATAGAAAAACTACTCGCATTTATTTGTGGCGCCACAATTGAATCGATTATTGATCGTCTGTCTGGCAGCGACATTTGTTTATGCCCGAATTTAATGCAAATTTAAAAATGTGCAAATGCGAAAAGGCGAAAATGCGAATAAATGTGTCTAGGCAACGAGAGCGCTTCAATGTCACTGGCTTCCTTTGACCCGATAGACTTAAATGCGACGATCCCATTTCACATTTCAAGTTACAGTTCTATACAAATGTCCAGACACAGACACGTACTTAGCACACTTGAAGCAACGGCTTATTTCCCCTCTCCCTCTCCCTCTCCCTCTCCCCCGTCCCTTTCTCTCGTGTGTGAGCAAAAATGTTGAATGGCATTCAATTTATGTAGATTTTTGCGCATAAGTAAAGGCGAGGCATTTAAAGTTAGTCGTACGTTTAAATCGACTGCATTCATAAAAGAATTTCAATGCCCTTTCTTCTCGCTATCTACGAGCAACTCTTGCCCTCCCGTCGCCGTCGCCGTCGCCGTCTCTGTCTCTCGTGTGTGTGGCTTTTGCAGCAACAGAGCATAAAATAAATAAATTTATCTATTTGCACAGTCAAAGGCGACCACACACACAAAAAACCCAAAGGGACAAAGCCCCCAAAAAGACGACGCCAACGCCAACGCCAACGACAGCGACAGCGACAGCGACAACAACACCGACAATGAGAATGAAAATGGAAATGGAAATGGCAATGCGATGGCGATGGCGATGGCGATGGCGATGCCGAATGGCTATAAGAATGCTGGCCATAGATGTGACACCCACACACACACACACACACAACGGCAGCAAACACACGTAGCATTTTGATAATTGAGCTTCTGGTTTTTATGGTTTGCACGCAGATAGAGTTTAGACGTGTGTGTGTGTGTGCGTGTTTGTGTATCCCCTTGTGGCAAGCAGATGAAATCCTTGAGAGTATGCTACTTGATGTAAGTAACTACTTGTATAAATTCAGTAAGACCTTCTCCCCATTCACAAACCATAAACATCCTCCTCCTCCCCCCCCCGAAAATAAACCTAAGGAATTTATTTTCGGGAAAACAGAAGTAATATCGATTATAGAACTTATTAATAGATGCCCTGTAATCTCTATAAATAAGGCAATGTTTGCACTGGCTTTCTTTCTTCTTTCTCTCTCTCCCGCTTAGTTAGTTAATATACCAAACATGTACTCGTTGGGCGACTTATGCTAATCTCAATGCAAAATAATTGATTAGCTTCTCACATAACAGATTTGGCTGAGCTCCAGGCATAAGCTTGACCTTCATGAGCAGAGATATACAGACGATATATAATATGTTACGATGTATTCGGCAATTAACATAAAACATTCAGCAAGTAGTCGAAAAATAATTAAGCAATCGAATCACTTGCGGGCACCGCTTAATAATTCAAATATTTAACTTGCTGATAATTTGCTTTTCTTTTCGTGCTTTTAGTAGTAATGAATCAAAAATTAAATTTACAAAATCTTGCTCTTAGGAAATCTTGCTTCTGATGTTTTTAATTGTGTAATAAAATCAAAAATCAAATTTATAGTACCTTGATGTAAATTAATTTCGAATTGCTTTTTATGTTTTCTAAGCAGTTTTATTTGTATCTCTTCTGGCAACGCATTTTTAGTTTTCAACTTTTAAAGGTAATCAAATTGATAGTAAAATTAAAATCCAATATATCTTGCTCAATAACATGTATAATTAATGTAAATTAATATCGAACTGTTAGTAAGGTTCTCTAAACTTTTATATTTTCCCCCATGCGATAAATCTAATGTTTTGAAGGCAACAATTGTTTTGTGCTACAGTGACAGGTGAAAAGTTAGAGTTGCAATTGCAGTTAGAGGAACAGTTGCAGTTGCAGCTTTAGTTGACGTCAATGTTGCAGTTGCAGCTATAGTTTCAGTTATCGTTAACATTTCAGGTGAAGTTGGCTCAATATGTCAATATTCCCAGAGCGCTGGCGTTCTGGAATTTTATGGGTTCTTTGAAAATTCACAATTCACTTTTTGTTTCATTTGATGTTGTTGTCGTTGCTGATGTTGCTGCTGTGCTGTTGTTGCTCATGTTGTTGCTGCTTGCTGTTGCTGTTGCTGTTGCTGTTGTTATTGCCGTGGGCATTTGCTGCAATGTTCACTGGGCAAACTGGGCAGATGAAACTGCTTTTAATTAAATTCTACTATCGGAGCCAGCGATGTTTATTGTTGCTCCTGGCAAGCACAAGGACAAAGAACAATTGCTGATGTGTGGGCGCTGCGTGGGCGGAATATTCTATGGAACTGAACGGAAAACTAAAAGGAGCAAAAAGCATTAAACAAAAAACAAAAAAAAGAACACGCGGCAGTTTTATGCCAATTTGCTTTGCAACTTCGACTCGAACTCGCATTTGTCTCGCTGCCGATGACGAACACGATGACGATGTTGCCGTTGTTGCAACACAGCTGCAATTCAGGCAGCGGACAGCGGGAAGGGGACTGTTTGCAACTTGTGCGAATGCAGTCGACAGCCACTGTGCGCCAGATCATTTATAATTTGCAACCGCAGTCTGACGTTGACAGCACATTTTTGGCCATTGCAGCAAATCCGATATCACATTAATTAGCCGCAATTACAGACGCCGTTCTCTCCATCTCTCTCTTGTTTTCTCTGTCGCCTCTCTCTCTCTCTCTCTCTCTCAGCCCCCTTTGCTATCTACATGCCATTTATTTGTATTTGCCAATAAACATTTGGCAATGCCAACTCGAGTCGCCCCGCGCTCCACGATGAACATGTTGCTCTTCGGGCTCTTGTTGACGCATTGTAAACATACATATTCCATATATATAGTATATTTATATGTATGGTGTTTGAGGAGGCGGCTCTGCTTCTGCTCTACTACATATAACTACAACATTTCCTTTGGCGCCTGTCAGATGCGCATTTCATTGAGGTTCAGATTTCCAATACCCTTGCAACGGGGGAGCTAACAAAGTCAGGTTGGTTCAAGGAAAAAAGTCTTGCATATCTGTTAAATATATATTCACCTTAATGCAGTTTATCAATCCAACAAATGTTGATTAATATTTGGTTTTATTTTCGACTTTGAACAATACTCTCACTAGTTTACGATATGTTTTATGTAAGCAAAATAGTATGAAAATTAGTTAAAAAGTAATACGATCGCTGAATCGATAAATTCTGTGCAAATGAATTGTAGATAATAAACTTTAAAGGAAAGTGAACAAACAAATAAACAAATGGTTAGCAATTGATGGGAAAAAAATTAACTTCAAAGTAAATTTGCATTGTTTTGATAAATTACAAATAAATATTCAAACTAATGCAGAATTTAAACGGTTAATTTTGAATGATTAACTGCAATTTAAATGTATATTTCATTAATATGAAATTCGATGTTTAAGTTGAGAAACGAATAAAACGAATAATAAAGCATGAATTGAAGTGTATTTAAAGTGCGGTGAACTAAAGCGAATAGTTTGATGTTGTTATTTGTGTATTTAGCTGTTGCACTCATACTTTGCAATATTGAGTGCTCTGTCTGTTGACAGCAACACCAACAGCAACAGCAACAGCAATAACAAAAATCACAGAGAGTCTGTGTGGCATGTGGCATGTGGCAAGTGCAAAGCGGCTGAAGTAATGAAGCGGAAGCGGAAACGAATTACTTTGTAGCCGTCGATGGCGCCTTGACCTTGTCTCTTATTCATTCCTACACTCCCTGTGTGTGTGTGTGTGTAACTGTGTGAGTGCTCGTGTCTCTGTCTCTGTCTGTGTGTGTGTCTCACTTTTGGGGCATGTGCGTGTTTTCAGTTTTATGCAGAAATGTTGCCTGAGGTCCTCGGGACACATCGCACGTGTCGCACGTTTTGCTGTTGCTGCTGCTGCTGCTGCTGTTTTTATTTTTGTTCCTTCTTAATGTTATTGTTGTTCTTTCAGTTGTTTTTGGGTATTAAAACTTTGACAGCCCCGAGCGTCTTTTCTAATTGTTACTGCCGTAGTGCATGGTAGAAAAACGTAGACTGTAGAGCTCTAGCAGCTTGCCAAACTTGCCAAAAGGCTTTCCCGAAATTTGAATTTCAATTACTTTTACAATCGGCTATTTAATCTCTGCAACGGAAACTTGCTTCTGCTTAATGACTCACTTATTTCGTCTCTATAATATATGTTAATTGGCAACCGATTAAATGCCGATATAAATTAAATAAAGACTATAGCAAAAAGCCAATGCAAATAAATGATATAAAATGCAATAATTCAACATCAAGTTTCATGAAATGTTGCTATATTGAAATATGTATTTTTATTTATTTAATGCTGTAGTAACCTAAATCAAATTGGATCATGAAAATAATAAATAAATAAAAGTGCAATATTTAAACTCAATTTTAAATGCAGTGCAAAATATAATATATAGAACAAAATCATGGAAATGATAAATTTCAATTCCAAACCTCTATTTCAAGTTTAAGTTTATTTATCGATTGATTCAGAGACTTTTATTTAAGTCTTGTAACACATCTATATTTAGATTTAATTTAGTTATTTTGAGTTTTGATTGAAACTCGCAGTAATTGTTGCCAAACATTTTGTGGTGCTTGGCAAAAGGTTTTTGTTTTTTAAGATGAAGCGCCAAGGGCTTTGGGGTGAAAAGTTTACCCGTTTCTGGTTAGTTCATTAGACTGATTTCGCATGCAGAGTTGAAGTTCTAACAAAAGCGTTTAAAAATAGCTCAGCCATAAGTCTAATTAACTGCCAGATGGGGGTGAAGGATCTGGTGACCTGCCGACTCAGATGGAGATGGAGACTGGCTACGTGTCGGGGGCAGTTGCTTAGGCAGCCTGTGGGCGTGGCAATGGCGTGTAACCACATCGTTTGGCAAGGCAACTTGGCAGAGACTTTTGAAGACTGAGAAGCGAGTCGAGCATTTCGTGCCACGTGCCGCAAACAGTTTGACCACACACACACACACCCAAGGACTCACATGTGGATGTAAATTGAAGGATTGCGGCGAATGCGAATAAAATCAAATTAAACAAAAGGCCGCCGCATTGAAACCCAAAACAGAATAAAACAAGAGCATCATAATGATGCTGATGCTGATGCTAATGCGATGCTGATGCCAATGCTCTTGATGTTGATGTGATGTCTCTGCATTTGGCAACCCTAATCAAAAAACTTTACGCTTTTGCATGTCAGAATCGGACGTAAACGCGAACTTCACTCCGGTCCAAGGACTCTCGAGCACAAGCTCTAACGCTGGCTTTGGCCCAAAGCCATGGACATGAACGTGGCCGTGGCCATGGCCAATGAGTCCAACTATTTTATGCGGCGCATAATGAGCATAATTTGCTACGTATGTTCATCGTCCGCCTTCTCATTCGCCTCCATCTGCTCTGCTGCTGGTCCGCCTCCGCCTCCGCTTGCCCTGCGGTTGCCCACTGGAGTATCCAAAATCTGTTTGAAGTTGAAAGCGTTTTGCCAAAATATGAGCAGCAGCTGAACATTTTTTGGGAGGATGCTGCTCTGATGATGAGCCCAAAAGGGTTGTCAGTTCGTTATGTTCGTTCTTTGGTTGCGCTTTTCTCGGAAAATGTTTGCCTACTTTTGGTTTTATAATTAATTTTAAAAAGCTTTTAATGGCTGGCACGCGTGGCCCCAAGATGGCTAAGCACCCGTCAAGCCTCTGTGGCTCCTAACAACGGCCAACCAGCAACCAGCAACCAGCAACCGGCAACGGCTAAAACTGTCAGTCTCCTCCTCCCCACTCCCCCCCGCCCACCTCCTCGGCAGCGGTAACCACTCAATCTGCAATCCCCTTATTCACCACTATGCTTGATCCTTGAAGCTGCTAATTGGCTTGCCAATCTGCACAGCTCTCTCAAAAATGGGCCCATGATAAAGCCATCAGTTTGAAGAGCTGCCATATCGTTAAATAGCCATATCTATAAAGAAATATCATAAATGTTTGCTATGACCCCATAAATTTCCAACGTATTTTTGCCAGATGATTAATTGCCACTTTTAAAATTATCATAAAAAGAAACTAAAACGGGTGACAGGTGAATGCTTTTATATTTTATTAATTTATTTAATATCGTTCAAGATTATCACACCGAAAGTGTTGAAAGTCAAACAACATGTTGAGCAATGAAAAACGCATTTCATTTAAAAACAAATATTCTACGAAAATGGTTCTGTATATCTATAAAAACATAGACCTATTAATTTGATAAGTATTTTTTGGGATGAAAATTATTATGTCAATATATTTAGTATCGTTTAAGTAAAATTACCAAAAATAACTTTTGAGATGAAATTATTAAAAAAGTGTTTATAATAAAAATAAATACGCAAAAATATTTATAAAATATGCAAATTTGTTATGAATGTTTATAATAATAATAATCTTAAGCAGGTGAAAGCTGTTGACTAATTTATTGAATGTCGATTAAGTAAGATTATCACGTGGAAAATGTGGCAGGCAAAATAACAGATTGAATGATGGAAAAAGTGCTTATAGTCAAAATAAATATGCAACAAAAAAGGTTATTAAATTACTGAAATGACACACTGGCATTTGTTTTATCGTCTAATTCTTGAAAACTTCAGCTTGCCAGCAGCTTCATGTCGGACTGCATAAATTTCTTGATAAATTTCAGTTTTACGAGTAACAAGTTTTCAGTGGAGCATCTTTCATTGCTTCCTTTGCGGACGGCGTTTTAGTGGTCTTTGATTTTATTCGTTTTTCCTTCTATTTTTTCCTATCGCATCGTCTTAGAGGCTAAACTGAAGAGCGAGACAGAGAGAGGCGGCTATAAGCTGGTGCATTAAACGTCAACGTCAAACCACTTGAGCGACCATCATCTGCTTTTGGCTCTGGCTGCCCCCAAATGTTCTCACCCGTTCCCGTGTCTTAATCTTGGCTTGCCTTTAGTTGAGCATCTGTTGTCGTGTTGTGCTCTGTTGTGCTGTGTTGGTGTTGTCAGTTTTGTTGATGTTTGTCGCAGCGAAACGACATGATAAACGAGTCAGCGTAAACGAGTTTAGTTGGCAAGTGATAAACCAGGGGAAAAACCCAAAAGAAAAGACCCAAGATTGGCAGCACTCAGCTCACTTTAGTTTAGTTCAGTTCAGTTCGGATCTGTTCTGTTCTGTTCTGTTCTGTTTGGGACTGAAAGCACAAGCATCAGAAGCAGCGACAGCACCGGGCTCAAAGTATGCCATAACATTTGGCTTTTTATGAATTTTCATAATTTGGCGCATTCGCCATAATGCGGGGAGACGACTGAAGAGCAGAGACGACTGCGATTGCGACTGCGACTATGACTACGACTTTACTATACTCGTATAGTATATATCTGGGAGAGAAGCTGCTTAGCATAAAAATGTCACAACAGCTGCATAAAAATGCTACCGGGGATTTTCGTCGTTGTTGTCGTTGTTGTTGCTGTCTCGGCTGCCTTGTTTCTCGGTTTTATGCGGCACGCATATTACATATTTATATATGAGTATGTGTATAATGGAGAGAGAAAACGCAACCAAGGCAGCGCGACAGAGCGAGAGAGAGAGAGCGAGCTGTGTAGCTGGGCGCGACTTTTGCCTATTTTATGAGGGCCATAAAAGTTTACTTAGTGGCCGAGCATGCAATGGCCAAAAAGCAAAAGGCGAAGGCGAAGGCGAAGGCGTTGGCGTTGCCAATAGCGCATGTGAAGGCGAAAAGCAACCGCAAGCCGAAAGCGGAAAGCCAAGGCAGCTCGCGTAAAAGCCATCAAATAATTTGTTTATGTTGCCAAATGCTGCCAGGCTTTACAGGCTTCCACACGGTCATTTTTCATTTAATATATATTAAATGTGGGGCTGAACGCGCCGGAAACTAGCTGCAATCGAGCGAGTTATGTGGCATGCAGCACATGCTGCAGCATGTTGCACAAACGGAAGCAAACGGGCGAGCGAAATCAAGTTAGGTTAGAACATCCTTTTAGCCCACAAGTAAAAGCCCAACGACTATTAAACGAGTTCCGCATACATTTTGTTATGCCAAAGACAAAGTTAATTGAACTTGCTGCCCTAATAGAGTAACGCACACCAAGTGCGAAAGAGCGAGGCAGAGACAGAGAGAGAGAGAAAGAGAGAGAGAGACGCAGACACTGGGAGCACTTGACGCTGTTGCTGTGATATCATATCAGGCGCGCAGGGCAATTAATTGACTTATTTATTAAGTTTATTGTGTGCGCTCGGCTCGAGTGTGTCTCTGTGTGTGTGTGTGTGTGTGTGTGTGTGTATGTGTGTGATGGTGTTGCTAAAAGTACCTTCTTTGGCCGTAACAACTTTAGTGTTCTCTGCGCCATTTTTAATAGCCTCGGACGCCCCCGAAGGCGATGTGACGACGGCACACTCAGCTCCCATATATTATGCATGTATATACTATACATACATACATATATATCTCTGCGTGTGTGTGTGTGTGTGTGTATGTAGATGCGCATGTGCTTGTGTGTGGGAGCTGCGAGCAGCTACCGTGTGTATTGAGATTTTAGCACAAATTAGTTGTCATTAGCGTCGAGGGAAATTTTATTTTATGATGACTTTTTCTGCGCCCTGGCGCCATATTTTACCCCTAAATGGGTTTTACTTGACTCGCGTTATATACGACTGTCTATCTGCCTCTGTGTGTGTCTGTGTCTGTGTCTGTGTGTATTTGTTTCTGGATATAATGAGAGCTTTGCATAAGCCTGATTACGATTACATGCCAGCGAGTCAAGTCAACAAATTAGACGCTGCTAATGATGACACTGAGACTTCAGAATCAATCATGCGTTCGCTGTATGAAAGGTCCTTTGACTAAAGCGTTCAAATATGAATTCTTCTGTTTTTATTTTCACATTTTCATTTATATATATGATGATTAAAGCAGCTCATATATTAATATGTAAATAACGAATTAATGACACGCTATATTCAAATATTTTATTCGTATTATTTTAATATCCTTATTTGTGTTATAAAATCTGTCAGATTACTTAATATGCAATTCCAAATTGAATTTAATAATTGAAATTTGAAATGGCAATTTGTTTAGCAGTTTGTTAACAATGGTTACCGGGTGCTTGAATGTCGTTCACACTCGCCACTCTGGCCAACTGATTACAAGTGCTTCAGCTCGTAAGTGACCCCCAAATGCTTTTAACAATAGAACTCACCGCACCCTAGAGCCAGAAAAAAGCACGTAAGCATAATGGCAGCTCGTATATTCAATAGTTTTACATATTTTTGGAGTTTTTTTTTCCTAGTTTGCACCCCTTTCTGAAAACAGCGAAACAGCTAAACAAAAGCCCGAAAAACCAAAAGTTCCTTTTTGTTATTTTGTAGGTACGCTTTTTAAGCTATTCCCCCCTGCACTCGAGCAGACCTTTTCGGTTTGATTAAATGCCACGCCTTGTGGCTGGCAGGAAGGCGAGTCGCTGAGAGATGGGTGCAAGTTTAAAGCATTGTTAATTATTTAAGTTGCAGATGCGTCAGGCAGAATGGGCGGATGGTTTGGTAGTGGTATTAAATTAGCTAAATAACATGGCGTGGCAGGGGACTCACGCACACACGCACACTCGCTGTGGCGCCACATAATTCGCTGGCATGTGGAGCATGCGACCAGAGGCTGCGGGTCGGCAGGAAGTGCGCGCATTAACTTAACTCTCGCAAGTGTGTGAGTGCGAGTGCGAGTGTGTGGAGGAATGTGTGCCCCGGGTCGGGATCGAGGTTAGAGCCGTCGACCCTTCGACCGTCGGCAACAACTGGCGATAATTTTGATAGCAGCCATTTAGCTGAAGCTCTAAAAAAAACAACACAGCCTGTGCTCATATCTTTCTTCTTGGCTCGTTTCGTATCGTTTCGCATTCTTTTTTTTTTTGGTTGCTCTTGTTATTGTTGGTGGCCTCAAAAGTCTGCCGGAAGAGGCGGCAGGAAGACGGGAAGGGGGCATGGTGACTGCTAAGCGTGTGAGTGTTGAAAACTTTTGTCGGTGGCCAATTTTATGCTCTTGGATTATTTATTTCAACTGATGTGCGGCCTCACACTGAATGTTTGTGTGTTTGTGTGTGTGGCTCAACTCGACTCAAGCACTGAGATCTGGCCGCCAGCCACGGATTTATATAAATTTTCTGGTCGCTCAACTCAAGTGGCTGGGCATTTGAACTTTCTGCCACTTGACGCTGGCGCTGTTCCCCATCTTCCACCATTTAACAGAGCAGTCAGCAGCTGCTCCTTCCGCTGCTGTTGCTGTTGCAGTTGCAGTTGCAGTTGCAATTGGCATTGCATAAATAAACAGCCGCAGCATGGACACAATTCCTTTTGGCTCGAAGCGTGTCTGGAGTTTTGTGTTCATCTCCCATTCATTTTTTTTCTATTTTGTTTTTTTGGCTGCTCAGCTCTTGTTGTTTGCTTAGCCACTTGCAACACTTGCAACACTTGCATCACTTGATGCGGCCTCGAACTCTTGACCCCAAGCGTGAGTACCATGAACCATATTCTCAGCTTCTGCTGACTGCTGCAAATTGGCAGCACATCTTAGACATCTGCCACTGACATCATTCTCGTAATTACTCTTTTGTCGGACGCTGTTGATTGTCTTTGTGCTGGGTGCCAACTGGGAGCAAAGGAAGACATCTGCAACCTAATGTTGTCTCTTTACACTCTACGACTGCTCGAGACAAAAATGGAAGAGACCTCATAATCTGTTATTATTATACTTTGTTCTTTGATCAAAATCAAAAATCACTTTTATTTTGCATACTGTTTATTATTGTTACAATTCCAAATTTATTTGGCAAATATTCCCTATCATAATCACACTTGAAAATATTTTTGAAAATGGATAAAATAAAGTAATAATTGTTTACCCATCTAAGAGAGAGGGCATAAAATATAGATCCTGTCTGCAGAGTTACAAAAGCTGAGAGCGTCTAGATAATATCATCATCAGCATCAGCTTATCGTCTGATTGCTGCTCAAATAACTTTTAATATTTTAATGGTAATGTTCTAAAAAATGGGGAAAGTCTTTGTAAGTCGTTGTCCAAACTGCACCTGTTTTATAGCAACAAACATCGTAGAAAAATAAATATACAACTATAGCATGTTGTTGGAGAGGGCGTAATGTTTACAGCTTGCTCGGCTTGCTGAAGTGCTAAACTGCAAGTTGGACTGACTCTAAATGGCCATTTAAATTAAAAAAGTTTCGAGCTCCACTCGACTCGACTCTGCTCTGCAGTTGCCGGTTAGCACTTAGCCAGCTCAGCTCTTGCTGCCCAAGAAACCGAAAAGCAGTTGCCACAAAAACCCCAAAAAAACTGATGCTGTTGCCACTCTCAGCAGCAGACCTGAAGCTCAAGTTGATGTTGATGCCGTTGCTGTTGCCGTTGCTGTTAGCTAAACAAGTTGCAGCTGGCAAACTCGCTTTTTTTATTGCCTTGCCGCAAGTAACGGTTTTGTGCAGCTTTGAGGCGACTCCTTGAGGGGCAGCCAGCCACCAGATGAGGTCAGAAAAGTTGCATTCGTTTGCCAATCTTATGTGCAAGTCGACACACTCAAACTTCAAGCACGTGGCGTATGAATATTTTATTGCGTTAGTTGCTTATTTCAAAGAAATCATTATTATAATGCAGCCATATCTTGCGCTGTTTAACGCCATTTACTATTCTTTAACTCACTTCCTGTTTACAAAAAGAAAAAAATAAAACCAGGCATTTAAAAAATATGAATACATAATTTAAATAAATGTAACAAATAAGCTACTGAATATATATGAGATATTAGAGTTACATTAATATAATTATTTCGAAAGTATTTGCAATTAAGTTGTTAGTCGATGAATAATGATAAATAAATAAATAAAATGCTAATTACAGAAGAAATAATGTACAACAAAAATCATAAATAATAAATGCTTATTATAATAGGAATAGAGATAACATTCATTGTAATCGTTATTGTTAATCAATTAATCAGCAATACTTGTGGCAATGCCAAACTATTTAAATAAATAAATTAACGCGTGTTCGAGGTACATTTCATTTAATTTGCGTATTGGGATCTGTCAGATTTGACAGCTGGCAACTTTAATGATTCGATATAGAATAAAAGAGAGACGCTGGTTTTCCGCTTCTGGCTTTTGGGCCATAAAAATTGAGGCAGCCTGCCTCAGCCTGGTGTTGACCTATTCGCCTGCTAGCGTGTCGTCCTCTTGGCCACTTAGCTTCTCGGACCCCAAATGAACCTGCTTAGGCTGTGGACGCTGCCTGCTTATATTAAGCAAATCCAATCCAATAATTTCAGCTCATACATAATAAAAATGCCATGGCCAACAACGGAGGGTGTGTTTTTTCTGTTTTCTGTTTTCTGTTTTTTGAAGAGGGTCAAAGGGCGACGGTCGACGGGTCGAGAGGAATATCAGCCAAATATCTCTGAAATTGGAATTGGTGTGAGAGTGGCCAAGAGTGGAGTAGACGCAGCCGGAGTTGGATTGCGATTCGAAGTGGGTGTCTCGGGGGTCTGGGCGACACTTGCCTGTCACAGCCAGGCGACTACGCGACTATTTTTGCCAAAATATTTTCCTTTTTTTTCGTCCTGCACCAAATGCTGACTAAGTGCCGCTTTCGACGTCGCTTCGCTGTGCTGTCCATGCACCCTTTTTACTTTCATTGGAGCGCAAATAAATAAATTTAATGCGCCAACTGGCAAAAAATATGGCAAGAAAAAACACTCGCATATCTCGCATAACATATATATGTATGCTTGTGTACATATTTATTTATTTTTTGGACACTTGTTGTGGCTGTGAACGCGCCGCAGGACACAAACACAGTCACGCACCCCCAGCTGCAGGCCAGGATTAGGAGCACAGCAACTGCCAGCTTCCAACTGCCAGTGGCAGGACATTGACGTTTCCTTTCCACTCTTGGCCACGCTTAAGTGCTTGAGAGACTCTCCAGTGTCGCTCATTGTGTACATTAATCAGTTTATTTATACAACGTGTGAAATGCAATTTTGTTCGTATTTTTGGACACACAATCGACGCACACTTCAATCGGAATTATGGACAAATACTTGTGCGATTGTAATTGCTATGCTAATTGTAAATCACAGCAGAGTGTTTGTCCCAGTCCAAATACTGGTTTAGACTAAAAACAAGTAAGAAAGCTACAGTCGAGAGTGCTCGACCGTATGATACCCGCAACCCATTTCGAGAGAAAACAAAAAATTTAAATGATATATTAACAAAAAATATACCAAATATACTAAAATTAGTTTTTTGTATATATTTGAAAATAGCGGGTAAAAATCACAACACCGTTTTGGTCACACTGTCAACTAAACAAACAAAGCGCGGGCAGCTTCAAGTGAATTTTGCATAGAAAATTGATTCTTTAATAACTTCCTTGTTTTTCATTCGATCGCAACCAAATTCACAGGAATCATTGAGAATATAAATATTATTATGCATATCAAAATTCAATGCTCTAGGTCTATTATTACGGCTTTTACAGACTTTTGGGGGCGGAAAGGGGCGTGGCATCCAACTTTTGAAATAAACTTGACCTGCGTAGGACCTATAGGAGTACTGTCCCCAAATTTGGTAGCTCTAGCTTTTATAGTCTCTGAGATCCAGGTGTTCATGCAGACGGACAGACGGACAGACGGACAGACGGACAGACGGACATGGCTATATCGTCTCGGCTGTTGACACTGATCAAGAATATATATACTTTGTGGGGTCGGAGATGCCTCCTTCTGCCTGTTACATACATTTTCTGTTGGCACTAAGTTATAATACCCTTCTACCCTATGGGTAGCGGGTATAATTAACAGTTGTCATCGTCAGATAATTAAATAAATACTGATGGAGTTTATCATAATAATAATAATAAAAGGGATACAGAAATTATAACTGAAAATAAGTATAGAAACTAATTGTAATGTAAATTCATATTTAATACGATAATGATACAGGAACAATAACAAATATAATAAAAGAGAAACTTATTGCAATTGTTATATTAAAAAAAGGCAGATATACTAATTTAGTTTAATTGGTATAAGAAAATAATTGTAATTCTATATTCAATGTGTTGATGATACAGAAATGATAATAAGTAAAAAAATAAATATATTTAAAGAGAAACTAATTTTGATTGTTATATTAAAAAATGCAGATATACTAATTTAGTTTAATTGGTATAAGAAATTAATTGTAATTCTATATTCAATGTGATGATGATACAGAAATGATAATAAGTAAAAAAATAAATATATTTAAAGAGAAACTAATTTTGATTGTTATATTAAAAAATGCAGATATACTAATTTAGTTTAATTGGTATAAGAAATTAATTGTAATTCTATATTCAATGTGATGATGATACAGAAATGATAATAAGTAAAAAAATAAATATATTTAAAGAGAAACTAATTTTGATTGTTATATGATTTTAATTAATTTGATATTACATATGATAGTGACACTGAAATAAATAATAAATAAACTAATTTTAATTGTTATATTAAAATATAAATGATATGAAAATGAAATTAGTAAAACATAACGTTGCTGGTGACTAAAGCCATAATTAATAAGCTCTAGAAAGAATACCGATAAATACATAATTTAATAAAATAGGTTTCAAACACTTCTTGTAGCACAATAGTGGAAAAAGAGAGAGACAGAGAGAGAGAGAGAGAGAAAGAGACAGGTGCTTGCATGCTATAATTATGGCAATGAACACGAACTGAACTTTAGGCGAGGCGAATACTTTGACTTTTCAAGTGCCCAGGGCAGCCATTCTTCCTCTCACTTTTGAGAGGCGCTGGACGCATGTGACGAAGGGGAAGGGGAAGGGGAAGGGGAAGGGGAAGGGGAAGGGGAAGGGGAAGGGGAAGGGGAAGGGGAAGGGGAAGGGGAAGGGGAAGGGGAAGGGGAAGGGGAAGGCGAAGGTTGTGGGTGGAAGGTGGAAGGGGGCGTTGCCGGAGTCCGCCTCAGCTGTGCCCCGCACGTTGCACGCTTTTACACTGTCAATGGGGCACTTGAATGTCAACAAAAGCTTTCAACTGACATATACAACCACTTAAAATAGAAAAGCACTGTCCCAACACACACAGTGTGTGTGTATTTGTTTTAGCCGCGAGTTAAAACGAGCCGGGCTTCCATTGCGTATGAGTAATATGTGGGCAAGAGAGCTAAGCCCAGTCACAGTGACAGTGATAGTCACAGTGACGGGCTGCAGATCACAGTGTGTTGTTTTGTCTCTCTCGCTTTCGCTCTGCGCTCCACAATAACTCTCTTTGTTGGCTCAGTCGCCAGCTTTGCTCTCGTCTCTCCCTTAGTCTCAGTCACCATCTCAGTGTCCATCGCCATCTCCTCCTCAGCCTCTGTCTCGCTGACTGCGGCTCAACCTTTGTCACCCATTCCAGCAGTGGCAACGTTGCAGCACAACACACAAACACTCACTCATTTTTATGAGTTAAGTGCTATCCACAATGCCGACACACACACACACACACACGCATACACACTCGCCCTCCGTTGCCCATCTTCTTCATTCAGGCTCTGTCCAATTGGAAGTTGCCCATTGCCCCGTGTTACTGCCCACTTATTGTGCTGTTGTTGACGCAAATCCTCTTAACTAAATCAATTTTCATTTGTGTTTACGTGTGTGCTCCTTGTATGTGTGTGTGTGTGTGTGTGAGTGTGTTGGAGTGTGGCAGATGAATGCTGGGGGCGCCTCGACAAACACAAATGCCCATGGACTTGGGCCAGCTAAATAATTGCGCTTGTATTTCGGATTTCTTCATGTCGTTTGCTGGCGCGCTAAAAAGTATGCTATCATTTTTTCGCTTTTCCCTTTTCCTTTGCTTCCTTCCTGTTTTCCTTCTTTCGCCACACAAAGCCAAAGCTTCGTGACAAGAAATTGTTTACTCTGAATTTTAGTTATGCTTCGTACAAATACATTTGACTAAACTCGAATTCAACATTTAGATTTACAGCCAGCAACGGGAACGGGAACGGGAACGGGAAGGTGTGGAAGTGTACCTGATAGCAAGGGCACGACGAGTAATCAAATCTACTTGCGAGTTATGTTGCGAATGCAGATTCCTTTGGGGCCAAATAAAAATTTCATAAACATTTTATGTACAACAACAACAACAACTGCTACCGGAAATCTTCAACTGCTTTAAGAATGGAAAGAACTTCAGTACAACTTCTCTTTAGCATGTATGTATATCGCGGGGAAATAAAATTTAATTTGCTGCCGCAAACAATTTGAGTGCATCACAAAAAATACAACTTTCATCAAACTGAAGGATACACACCTATAATAAATTCAAGACTTTGAATCCTTAATGAACCAAGCTGACGGCGAGATACCCGACTGCAAAGACTAACAGAGTGAAAGCTACTTGAAAGCTTTAATATACGAAAATAAATGTACCGGAAAGTATTATAAATTAAATACAAAAAAGTAAGACATACAGAATTAATTATTTTCAATATTTAAATATACATTAAAAATATATTGAATTGATATAATAGTTTACCTTTGTGGGCTTCAGTTATAATCATTATTAAATGACCTTAACTTAATATTGAATTATAAGCACATAAACTTGACGCAATACCACTTTTTTTAAAATTGCATGCAGACAAATAAATTATAAATATGGTACTTAAAATTGTTTATTTTTAATAAATAGTTTCTTCAAAGGGATCAGTGTGGAATCCCCTGAAACATGGCAACGTATAAGCATCATAAAACATTGAAATTGAAATAAAGCTAATCAAAAATGATATTCAAAATAACGAGCAACAACATACAATTATTTTATTTGTTCATTTTGCAATAAATTATAATAATTACAATTTTAGTTGATTGGATTAGAGAATAACAGAGAAGTTCTGCATAAAATCACTATGGTTAATCCAGTAATTGATTGCATTGTCAAATTGCTGGCAATAATGCATTTAATGGAATAAAACAAAATGAATAAATATTAAATTTCCGAATTTTTGACAATTCCGGTATTAATTTCTAACAAATGTAATTAATCAGCAATGAATATTTAATTATGCCATTAATTTGATCGATTTGAAGGCGCAATAATGCGTGTTCTCGGTTCATAATGGGATATGCTCTGCCCTTGGCTATTTGCCACAACTACACATCGAATAACAACGGCAAGTTGCAAGTGTGTCAGTGTGTGCCAGTGTGTGTGTCTGTGTGTTGACATGTTCAGCACGTCGCAGCTGGTGTAACACTTCGTCAGCAATGCCTGCCAGCAAATGGCAGCTTCCCGAATGTTCTCTGATTCTCAGTCTCACACTCGCACTCTCGCTTGTTGTTCTTGCTTTATTTGATACAGTGCCCTGCACCTGACACGCCAACATGACTCCATTTGAATGTACTCGCTATACTCTATACGCAATGTCCGTCCGTCCGACTGTCTGTCTCTTCTGTTCAACTGTCTGGCAGTTTTGTGTGTGCAAAGCTTAATTAGCACCTGACATATGCACACAGACACAAGTGCAGAGAGCCGTCGCCTCGTCCGATTGGAAGGCGAAGCGCATTTAATGACAAGTTAATTTGCCACTGTGTTGGTGTGTGTGTGTGTTTGGTCTAGGTGTTGGTGTAGGTGGGTGTGATGGTGTGTGGCGTTTGGTGAATGGCGAGCGGTATTAGAAAATCAACACGCAGCTGGAGGTCCTTTGATAAAGCAGCGGCGGGTGAGTGTCAATTTAATGATCGAAATGAAATTAAATGAGCTGTCATTGCCGTTGACTGAAAGACCACATAAATACACGTGTGTGCGTGTGTGTGTGCAAAGGATGCTCGGCTTATGCTTAAATATTGGTGGTTGGCCAAAATCATGCAGCAGAAAGGTAAAGAAAGCCCTTTAGATGTCAAGTTAAACATGTTGAAAGTGCACCAAATAGTTAAATTAATGCACAGCTAATTGCTGCAATTACGTATACGCAATGTGGTCAGACTTTTCTCCATGCTTCCGTCTGCCATTGAGCATTGCATTTCACACACTGCCATCGATATTTTAATCATTGAATTTCTTAACATCACTTTAGATCAACATGAATTCAAATAATTAAGTGTGAAACAAAAATGTGGCTGTATTTTAATCCATAGTCGACTTTACCAATCAGACTATTTTAAATGAATAAAAGTATTCAATAATTTGATTCAAGTAACAATCAATTAAATTATGTACACACTTTTGAAGGTAGATTTGCTAGTAAAATGAAATGGATTCGTTTTAAAATACAGGTAATTTAGTGCACAACTAATGCCAACAATTACGCATACGCAATGTGGTCGGACTTTGCATTGCACTTCACACATTGATGGCTTAATCATTGCGACAGTTCACTTAATTTCGCAATCTTAAAGGAGGCTCAAGTCGTTCAAGTTGTCAGCGAGATTAACCCCGCGACGAGGCGGCAAATGCAATTTCGCAAAACGTTTGAAAAATATATGCAGCTCTTGCAAATTGCAGAGTTCGCATGTAAAAAGTTTGCACATTAATTATTGTCAACAGGCAGCCAATTGTTGGCCTCCCTTGTAACTGAGAACTGGCAACTGGCAACTGCAAACTGAGACTGAGACTGAAACTGAAACTGAGACTGTTTGCCAACCATGAGGGGGAGTGTTCGTTGCTTGGTCGCGTTTCTTTCGATCTGTCAGTTTGCGTGCGGCTTTTGTTAATTTCATTTGACTTTCGAGCATTTTAATTACGACTGCGACGGACGGACGACAGTTAGCTTTTTACGCGTGTAACAAATGTAGAGTTTTATAATTGCAATTGCAATTGCAATTCGCCATCGCCATCGCCATCGCCAGTCGCAATTTGCAATTTGCAATTTATATTTTTCATTAAATATGTATGCGTGGCGTGGTATTTTTATTATAACTACTATACACTTGAGCGGAGACACTTGTTAAATAAACACGCAATTAATTGTGGGCAACATGACAAACGCTGAGCTGCTGTCAAATGTCACAAAAACCAGCAACCAGCCAGCAATCGAGCACGATGCACTGATGCTGATTTAAATGTACATAAATATTACAATATCCGTATATGATATTCCATATCGCTTAAATGTTGACAGCCCAACAGAATGCCGAATGGCGAGTGCCGAGCACAGCACAAAACTGACTCCTCGAAGCTGATTCGTTTTCATTTCAAGAATTTCATAATTAAATTTGTTTTTATTTCTGCACACACACAAAGTATTTCAATTTGAATTTTCATGCTAATTTTACAAGTCGACTTGAAAAGGTAACCGAAAATTGAAAGCAAAAATTGTTAGAATGTTCTTGATATCGAAATTTTAAAGTAACTCCGACTGCCCAAATACCAAAAACATTTTGTGCTGCCTTGCGAAATGAATGTGTACTGCGAACAATGCAGGGTAAACAACATTTGGGGGCAGAGTATAACCTTCATCTGACTATGCAAATTATTGCTTTAAATCAATCAATAATAATATCGAGGTTGGCAATTTAAGGTTACTCGCTACTATGCACTTCATATTGACTTAGGATGACAAAGTGACCTTTATCTTTTCTTTTCGTTACTTTTGCTATGCAAATTAGTTGCGAAAGTCCGAGAAATGTTGAAAATAATTTTATGAATTTTATGAATACATTTTTTTGTGTGTTTTCAATATGATGGCGTACGAAAGTTAAATTCATTTTATGTGTAAATCGAATCTCAAATGTAATAACGATGAGAATTTTATTCCACTTTTTATACCGTACGCACACACTGGTATATATGCAATGGTCTTTGGCTTTTAAAGTAATTATTTAACGAGTCTACTTCAAACATTTTAATTAAGAAATTTGCGTCATTAATTGGATTGCCATGAAGGTCAATTTGCAAACGCTTTAAAAATATGGCAGTTTTCAATTGAATATATTTATTACGAGCCAACAGAGTTAACTTAAAAAGATTGCGAATGAATAGCTGTTAAGCAAAACGATTCCAGTCTGATGAATGTTGCAACTTATTTATTTATGTATATACTATATTTGGGTTAAGCAAGCACAAACGTGGTACATTGGCATAAATTTATTAGCCTAAATTGCCTCTGTGGTCCGACCTTAGTCAACAATCTTTCAATTCGAACACCTCAGACCCGCGCAATGGCAATCGCAATGGCAATCGGAGTCGCAATCGCAATCGCAATCGATTTTGTCGGCATTCTAAAGGCCTTGACGCACTCCCCATTAATATCGCAGAGGGGGGCTATAGGCAATTCTCTGCTGAGTTGTCTGACTGGAGACTTGAGACTTCAGGCTCAAATGCAGACAGACAGACAGACAGACAGACAGACAGACGGAGAGACGGACATGACAGACAGTTAGGCTGAGTCAATCGAACAATCAATCATATGGAATGACAGCTACGTTGACTTAAGTCAAAGGAAATAAGTCAGCCTCTCCCTCTCTCTCTCTCTCTATCGCTCATTTTGCCTCCCTCTCCCACACTCTCTTGGCTTTTTTGCGCACACATGCACATTGATTTATACGCTTAGGCCGCCAAAAATTGAATGTTATTGCTTGAATGGCCGCAATTTAGTAAAGAGCATTGCCTTGGTTTAACTTGGCTGGCCACGCCCCCCAGCCCTGGGTCCAGCCAGGGCTGCGCAAACAATATTCACTCTCTTAAAGCGACCCTCTTGCTGTTATTTATGAGCTTGTTTATTTATTAGATGGCCCCCAGACACTTGATAAAATTAGTTAGTCCACGAGGCTGCAGTCGAGTCTATTCGACTTCGCAGCCACCCTGCCAGCATTTAATACATAACAATTTAAATTCATAGTAATAAGTTAAGTATAACAGAGCAAAGTGTCAGTAGCAAATATATTTCGTTCGAGCTTCGCACGCACATTTCCACGAACCGCACGGATCCCGTCTGCCGTCGAGGTGCAGTAAACAAGTGGTCGGCAATTTTGCATTTGGCATTTTGATTTTGACACCGCCTTTGCGTAAATGGGCGGCGATATATCTTAATGCTGAGAGGAGCCAACAGAACACTTACCAGAAAATAAACAGCAAACGGCATTACGACTACGGCGACCAGCAGATCAGCTATGGCTAATGACACTATAAAATAATTCGTAACTGTTTGCAGCGACCGCTCCCGGCAGACGGAGAGGATGACGAGAATGTTGCCGAAGAGCGTGAGGATTGGAAACAATATCAATATCAGCGCCCAGTAATTGTGGTCCACTATAAAGAGAAAATTAAGAATGATTACTACATATTTCAACTCGAAGCACGAATTACAACAATAACAATTATCAATTTTACAATCTTATTTAATATGGAAATATTTAATGATGAAATGAGTTACTTGAATTTTGAATTCTTAAATATATTATATTACACAATAACAAATTCAATGTACTTATTTATCCGAACTATTAATATGAAATGAGTAAAATAAAATCATTTACAATAAAGTATTATGTTTCAAGTATAAATCAATCAAAATCAGGACACAAAACCGTGTACTTTTTTCAAATCAAAATACAAATGTCCCAGAAATATATTATTGTTAATTAGAATTATTTGTAGAAAACGAAATAAAAACTAAAGAAAATGTATAAATTAATTAGTTACCAATTGGGAATTCTTGTCGTTCTTTCTAATTGTAAAATACAAAATAAAATTTATTTGAAGTTTGACAAAGTGTCCCTTTGATTTTCATTTGTTTTCAATTGAGTTTACTACAAAAATAATATCCTTATTAGCAATTTGAGAATTGCCAAAAATAAACTAAAAATTTACCCGAAAATTCAAAATAAAAACCAATAATTAAACCTACATTCACATTTTCCAAGTTAACACTTTGAGAATCGCCAAAGAGCAATTGAGTGAATTCAAAATAAAAAGCAATTTTAAAAATATTTGTAATATTTCAAACACGAAATACACCAACAACTGCTGTTATATTCTGAATAAAATGCACTTTAATGTATGCCTAATTATTATTATTATTATTCATTAGTATTTGAAGCGTTTAACGCAGTTTATGAAATTGTAAATTAATAAACCGACAATAATTTAGTGATTTAATGAACCGCTTTTTGCTCTTAATGACTTAATTCTGTTATTCTTGCTAATTGGGATTGCATAATTTCCCTCTGATTTTAATGGGGATTTGATTGCGTTTAAGCCAGTTTAGCAAATAATACGAAAACAATGCGATAGTAACAATGAGATGGAAAAGTGCCTTCGTTACTCACCCACTCGGAGTTCATGACAGGATTCCGTTGTTAGATTCAGCGTTGCATTCGTGCAGTTGGTTCGATAGTTCTCAATGTACAGGCTCGTCAGATTCTGGTCGAGGAGAACGCTGCTGGCCGTTGACGTGCCGACTGTTGTGCCCGAAACCGTGCTGCCATTATAGTTAGGAAAATAATCGTTAAAGTTCTCCAGCAGCAGCATAAACGAGCTGCCACCTGTGCCGGCTCCAGCGCCAGCTGCAACGCCTCCGGCACCCGATGCAGCGCCCGAGGTGCCACTGCCCGAGCTCGCTGCTCCGTGGGCAGCGGCGCCACTCAGCCAGACGGCATCCGGATCGTAGCTGGACGCGACCGTCGTCCGATTTGTTATCCTCGTCGCTGTGCGCTGCAGGAGTTCGCTGGCATCCACATCGGCGGCGGCCGCATTGAAGCTGCTCAGAATGCCGTAGTCCGTTTCGCCATCGGCGACATTCTCGAGTGCGCTCTCCTCGGCACTGTCAATCAGCGCAATGTCCTGCGTATCCTGCGACGCGTCGCCGCCATTCAACTGCTGCTCCACAAAGTTGCGCAGCGCATAGAAGCCGTCGCCATCCGCCTCCGCCTCCGCCTCCGTCTCCGTCTCCATGTCGCTGCTGCTGCTGTTGCCAATTCCACGACTCGACAACGTTGTGTTCTGCAGCTCGCCAATGTCCAGCGACAGCCAGCTGAGAGTCTCATTGGCGCCGCTGCTAACGGATGTTGGTGTTGTGTCGCTTCCACTCCCGCTCCCGCTCCCGCTCCCTCTACTGCTGCTGCTGCTGGGGATGGTGAGGTTGTTGCCACCGGCTGCACTCAGCAGCCATTCGCTAATGTCATCGATCAACGCATAGCCGGCGTCCTCCGCCGCCTGCGTCTCGTCGAGGGCGCTGGCCACCTCGTCGTAGAGGGACAGATAGCTGTTGGGCGTCGAGGAGCTGCCAACGCCCAAAGCACTCTCACTAATGTCCCCCCCATCCTCCGAGGCGCCAGCCGCCCCTCCGTCCTCGTCCCTGTCCTCTGCCGCACTCAACGCGGCTGTGCGGTTCTGCAAATGGCCAAGCAACTTTCCGGCCAACGCTGTTGTCGAGGCTCGCACAACTGTTGCGCCGGTTGTTGTTGCCGTTGCTGCTGCTGCAGTTGCTGCTGTTGCGGCCGTTGTTGTTGCAGACACTGCCACTGCGGTTGGGGCTGCCACCGCAGCCATGCTGGGGCCTTTTGCTGGGGCTGTCGAACCGTCACAACCGTCACAACCTTGCCCTTGCCCTTGCTCTTGCCCTGGTCGACCACGCCCACTAGTGCGGCTGTGCCAGGGGCGTTGTGCACGCCGCACGTGGCGCGCCAAGGCAAAGCATCTCCTGCATCTCGCTGCAAGTCACTCTGCAAAAGGCACATGAAATGAAATCAATTATTTAGCAACTATTCAAATTTAGCTTATTTACAAATTTCAGTAAGATTACTTCACAGCTTGATAAATTTATAAATCACCTTCAACTCTTTTCGAATTATAATAGAAGACAAATAAAATGTTATAAAAAAATAGGTATTAAAACTGTAAAATTATATTATCTTCAAATTAAATTCATTTAATTATAGAATTTATTTAGCAAACCATTCGCATTTTAAAACTTGAGCAACTTCTTATTTAAAAGCTAATGAAGCGTAATTTGAAAAATTTTAAAAAGACTTTTACGACTTTTAAAAAATGTAAATTAAATTCAGGCCATTTAAATAAGATAAGTGGAGAACAATATCAACTAAATCATTTTGTAAATTTTAGTAATTTAATTTATTCGGCAACAATAATATGAACCGTTTTCAAACTTCTGTTATAGTTGCATAAAGGTGTATAGTAAAAAATATGACAAATTATAAATCGGAAAAATAATTATTATTATTCATAATTCTCCAGCTATTTGAGCTGCAAGCCCATTATTTGGTTTTGCAATTACGTCTTAAATTTAAGTTCATAATCAATAACATATTCTCTGAATTCTTGTTTAATTTTTGCCACTGTTCATAAGTTTCTATTGGGCAGTAAAACAATAATTGTCCTCAGTGGAATACTGAGAGAATTTAACAATTGTTCACAGAGTTGAACAAACGCTAATCGGAGTCACTGAAAGAAGAGAAGTGAAGAAATAAGAGAAAGAAAAAAGGAGACAATGAGAATTGGACTCAAAGGAGCTAGGATCAGAGTTGAGCTTGTGATAATCGGAATCACTTTAAGACAAAAGTTCATCGTGTTAATTGAACAACTATCTGGCACCAAATGAATAAGTGTTTTTGAAACCATTTTAATTATGTTGCAAGTGTTGAATTTTTCCTCGTTTTTTCCAAGAATTAAATATTTCATTTAAAAATACTTGTATAATTTTATTACAAAACGGAAACAAACTGTTTTTAAGCAGTTTTGTAATATTTGTACCCATTTAAGGGTTTTAGTCTTTCTCTCAATGTATTTCATAAAGCATTCATTAGAAATTATTGAATAATAATATTTCATAATGAAAATGAACAGTTGGAAAAGAGTTTTGTAATATTTGTTGCAAATCAAGTGTTAAATTTTCCTCTTTTTATCATCATTTGTTGCATCTTTTTCGTCGATTGTTGCATGGTTTGACTTAAGTTCGAAATTATTGTATAATAATTTTTCAAATTGAGAATGCATTTGCGATTTGTTTGTAATATTTGTTTGAAATTAAGTGCTGCATTTTGCACGCGTCAAAAACAAAACATGCGGGAAATTGACTATTCAATTTTCAACAAAACCTTAACTCGTTTATTGGATAGTTTGAAACTCGATGGAAATCATTAAGCGAGTTGTTCAGCTGAACAAGCCCCGATGTCCTGTGCAGAAACAGCTTAATCAGACAGCTGCTGTAAGCAAATTGTGTAACGATCGAATTGAGTCTGCTGCTGACAGCTCTTTTCCCCCTGGGGAAATCGACACTTTGACATTTTTCATAGCGAGTTCTTTGCAGTCGATTTACTGCTGTCGATGTCGTTGTTGGCCATGTTTGTTTTCATCACCGTTGGCTGCAAGCTGTCAAATTCATTTGTTTTGTTTGTCACGTTGCTTGTTTGCAACTCGAATATCCAGATTTGTTTATTATTTATCTAATAAGTACAACGAAAATAGTTTACGCTCGAAATTAGCAGCTTGTTTGCATAAGTGCTTTCACACAGCGTCATTTTAATTTATCGCTATGCTTAACAATTGCCAGATAATCGCGATTAACTGGGATTAATCTGTAACTAGTTGTGAGAGTTGTTCAACTTGATTTAAAAATATACAAAACAAAAGTGACAGCCTTTTTTTTTTGTTTGCATATTTACAATTTGCAGATTACCTGCATTCAATCAACGTTTTTTAATGGCATTAAATTAGTTATAAATGTGCAATTAATTTGAATGCATGTGATTAATCGATGGCAGTAAACAAATTATATAAATTATTAACAAGATTTGCGAGCGACAGGAAATGCAAGTGACAGCGTCGGAGGCGCAGATGTCCTTGTAATTGAAATTGCATTTAAAAGGCAACACACACACACCAACACACCGACACACACACACACACACACATGCGAGTACTTGCTCTAATTGACGCTTCCTTTTGCGCCAATGCAATTATCTATCCAACTGTGTACTTTGCCGGCCCCCGCACGTTTAATTAACTCTTTAATCAATTTATTGCCAATTATTCTACAAAAAGCGCCAGTGAAAATTGTATAATTTAATTAAGTTAGCAAAAGGTTTTTGTGTGTCACTTTCCCAGCTGCCAACTGGCCTCCTCTTGTCCTTTCCTCCTTTTCCTCCTCCCTTCCAACCACTTCACGTTCCGATTCAGATGGAGATGGAGGGCCCAACAACATCGTCTCATTTGCAGCGCCTGCACAACCATTCTTGTCTTCGTCCTTCGTCCTTCGGCTACAATTTTGCAATTTTCGCTTTTGTATTTGCCAATTGGCGCTGATTAAAGCCGTCTTAGTCATTGCCCCATAATTAAAAGATGGTTCGCTATGTCCTAATGAGAGCTGCCATTGTCTGAGCACCTACTAGAAATGTGACTTCCATGTTATTTACTCCTCCTCCTCCTCCACCTTGGTTCCCGGGATCAGCAGCTCTCAATCTGTTGCCTCTTTCGTTGCATGAATTTCAGCGCTCAAGTCAAAAGTCAGGCCGAGTTGTGGCCCGGAGTTGAGCCCTTGTTAATGTAGCTACACAGCGCCAACAAATGGGGCACATCTAATAGGTCGCCTTCAATTACTTTAGCTCCCCAACTGCGTTTTATAGTCGTCCCTTCCATTGCCACTACAGGTCAATTGAGTATCGATTATTCGAGCGAATTTGATGAGTCAAAGTATCGCAGATTTCTTTGGAGACGTCAATCAGAGCTTAACGGCATTTTCAGCAGTTTAATGAGCAACAGCGCTCGAATAAAAATTGTTTGTAAACCATATTTTTTATTTAAGTGGTAAACACTAAAGTTCGAAATAATTTCGAAGCAATATTAACTCTTGAAAAATATGTTAATTATTTGGAATCTTTGGGTATAGGTATTAATTCCGGTTCCAAATTACGCTTATATTAATAAGTTGGAAGTAAGTGAACCGATATTTATATAAATATCAAAACGAATCCGTTATTAATATTTATTTGAAGTAATTCATTGAAGTATCTTATTAAAGTAATTTAAATCCGTACAACCAACATTCATTTTCATTATTATAATTTATTAATTTTTTTAAATTTATTTATTTATTGGGCAACAGAAAGTAAAGAAATGAAATCTCTTCTTAAAGTGACAAATTCAAATTGGGTATAAATGGATATGGTTTCTTATGTTTATTTTTTATTTTATGGTATATAGTGAACACTTCTATTGAAGTGGCAAACTTAAGTCACGTATATTTATTATTTATTTGTATTACATGGAGTTTCTTGAAAGTAGTTCAATGAACTCTTGAAGTGGCCAACTTAAAGCGTTCGAAGCAGCGGCTCGAATTGCCTGCTTTATTACATATATATTTTTGGAAATGAATTTGGCTTCAGTTCGTTAGTGAAATGTCGTTGGAAAACACAGCTTTGTTGGCAGACATTTAAAATGAATGCTTTGATAAATTGCGAGATGTTGCCGTAAATATTTAAGCTCGCTTAACCCCCATCGACTGTGCGATTAGTTAGCGAACCTGATGCGATGCAGGAGGAGCGAGCACAACTTATGCGACTTAAAGTGTTCTTAGGTTGAGTGTCAAAATGATTCATCAAATGTGCGCATAATGCGATCGTAAGCGTGTCGTGGTGTGCGTGCTTACTAGGCGTATACATAATACATGCAGATGTGTGTGTGGCACTTCGACTCGGTCTGCAGCAGTTGTTGTTGTTGCTGTGTTGTACTCGTAGTTGCCAGACGGATACGGTTACCGCAGAGACGTGCCACATCAAAATCCCTGCCAGCTGCAGTTGGCAGTCGCTAGTTTCCCCCTCAAACTAAAAGCAGAGGAAATGCTTGGCTCTAATGAAATTTTGGCGCAATACGCAAACAAGACAAGGCGAAAATAAAAGAAAACCAAAGGGCAAAGCAACGATGGACAGCAAAAAGTATATCTGGTGTGTGCGTTTTTCATTAATTACGCCAGCGGCAAGTGGCAAGTGGCAAGAAAAAGCACAAGAATCAGATTCAGAATCAGAATCAGAATGAGAAGAACTCGGCACAATTCAAGTTGTAACTGAACTGAACTCAAGTTGTGTAATTAATTTCACTTTCGCTTGAGCGATGCTTTTGAATATGCGACGACCGCACGCCATCCGACGACAACAACAACGGCAGACGGGAGACGGGTGACGGGCGACAGGAAGTCGAGGAAGCGAGGGAGCGAGAGGCGCCACTACTTATTGCCTCAGCAACCTCGCCGGGCGAGGGTGTGAGAGTGTCATTTCCTGTTGCTGGTACTCACTCCATCCAGCAGGTCGCCTTCACGCTCCAGACCCTTATTCAATCCCAAACCCAGATCGACCCGGCCGACAACAAGGCTAAATGGCATGCTACCACATAATTTGGACTTGTTGTTTGTTGTTGCCTGGAATTGCTTTGTCTCTGCCATACTAATCAGCCTTGTTGCCATACTAATGGCATTATGATGGAACTGGCTTCAGACTCTCATCGCAAAATCTCTGACATATTCATTCCATCCATCCATAGAGAGCGAGTGCGAGTGCCATGACCAGAGTATTCAAACGCATTCATATTCGTACTGTTTGCATTCTCGGCCAAATGGAAATCATTGAGGAGTCCTTTGCCTTTATGCTAAACCTGTCACAGTCTTCCTTTGGCAATAATGCGAGTCGCTGCTCTGCAAACCCAAATTCAATTCGTAGACTCACGGCAAAGCTGGACTAAACAACTAAGTATTCGCGAAGTCAATAAAATAGCCAACAAAATATTATACGGACATTCTACAATACGATATGTAAATCATTATTCATAATCTGGCAATTTGATTTATTATTTGTCAGCATATATAATAAATACGTTTTATTCGAATACTATTTTTTTTTTTATTTAGAAAAGAAAACAAATTACCCATATAATTAAGAACAAATGAATATTTGTTTTATTTTATTTTTTTTGACAAATTAAAACACTTTGTAAATGTCATCAAGCCGACGTAGTTAACCAATGATATATATGAAAATTGCGTGCTCCAGTTTGAATCCATATTATAATTAAGCAAAATTTGATAAATCGATAACGTTAACGACAAATTACAGGAGTATGTTTTTTTTGTTTTAATTTACTTTAATGTCGAATACGGCAATTGGCAATGTAGGTATATCTCAGTAGTTATACTGAATTAACTCTTGTAATTTTAAGTGCAAATGCGGGAACTTAATTGGGCTTAAAACAAAATCAATTAAATGCCACTATTGTTAAGGCACTTCAAGTTATGCTGAGACCAATCGAAGAGGTCAAATCAAAGCATATGGAGCGGTTCTCAGAACTAATTAGTTTGGGGGACTAAACCTATGACGTCGCTGCAGTCGCAATGTCGCGGCTCATTTACAACATCCGGTTGAAGCGAGAGTGAGGAGAGAGTGGGGGCGGCGTTTCCTTTTCCTTTTGGCAGCCACGACAACCACGACACTCAATAAATCAGCAAGTGTAATTATTTTCGACGCCATGCCATACACACACACAGAAGGCAAACAATTGGTATAAAGTTTGTCAGCAAAAATTGTCGTTTGGCTGTTGTGTGTGGCCCGACGAAGGTTAGAGGCCATGAGCCCGCCTCTGAGCCCAGGGCATCATCCACCTCTCCTGCCCTGCTCCTCTCAATGTGCTCAGTGTGTGGCAATTAATTTATAATATTTTTAGCTGCATTGCGTCGCACTGCGATGTATAGTATGTATTTATGATGACGCTTAGCGTCTGCTTGGCCTTTCCCGGCACGTTCGCATTTGTCGAGGCGAGCGTTTAACTTGAAATTGAGTTGCCAGACACAAAAACACACACACACGCTGATGGAGGACGGCGATAAGCAAATTGGTTTCCGATTTAGTTAGCGCGTGCTTGCGCTTGGGACACATGTAGCCCAAAGGCAAGGCTATCCAGAGATACACACAGAGATGTGTGTGGAGAGCCTGCGGCCTGAGCAGCTGTCGCAAGATAAATTTTATGGCTGGGCAGCAGTGCGAGACTGTGGCGATTTCGACTGCCGTTGCTGTGACATATGCTTGTTAACTATGCAGTTGGCAGCCAAATCGAAGGCAATCGCCAAAGTTTAAGCGCCCAGCTCAAAACACAAACTAAAAAAAAAAAAAGCACCTGACAACTGTCAATAAACAAGACGCAAAGCAGCGTTGGCAAACAACGTCAGCAGGGGACCGCTGACACCTAGAGCAGCAGCGGCAACCTCAAAAGGCAGCAACGTCAGTCTCTCTGACATGGGCAACGTGCTTTATTACCGCACATTGTTGTTGTAGTTGCCGCTGTGACTCAGCATGACATTTGGTTATTTCCATTTCTATTAGTCACGAGTCCCAGGCGTCCATCCCAAAGCGTGTGAACAATTGAAATTTATGCGTTAACTTTCGGGGCGAACGCTGCGTATGAGTTATGAGTTATGAGTTTGGGCTAACGCGCGGCGCTCTCTCGCAACAATAGATCGCAATCTTCACTCTCCCTTTTTAATTCGCAACTCGTTCGCACTCTCCCGCTCCCTCTCTCTCTCTCTCTCCCCATATGCCTCAGTCAGCTGGGGGCCGACAACACGGCTCGTTGGTCTAGGGGTATGATTCTCGCTTCGGGTGCGAGAGGTCCCGGGTTCAACTCCCGGACGAGCCCAAGGGCTAACTTTTTTTTTACACTTTTTTTTTTTTCCCAACAGTGGGAGAGGAAGGGGAGGGGGGGGGAAGCGCGACTAGAGCAAAATATATTTTTGTATATGGCGCAAAAAGCGCTTATCGCTTCAAGTCTACTCAAGCGTCAACGGAGCGATTCATTCGAGAATTTCTTATGCTTCAATGAACCAGAAGTGTCGTCGTCGGCAACGTTCGCGTCGTGTCCGCATCGATGCTATATATACATACATATATAAATATATAGAATATATGTATGTGCACATGAGCTCTGTGTGTGTGTCTGCTACGCGCCATTTATCCGCTCTTCCCCTAAACCTAAACCGCTCCCCTCCCCACACCCCCCCGCTCCCATGGTTTGCCCCTTTTTTTCCTGTTGTATTTTTTTTTTTTTGTGAGCCATTGTCGTGCGCTCTTTTGTTGCTCGTTTTCTTGTCTAATGGAAAATTATTGAAAAGAAAAGCCAAATTGCACGCTCAATTTTCTGCACAGCAGCAGCGACGACGACGACGACGACGACGACGACGGCTTCCCTTGTCATTTTGTAGCAATTTTAAAGCATAAACGTTATAATCATAATACTAAAACCAAAGTGCGCCCACAAATTCTGCCCTAAACAAAAACAAAAAACGAACAAAAATAGACCCAACAAAACATACAAAATAATATATCCAAATATGTATATAAATAGAATAGCCAAAAAAAAAAACAACAACAACAAAGTGGGTAAGTAATATTCGGCAAACAGCGCAAAGCATTAGCTTAATCTCTGCCTCTCTTTCGCTCTTTATATATCATTCTCTCTTTGTCTGCCTTGCTCGCTCCCTCCAACCTCAAACGCTATATTGCATCACTTTCTAATCGATGTGAAGCAGCCAGCGATCGTGCCTTAAGTGAAGAACGGAATGTTCTTTGTAGACATGTATAATAATATTTATATTTTAATAAATTAGTAATATAATATATATTGTCGATAAATGAATTGAAATGATTTGCAGTTTTTTATGCCATCGAAACCAATTGCTTTTGAGCTGCGTTACAAATGCATTTGATTTGCGATTGCGATTTGAAAACATTTTTCCATTGGCAGTGCAAGAATTGCGACATGAAGTGCCTCGTGTGGTTGATGTGCGGACTGATCAGTGTGGCAAGTGTGTCAGCATGCAAGGCTACTGGACGCGCCTGCATCAAGGATGACGGCTGCTGCAGCAACAAATGCGATGCAACATTCCGCTGCGGCCTGAAGTACACGAAGAGGACAGCCGAAGATGGAAATTAATAATAAATATGTATGTGCTTGAATTCGCAATAATAAATTGTGTGCCGCCGGACTTAAAGCAGCTCGTTCGAGGGCCCCTTTTAAAACGCTCATAATTTATTCAAGCAAAACATTTTTGCATTACAAAAGGGTGCAGCCAACCGCCGCTGACCACGCAAATGAGCAGCGGACCAGCAGAGGGAGCAGCAACAAAACCAATTCGCTGCTGCGCCACACAAAAAGAAAGTAGCAGAAAAAATGAGCAGCGGACGGCGAAATTGGCCAACAAAAGAGTCCACGATTGACGTGCCGGCAACACTGTGTGGCAGGAGGGAGTGAGGCGGGGTGGGGGGGGGAGTGGCAAGGTAAAAGGCCACAATTGCCGCACAATGAACATGCGATGGAATACGCACATGGAGTGTGGGTGTATTAAAGATGTGGCGCATACAACGAGCTGAGCTCATTTGCAGGCCATGCCTAAAAGTAGGCAACGTTTTTTCTGCCGCCCCCCACACTTTATTCATCTCATTTAAATAATTGAACGAACGCAGGCCGCGCTCAACGCTTCACACCAGAGATCGCAGTTTTCGATCAAAGTTGCCGCATTTCGTTTCGTTTAGCAACGTGCCACATACCACACGCAGCCACGCCTCCCACGCCTGCCACGCTGCTGCGCCACAAGACAATGGAAAATATCTTTCATTAACTAATTAGCTTACTTTTTCATCTGGCTCTGGGTCTGGGTCTGGGCAATCTCTTCGCTCCCCTTTCCTTTCCTGCCTTGGCTGTTGTGCTTTTGTTTCGCAGCGTCTCCCTTCCTCAATTGAGCCCTGGCAGCCTGGCAAAGGATAACGTGCAAGATACAACTACTAATACACTTTTTGCCGCTGTCGCTGCTTTCACTTTTGCTCTTCCTTGTCTTTGTTATTTTACGCTTTACAATTCTTTTGGGAAGGCAGCAAAATTTGTTGAGCAAACGCTGCCGACCTGCCGTCCTGCCGTCCTGCCGTCCTGCATCGTCAACGTGGCTGCCATCGTTGCCGTTCACTTTGATTAAAGTGAAAATAAATGAGGGTCCTAGACAACTGCTGTTGCTCTGCGCCCCTAAGCCAGCTAGCTGCTGCTGCCCCATGCTCCAGTTCACATTCCGCATTCGCCTTTTTCAGCCAACAGCAGCGGCAGCAGCAGCAGCAGCTAGCGGGCAACTTCATTAGATGCCACTAAAAATACAAGCGCCACCCTTCCCCTCTCCATCCCTTGCTACTCTCTGTGTGTGTGTGTTTTAGTATTCAGCCTACAATTAAATGGACCGCCATGCCAGTGACGAGCCAGCCAAATTCATTTGAATACACAACAAGCACAACCTCAGCCTCAGCCTCAGCCTCAGCTTGGGCCTTGGGCATTGTCATTCTGATCGCAATCGACATTCGCCGCCCCCTCGACTCACCCCCCCGGCACTCTTGGCCATCGACAGCAACAAGGTTGCCCAAGTAATCAGACGCAAATTAGTCAAAGGTGCTGGTTGCAATCGACCTGCAAAGCAGCTTTGTTTAGACCTGGCTGCATATGCGTAGCATTATTTTTTCCCGCTCTCTTTCTCGCTCTCTTTGTTTTAGTTCCGAACAGAACAAATCCGTCGACCTTTCGACACTTGACCGGCCACTTTGAAAGTCTTTTCAGGTGAATTTCCCACACCACCATCCCGTCAACAGCCCTTTGTTGTGAAATTAAAGACCCTCTCCCGTCTTGGCTACACATCTAATACGTTATTCAATTTGATAAGCTTTGTGCTTCGTTTTAGTTAAAATTCTGGTAATTTGGGGCAAACTCGTTCCACATTCCACTTGGGCACAAATTCCACATAAATAGCTAGGAAATATGTTACTCTTTGGAGTATTTCTAGATTATGAACGTTGTTAAGCCTTTATTTGATGTGCACTTAAGGGATTTTATGACAAAATCAATTTGAAAAGAGCTGTTTTTAATTTAGCTCTAATTGTTTCTAATTATCACAAATAATTTACCAATTTGCATTTGGTTTTTTCTCAAAATATGAAACAAACTTCAAAAATTACCTTTATTGACAAGTCAATTTTGTACATTTTTTGGATGATATTATATCATTTATTATTGAATATCATCATGATACCATTAGCCTCTTAATAATTAATATAACTATACTTAGCTTGTAGTCTCATAGAAAATAAATCAGATATGTTTTTATGAATATTATTGAAAATCATATATTCATTTGTCAAATCATTTATTAAACAAGTTCTATCGAAATACTAAATTATATCAGAAAAAAATTAAATTCTTTATCTGCCGAGAAACTACTTGAATACAAATATATCCGATGGTGAAAGTTTCACAATATTTTTGGATATTAACAGATTGTTTTGCGATCGATTTCGCAGTTCGTTATCGATGATGGAGCTGAAGTTGGGCATATTAATTGAACTCGGGGCTGGCTGCTTGCGTTACAAATAAAAGCACTTATCCAACTAATCAAACTTATGCAATTATTGCAGCTTATTCAATTTAACGCGCATTTGTCTGCAGAGAGAGAGTGAGAGAGAACGGAAAAACAAATCCAGCAACAAAAACTCCAATTAAATGCGCATAATACGTAAAACCTATTACACAATTCAGCCCGAGGGCGCCACTCCAAAGGGGGCAAGAACAGAGGCTGGCAAAGAGAGGGAGAAAGCACATGGAGGCACGTTTTATATAGACTTTTATTTGCTATGAGTTTGATAGAATAAACACCCACAATGAAACTGCAGCTCAATTCTCATCTAAACTTCACAATTTAGTGAATTATGTGGTCACTGAATGTGATCATTGATCATTATAAAGTGTTGCCACATGATTTGTGGCATCGAAAATATACAGACTGAATAAATAAAATTTGGCAATTCAATTTATATTTATATGGACATTTAATTGTGCTAAAATAACATATATTTTACTTATTAACCCTTTTTATGAACCTCGATTTTGTTTGTTTTTCAAGGTGTTGTTTAGAATAATGGATTTGTGGAATAAATTACTAATTGTCACACATTATTCAATGAATTGTATTCAGGGGATTAGAAACTTATTATTCTTATGGCCATTATGACAAATTATCTGATTTAACTGGAGCTATGATAATGCGTGGCACATTACCAGAAGCATCGACATGTTCTGCAGTTAAACGCGAAAAATAAAAGGGATTAAACGAATCGAGATGTGCAAATTGTTTTAACTTATTTGCGGGTTGGGGGGAGAAGGAGCATTTAAATGCAAATACGAGTAAATCAGGTGAAATATTAAAATATTTGAGTGCAATTATAAATTGAACACGTAAGCTCGATTGCAATAAATATAAATATATATGTATATATGTATTTGTATTTGTAAGGAATAATAATAAGAGCAATAACAGCGCAGATAAACAAATGTTGTTGAAACTGTTGCCAATGCAAATGCGTATGCAAATGAAAACGAGAACGAAAACGAAATCGAAAATGAAAATGAAAATTGTGGAAAATCGAAGCGAAACTCAGCAATACACGTCAATGGTCAGCAAATATGACAAGGACAAGGACGACGCGAAGGGAGAGACGAGGAGCGCGGAGCGGGGCGAGAGCGAAAACAAAGCCCCAAAATGAAATGAACTGTAATCAATTTCAAAGTCCCAAAGTCGACCAATGGCCGGCCTGGGCGTTACAACAGTAATTTCCGAAACAATTTATGAAAAAAAAAAAAAGCAACCGCCCTTCGACCCCGCCCCCTTCGCCAACAAACTGCGGCTGTGGCAGAGCAATGCCAATTATTAACATTTTGGTCAAAAATCACAAATGCGAAAGGAAAGAGCAGCAAAGTTCCTCAACCGCAAGGTAGAAACAAAACGAATTATTAACAGGCTTGGCTGGCAATGGAATGTGCCACATATAAAATACACACACATAATATCGGCCTAGTATGCCGCAACATTTTCCAATATTTTAACCATGACCAGCGCTCGTCCTTCTCGTTCGCTCCCTCTCTCTCTCTCTCTATATGTTTTTATACCCTGTTCCCATTTCAGATGGGGACCGAAGGAGACATCGCCGATCTTGATCAGATCTCAGCAACTATAATAGCCAGATACATCAAATTTGGTTTGTAAATTCATCTATTCATTACGCAGATCAAGTTTATTTTCAAATTTGGATATACGAAAACCGTGAACCCTATTCCCTATTACTTGATAAGTTCTAAATATAATGTAATACTCTAAATAATGTCTGTATTTTGTTACAAAATGAACTTACAGAATTATTACATTGTATTATATTATTATTAAATTATTTGTAATGGAATGTCTTGCCAAGCAATTGACTAATTTAAAAGTTTTTCAAACTAATGGGAACAGGGTATCTCGCTGTCGAGCACTCTCGACTCCAGCCTTCAAACTTGTTTTTTTTTTCATTTGTTTTTAAATTTTAATGCTTTTTGTAAAAGTTTTGCGTAGAACATTTTGTGTGTGTGTGTTTTTTTTTATTTTTAACGATTCAACTTTCTGTTTTTGCGTCCCTCGTTGAAATTTATGAAATTTCGCACAGTTGCCGATAAGGCGTTGGGGCGAGCGCAGGCAAGAGGGGCGTGGCAGCGGCAAAAGTATCTTGTGGTTCGTGCCCAGTTCTGTGTGCCTAACTGGTAATTAATTTTTGCCCGTCTGCCGCCGCTTTGAAGTGTGTTGTGCCAGGTGCAAGGACTGAGCATCGAGAGCTGCTTCCTTCAGTTCCAGTTCCAATTCCAGTTTCAGTTTCAGTTCCAATTTCAGTTTCAGTTTGAGTTCCAGCTCCATGGCACAATTCCAGCAAACTTTCCAATCAGTCGCAACGCTGTGGAGCGCACTTTATCAATTTGATGTTGACAATAATTGCATTAAATAGAGTTTTGCCAGCCTCTGGCTGTGTGTGTGTGTGTGTGCGATATTAAAAAGTTGCCTGCAAATGAAGTTATTGTGTGTACTTGAGGCAGGCCAATGAATGCTACAGATAGAAACAACAACGAAATTCTCCAGATTTCTTTTTTGCCGTTTATAATGAGAGAAAAGTGTTGTCCTACCGAACAAGAAGCACCAGCATCAGAAGATGGGCTGCAAAAAGGCGTGGCACTGTGAAAGCACAGCACAAAATGAAATTATTGAGTCTGGCAGAGAGTGGCTGTCTGGGTGTCTGGGAGGTTGCATGCCACATGACACCACATGAAAATGTGACAAGAGGCGAGGAAATAAGAAATTGAATGCCTCGACATGCTCGAGCAACATGAAAATGAAGCGACAGGCGGCAACAACAACAGCAACAGCAACAGCAACAACCAAGCGGAAAACATGCCCATGTCACACACACACACACACACACACACACACAGAGCAGAGAAAAAGAGCAAGAGCGAGAGCGAGAAAGCTACACTGAAAGAAAAATTACGATATAAAAACAAGAATGAAATTCATCGATTTTAAAATGCGTCAATCTTAAAAAAGTTGATCCAACTGAATTCTTAATAGCATTCTTGAAACAAGATTTCACTCCTAACTTTTTTTAAGATTTTATCAGTTGGAAATCAAGACGGAAATCGGATTCGAACTCCATTCAGATACCGGTCGGTCTTGCTTATTTAAATCCGATCATTAAAAAAAAGTACACATTTTGAAAATGCTTTGAAAACAAAAATTACGCATTGTTAACCCAGCGAAAAAATTAAAACAAAAATAGTTTCGTTTAACACGTTTACTTTGAAAATAATAAGTGGTCATATTAATGGAAAAATATGAAATACAAAATCAATAAAGTTATTGTTATTTTCTTGATTTTCAAAATTTGCTCAATGGGTTCAATTTTGACATTTTTTATATGCGTGAATTGAAAATGCATCTCACAATCTTAAAAGCTGAAAACAATCTTAATTCAATTGTGTTCTATCTACAATTCACGTTCCGGGTGCAATTTTGACATCATATTTGATTCCTGAATCTCAGCTTAGCCCTTTTTTTTGCGCAGTGTAGTTAGCTGCAGCTGAGCTGAGCATTGGGCTTTGGCCTCTGTGTGTTTGTTCGGTGCGCAGAAAACGATTGCACGTTCCGCAGTCGTCGTCGCTGTACCTTTGGGGGGCGTATGGTAGTGGGCGTGGCCAACGAGTTGCCGCTGCGTTATTGAATTAAACGTAAAGAGGCAGACGGACACGCACACACGCATCTATGGACACGCACAAATAAATATATGTAGCATATATATATATTATATATACATACATATTGTCTGTATGTATATTTAATGAGCGAGGCGGCTCAGCAATTTATTGCTGCACACCACTGCTCTGCGTGTGTGTGTGTGTGTGTATTGGAGTGCTATAAGCATGGCCATTGTCCGAGCCAAGTGCCGTTCATTTGCGCAAGCTAAAGACAGTTTTATGGCACTTAACGCCACTCCTTTTCTCCACTCTCCACTCTTCACTCGCTCCGCTTTCGCTCTTCGCCAAAGTGGGCATGTGAAATATGACTTGCAAGGAAGTTAGAGCATTAAGTGCCACAGGGAAAGGGACAGAGAGCAGCAGGAGAGTGAGAGCGAGGGGGAGAGTCAGAGAGTCAAAGCTCCCGCTGGACACGAGTTCACGCAACCGAATTCATTATACATTGTCAAATGAACTGTGCCATGCAAATTCCAAATTGAATTTGCTGCAGCGCCTTGGGGGACAACATCACAACAAAGGAATGCATAACTATATTTACATTCGTGTGCGTGTGTGTGTGTGCCATATATCCTCACTTCACACCTGATATCAGCATCATTATCAGCTCGTAAGAATTCAATTTGTTTTAAATTTCAATTCAATTAACATTGTTTACCATCAAGATAATAATTATCTGAAATTACAGCAAAACAAATTGAATTTGTTGCATCTAATGCAACAATACTAGTTATATTTACTTTACATTAGGACGCTACGTTTAATTTACGTATTTAATTTTAATCATGTTAAATAAAAAATAAATCTATTGTAGTCTTAAGCAAATCTTAATCTCTAATCTTTTCAGTTGAACATGGAATTTATTAGAAATTATAACTATAACGAATTTGATCTGATTTGCGATCGTTCAATGGAAAGATAATTTATTATGCGCTGCGTATTTGTTGCAATAATAACTGAGATTTGAAAAGAAGACTTTAACACAGACAGAAAGACATTCACATGTCGACCATAAAAGATCGGTTGAATGGAGCAGTCAACGCCCCAGTCTTATTTGGTAAATTATGCGGCTCAGCGGCTCATTTAACACTGGACTCGGGAGGCGGCAATGGGTTGTGATTAGTAGTGGATTGTTGTTGTAATTAATAGAGGGTGCGGTTAATATCATGAAAGGCGAATTCGAAAGCGCCAAAAAATGCAAATCAAAGTGAACCTTTTTTTCACTCCTTCTCCGTCTAATTTTTTTGCTTTCTTCTTTTTTTGTTTTTTTGTTGGGTGTTGTTGAGCCCACAAATATGCGCATAATTAATTTGCCGCCTGGTTTTTCCTCTCGGTTTTTTTTTGTTTCGTACTTGGACTTTGCGAGTTCGAGCTGAGTAGATTAAATGGCATTTTGTCAAAGTGTATTTCGTATTTTAATTAACCCGAAGCAAACGAGTTGGCCCCCGTTGTGGGCGCATATACAAGTTGTTTTCGTTGTGGCTGAAACTGATTGGAAGTGGCCTAGGCCAAGTTAAGAACTTAATGCACTGCTGCCATAAAAGGGCGACAAGAGTTTCGCCTTAGCATAAACAATCGATTTAAGCCTGAGCTGATTTTACTTACCAATTTCTGGTCTCGCTCTCACTCTCACTCTCACTCTCACTCTCACTCTGTCTCTGTTCGATACGTGATGATCAATCCAAAGTGAGTAAATTCCAAAGTATTTAGTCTGCAAAGACAAACAAACAAACAAATAAAAGCGAATGAATTTTTTAGACACACGAGAAAGCTCGAAGGAAACTTGAGCAACAGCTCAGCACAGCACAACAGCAACACAGCAACAGTTTTGACCTTGTTCAATTGGCCAATTGGCCGTGCACAGTTTTATGGCCGAGCCCAAACAAGTTGGAAAATCAACGTACTATATTTTTATGACCCGGCTTACAATAACACCAGCAACAACAACAGCAGCTACGAGTAGCTCATAGTGCTACTGCAGCAGTTAAAAAAGGAGGAGGAGGAGAGGGAAACAAAAAACAAACAAACGAAATGCTCATAATAAAAAAATAACAACAATATCCATGAAGCTGTCAGCTATTTGCATAAAAGCCATACTGCACTGCAGAATCTCAGCAATAGACTATCAACGAATACAAATACAAATACGAGGATGAGTGCGAGTGTGAGTATCAGACATAAGCATGAGCATATTCATATGAAGATGAATAGCTGTTGTGGGCAGGAGGAGCTTGACAGCTGTGAAATTCAAGCTGTTCTCATTGTTATGCGGCCAACTTCACTGCAAGCCATAATAAAAACAAGATTAAACGAGATCCCAACATGGCGTATACGTGATATTCGATCACTTTTTCACACCTTTTTGCACTTTTACTGATTTGAATGCGCGCCTCTTTGCTGGCTGATTGTTTAGCACATGTTGTGTCTGGCTCATAAAAAATGGCAACCATAAATTATTGAAATAATAATTGTAGACTGTGCGCTGCGGTTTTTTCCCAGCACGCCATAAATTCGGCGAGTGGCCGATGAGAAAAAAAATGTTTTATTTACGCGCATTATTCAACACTGTTTTTTTGTTTTTTTTTGTTTGTGTGGCGCGTGAATTTCGCAACCTAAATAAAATAAGAAAACTAATTATATTCGCAGGGGGGAAAGGGCATTTGTGAGAAACAGAGAAACAGAGAAAAACGCACTCGACTCGTGCTTATTCGCTTTATTCATAATATTAATTGGGTTTGTAATTGAAATACTCGTGGCACGTGAAAGGCTCAAGTGGCAAGTGGCAAGAGCCAAAGGCGGCAAGTGCTGTAAGTGTGGGTTTCGAGTTTTCAGTATTCAAGTTTCATTTGCGGCTCGGCACGGCTCGACAGGCAAATGGTGAATGGTAAATGGCTCCAATCCAATCAACGCTCCATAGTCCTTTTGTTCCATTGCCTAATTGAAACATAATCCCCAAAGCTGTGAGTGCAGTCCAAATACCAACTTCGCATAGTCGAGCGCATTTTTGAGTTGATAATCCGCATCGGGAAGCACTAAAAATGAAACCCACAACAAAAATGCAAACAATAAAAAACACAGAATGGAAACGAAACGAAAATGAAGGAAAAACATTCCCAACATGTGCCAACATTTTGCTTTCGTTTTCGTTTTCGCTTTTTGTTTATGGTTTTAAACATTTTCTATTGTGTTTTTTATTTTTTATTTGTTTATATATTTTTTACATTTGAACATTTTGTTGTTGTATTGTTTTTGGGCAACGTCCTTGCGCCACATGGCCAGTCGCTCCTGACGTTGTTGTCGTTGCTTTTGCACAGCTCGAAGTGAGAAATTCGCGTAAATAAATTTAACATCTGACACAATCTGCCGCGAAGCTCCAAAAAACACAAGTAAGCTTGCGTTCAACGGGAGTATTCGACTCGTAGATACCACTTAAAATTTCAACTGCTTTTCTGGTGAAACTTTATTGATATTCATTAAATTAACCAATCCGAATCGATTTATACCTTGCTGTGCCATTAGTAATTCTGGAATTTCTCTTCATTCTGACTTGAAAATTAACTATCGTAAGTCTAATAAATAAGATTGTTAATAAAATCAATAAATTAAATATCATAACAATAAATATATTTCAAAAATATAAAAACTTCTCATCTTTTGAAATGAATTATGGCAAGTTGCACAAATAAGTTTTTTAAAAAACTAATTATGTATTGAAATAATATTTGAATGCATAACAAATGCATTATAATTTTCTTTCAAAATTATTTCCAATGCTGACAAAATAGACTGTAAATTATTAGAGGTATATGTTTAAGTTTTAAACTGCAAATTCGAATGCAATTTTATCTTTATCAACTAAGATGATTCAATTACCAATCCTCTTTTAAAAATGTTTTTAAATAGAACAAACGCTTTGTAAAGTAGCTATCATAAGTTTAAGAAAAAAGATTATTAATGAATTACAAATAAATTGAAATTAAATATTACAGAAATAAATTTGTGAATGAAAATTGTATCTAAACATTTTTTCAAAATTTCCCATCCTTAAATTAAAGAAAGGAATATGCCAAATTGATCGATTTGTATTTGCAACTGCAAGATTAATTTAATACACGCATTTGAAAGTGCCATTAGTTGTAATGGAACAATATAAATGATAAACTGGCGGCGCAAAAGATGCCGAGAGTGATCGATAACTTTCCCAGGGCATTTTCCACATCCCAATGCCATTTTTCCATTTTTCCCTTTGCAATTTACCAACCTTGCACCTTTAAGCAATGACAACAACTGGGATTGTTGGGCTGACCGTTGGCCGGCATGGCCATCAACCATTTGGGGATGGCATCTGCTATTGTATAAAGTTTTTATTACCTATATCTTTTTGCGCCCCGCCCACTGTTGTCGCTCTGTCTCTCTCTGTGATGTGCTGTCCAGTGCTTTCTCTGCTCCTGTGTCTCTTGTTGCTTGTTGTCTGTACTTTGTGCTCTGTTATTTGACTTCATTTCATTCAACTGTACCGGTTTTTATGGGTTCTGTTGTTGGTGTTGTTGGCTGCTTTGCTGCAAATATGCAAATGCGGCACGCTCCCAATGTTGTGTCGTCAAAGCAGCCAAAGCCAAATAAATTTATATGAAAAATGTGATGCTGCTTTTCGCGCGACAAAGACACTGCGAAAATATTTATGCATTTGGCCGTAAGGCATGTTTAAAAACTCAGCTGATGAGCGTCGGTGTCTCTGTCTTCCGCTGCCTCTTCCTCTATTTCTCTGCTTCAAAGTGGAGCGTAGCGCAAGGAGGCGGGATGGAGTGTTGGGCGAAAGTTGCGCGTAGATAAAAGTCATAAAGTTTGTTTACCGCTCTCCACCTAGCACTCCACCTAAGCAACACACAGCTCCCCATTCATGGTATCGGTGGAGCAGCTGAGACGCGGCTGTTGCTCTCCGCTCGTATTTAAATAAATAAATAAAAAACATTTTCGCGAGCGACATTAAAGCATGCTGCTGAACCCCTGCCACCCTCCCAGGAGGAGCATTTCTGTTTCTTATTTTTCGGAGGCGGGGGGTTAAAGATACGACGCCTTTAAAATAAATGAGCATAAATTTGCCTGAGTGCATTTAATGAGCAACAAAATGGCGACACTGCGACACTGCGTTTGCGGTGTGCTTTTAATGGTCCAAAGCGAATAACACTTTGCAGCCAGACACCAGAAAGCAATGACAATATTTGTAGTCGAGAATCGATTCGTTTCGTTTGGTTTGGTTTGGATTCGACTGGAATGCGACGAGAGTCGTTTCAAGAGTTGAGAGAATGGCAATTAAATCGTCGCTTAATCCTGGCGAAAGGTTTCAGCGCGTACTTGAAGAATCAGTCGTCACATGGAAAATATATATGGTATTTCTGTTTCCACAGCTCTATGGCGATATATCAACATAATTCACAACTGTCCAAGTGCCATTTTCAGCTGGTATCATTGCAGCTTACGTCGAGATTAATGTTGATCTACAACACAATTTTCCGGCACACAAAAAAACACTTGGCAACACAAGCTTAGAGTTTCAGTTTGTTCCGCTTTTGATAAGCCTCTCTCTCTCTCTCGCTCACAGTCTCTCTTTGGGCTTAGCAAACAGAAAATGATATGAGATGCGTTGATAAAGTAGCAAATGTATTTCATTTCAAAGTTTCGAGTCGTCGGAATTTGTTGCTCCGAATGATATTTTGCCTATTTGTTTATGCACTGCAACAACAATACTGAGAACTAAACTCGTTCGGGGGGCAAAGTTTGCTCTGGCAAACCGACAAAAGCTGCGTCTGAAACTTTAATTAAATATCAATTTCCGGTTGGGCATCCGCCACACACAAATCTCTCAGCGTGTCGGTGTGTGTGCGTGTGTGTGTGAGGATGTGTGTGTGTGCGTCTTTGATCTGTCGGTTGGCAAAGCATGTCGAAAGCACAAGAAACAAAAGTGGAAAAGCCACAGCAAAGCTCATTTACTTGACCAAACACGCAATTTTTAAGCTATTCTAAAAGTGGGACGGAGACGGCAGCACACTGAGTGAGAGAGACAGAGAGAGAGAGAGAGGGGGAGGGAGGGACTGCGGTAATGTATGCAGCTATTTAGTATACACATATCACTAACTGACAAGATATATGCAGGAAAAGTTTGCGTGTTTGCTTTGCCCTTTGTCGTTTGTCGTTTGCCGCTTTGCCGCTTGCAGGCAAATGGCAAAACTTTTCCATGTTCCTCGCCTGCAACTAAAATTGAACTGGAACTGGAACTGGAACTGGAACTGGAGAAGGAGCTGGAGCTGGAGCTGGAGCCGGAGCTAGAGATGTGGTAATGCTAATGCGGATGCTGCTTTTGGTGTGAGCTCGAAGGCCGAACTGAGGATTGGGTTCGGCGTTTTTGGGTTTTTGTGTCCTCTGTCTTTGCATTTGAAATGCTAATGGCAGCAGACACAGATACGCAAAAATCTCAGAGCTGACAAGCAGAGAGAGAGAGAGAGAGAGCGAGCGAAAGAGAGAGAGCAAAGAGGCTGGTTCATAATTGAATATTTGCTAATGCAGCAGAGCCTTTATGCTGCCCACTTTTTGGGGTGCAAATTCACAACGGCTGCGTTTGATGGCACACACACACACACTCACGCACACACACTCATTTTGAGAGATAAAGACAAAAAGGGACAAAACTGCTCGGCAACTAATTTAAATACATGTCATGAATTTAACATAAATAAATAAAATACAAAAATATAAAAGTTGTCCATTTTTTATGACTCTCACGACATGGTTTGAGTTTCAGTTTCAGTTCAGTTCAGTTCAGTTCTTGTTGTTATTGCTATTTGCTTTTTGGCCAGAAATGCAAGGCCAAATAGTGTACTACTCTTGCTGGCGAGAGGGGGCGACATGGGCGTGGCACGACTACGTGCCTGCTGCGCCAAAACTTTCAATGAACTGAGAGCCCAACTTTTAACCTAAATTCGGGGCAGGCAGCGAGTCAGAAACATAGGGAGAGAGTTGGGCACAAATCAGCAACAGATAATATCTTACAGCTGGATTTTTAATCAAAAGCTCAGCCCTTTTTGGCAGCAGCTCAGCTTCGCGTATCCACCACCTACAATTTCTACAGGGTATTGAGAGCACAAAGCTCAGATCTGATAGGAAATTGCCAAGTATTTTTAGTGCACTCCCCAATTTTATGTTATTGTTTTCTAGTATTGTTAATAAAAGCAAAGCATAGGCGAGTATTGTAAATAAATAAATTATGCTCAGCCCTTTTTGGCAGCAACAGCTTCAATTATTACAGGGTATTGAGAGCTTAGATCTGATAGACAAGTATTTTTATTTTTATTTCATTGTTGATAATAGTAATGCTTAGGAGAGTATTGTAAATAAATAAATTATGCTCTTTGCTGCGTTGACTATTTTTCCGGCCACATGGAGAAAGGTTCACGAAGGGATGACTGAGAGCAAGAAATAGATGATATGAGATGGGATGGGATGCGATGAGATGAGATGAGATGAGATGAGATGTCATGGGTTGCCCGTCAACATGAATTTGCTTTTTTGATTGTGCTCAGCGCTGGGCAAATAAATAATTTTGATTTCGGGCTTGTAATAAATTTAAAGTTGTCTCTCCTTTCGCTCGCAGTCTCTTTATCTCTCTCTGCATTTGTCTGTCAATCTGTCTGTCAATCTGTCCGTCTGTCAACCTGTCCCTTGTGCCATTGCACCTAATTTTATTTAAGTTTATTTCATCGTGCGCTACTTTTAGAGCTGACTAAGCCGGAAGGGATCAAACGTTTTACATATTCCGATTCCAATGAAGCCGAAAACCAAAAAGGAAACAAACTGGAGTGGGGAAAACGGTGTCGCAGGGCTGCATAATTTATCAGCTCAGATGGTGGGCGTGGCGCGGTCAAAAGGCGTAATACGATAACTAATGACTTCTGTTGCCCCCGATGCGCGCAAATTGTTAATTTCTTTATTTCGCTGTCAGTGGATGACAATAAAATGCTTATTATTATTATGCCAACATAAATATTGTAAAAAGGACTGAAGTATGTAAAATACGTTTAACAACAACTGAAATTTAGACGATTAATTGTTTATTTCATTAAAATACATTCAATCAGATATTTATTTATTGGATTATTTCTGCATCAATTTATATTTGAAAAAAACTATATCCATTTTTAAAATTAAGTTAAGTCCAAAAATATGTTTTTATATTTTTATTTAATTACCTATTTATTTATAATTATAGTATTCATGTTTATTATTTTTAATTTTTTAGTAGTTTTTGTATACTTTTATTTAGTTATGCATTTTATTTATTTATTATTATTGCGAAATAATTTAGCCAGAGCAACTCAGGTTTTCAGGTAATCAATCGTAAACATATGTAAGTTACAAATGAAATAATTATTATTTAAATGAAAATATTCGAAAAACAAAAATTGTATTTTAAAACCGAATTTCCTATATTTTGTTTGGCTTTCAAGTCAACGAATATATTTCGCATTCATCGAAGATTGCTTTTAATCCCTCAGTCCGTTGTTCAATATCCGCTGGAAGAAAGCAAACCTAATGAACTTTCGCGCATAATTTATTGGTTGAATCGAATTGGAAAATCAATATGCTTTTGAGTTTAAGTTCATTTTAGTTTATGGAACATTAGCCAGCATGACCTTTACTTAAACAATGTAATCTAGCCGGTTCGCTTTGTCCGGCACCAGCCGAGACGAGAAATGTGGGAAGCAAGGAAAAAAGAACTCAGAAACTCAGGCCACGGGGTTGCTATCGATATCGATTTGCATGTTGGCCGACGACGACGACGACGACGACGACGAGTATTTCAGTAATCGAGTTATTTGAGTTGAGTTAAGGGAATCAGCGAAGCATCTAATAAAGACTAATCGCATGGAGCTGTCGCAAAGTCTATTTTTAGTGGTGTTCTCGGTGGAGCCAATCAAATGCGTCATTAGGTTTCAGTTTCAATTCGAACGTAAAGGGTTCTGGCAACGTCTTCTCTGCGATTCTCAGTCTCTTCCGATTTGCTCGCATGCGATTTGCTGGCCAACTTAAGTCAACATAATTTATGCTGTTAATACAAAGATTTAGTTGCGAGCCAGAGACTTTGATGTTATTGCCTGAGTCAATATATCAATGTGCCTGCAGTTGCTGTGGATTATTTGCATAGCTCCAAGAAAGGACGAAGGACGAGAGAGAGAGAGAGTGCTGAGGAAAGTCACTTATTACACGCAGCAGCTGCTGACATATAATTCAACTGGGAAGCAGAAGATGTGGAAGCCAAGTGCATTAGTTGGCCCAACCTAATGGTCGAGCAATTTGAGGCAGGCAACTTGATGCTGAAATGTATTTATTCCAGCCAGATGATTTCAAAAAGCGATAAAGACCCGTCCGCAACATGGCAAAAGCGAGGACCACCAAGTAGACCAAACTAAGGTCGATGGTCGCTTCTCGTTCGCTTCCACGTTGCAACAAAATTCTATGCAACTTACTGCTCTTGCCCCATTCACAGCCAGCCGGGCGGAAGCAGCTTCAGCGCCTGGCTGCGCGTCAATTGACAATTTGTCGTCCAACTGTATCAGAGAGCCAGGCTCTAGCCAGAGGGCATCCTCCTCCTCTCTCCTCTCTCCGCTCACCATCCACGTCGAAAGTCATCAGAACTTAAAGCTAATTTCATTTCGTTTCACTTGTGCCAAAATAAGCTCAAACCAATTTGGCTATTATTATTATTCATACATTTCTTTGCTTATGCCTTATTTATTTATCTTTTTTATACCATGCGCCCGAACGAAATTGTGCTACAAAAACGAAGGGAATCATCTTTTCGCTAGTGACAGAGGACATCAAAATATTAAAGAAATGACAAAATATCGTAAAAGCAATTAATAAATTATATGAGAAATAAAAATTGGTTTAAAACTGTCGAATTTATTGTAGCAAACAAATTAAAAATATTAGTGATACTTGATATTCGTTACGATATTAATGAATAAATATTTAGTTTATTACTCCATAGACAGATTTAATCACACAAAAGATACTTATTTATTAAAGATAAATAATAATTAATTCAATAACTACTATGTTTTCTTAATAAAATATATTCTCTTGATAATAATCACGCAGCAAATACACAAATAACATTATTTCGCGTGTTAGGGTATCTGGTAGTCGTGTTGCTGCAGACAGCACGTTCTGGTTTTATTTTCTGTTTTTCATTTTCGCTTTGTTTATGTGCCTGTTTAGATGTCGTCTCTTTGGCACGCTTGTGCGCCCAACAAAGTATGCAGCGTTTTTTTAGATACACATATATTTTTGCGTGGCGTCTTCTCAAAATAAATTACGTATACGCAATGCTAAATAAAAAACAAAAAATTTATGAATGTTCTTAGTGTGTCTTAAGCCAACAATGGCAGTGCAGAGCTTTTGTTTATTTTGTTGTATTGTTGCTTTTAGGGCGTCACACCCACGCATCATCCCCCTTCCCTGGACTGGACTGCTTTCCATTGTCAGTGTTTGAGTTTGTTTGTAGGCGGCCCATTTGTTGTATGTGTATTTTTAGTAACAGTGCTGAAAATACTTTAAAGACGCTCCCTCTGTCTCTCTCTCTCTCTGTCTCTGTCTCTGTCTCTGTCTCGCTCTGATAATGATGCGCACACACATACTAAATATAGTTGTGCTCAGCTTAGCTGCAATCAAATGACCTAACTCAAAACTTGTCAGCTATCAAATGTGTTTGGTCAGTGCGTTTGAATCTCAATTGCTGTGCAAATCTTTAAGTTATTGCCGAAGGAACACGCAAAACTAACAAATAATAAATCTGATTTGAAATTGTGCGACTGAAAATGTTAAAGTTTAGCTTTAAATTAGGGACCGACGTATCGAGTCCCTTATTCGAAGCATGTTTATAGTTTATTTCAATGTTATTGGCCCGATATCTCAGTAATTTTACGAACTTGCCACTTGATTAAATCGAGCTCTTTAATCAATTTTGCAGTATAGAAATAAAAAAACATATATTTTTTATTTCGATAAAAATGCTCATTTCTAAATGCTCTTTAAAAAACAAGAGTTGAAGCCATTAAATTTAGTGTGGACCAAATTTGAATGAGATGTTTAATTTCCATTTGGCATTAAACATATATAACATTTCTTTATTAATTTATTTATAAGTATTGCTTAGTATTAAATTCTATGGTACAATTAACCAGAGCCAAAATACAAATTTTGTAGTACTGAATAAAATTATATTATAGTTGTAGCTCAGAATTAATGGTGCATTAGGTACAAAAATAAAAATAAATTAATAATAAAAATAAAAAATTGTGTGTTTACCATATTTGCAGTATAGAATTAAATTTTCTAGTGCAATAAAATATTGTTATATTGTTTTATAAAATATTTTAGTCGTGGCTTTGAATTAAATTCTTTGGTGCAATAACCTAAAACTGAAATAAAAATATTAGTATATATATATATATATATTATACTGTATTTGCAGCAAAAATTAAATTCTCTAGTACAGAAGGTACAAAAATTAAATATTGTTATATTCTATAATACCATTTTACAGTTATAGCTCAGAATGAGTTTCTTTGTACAAAAATAAAATAAAATAAAATCCTGTTCACAGCTCTAGGTGTAACAATAAATATTTAAATGTATTTTAGTCAGTTGATGACTACATCTGGCAAGTGGAGTCATAGGCTTGTGCTTGAGCTGGCCTGTGTCCTTTGTGCTTGTGCTAGCCAGGTGGCAGGACGAGTCACCGTTTTTGTAGGCCGCGCTAATTAGCGTCATTTGCAAGAGAAATGCCTCAACTGCAAATGGGACGACGACTGAGAGTGAGAGTGAGAGTGAGACTTGGAGACGACGGACTCCGTTGAGCCTTCAACTCGACGACAAATTCCATGCTAATGTCATGCAAAACGCGACAATAACAATGTCATTTTTGCGTGTTGAGAGCTGAGCTCACATTTTATTTATTTCATGATGGTTTCTTATGGCTAAAGCTGTGCTGGCAGTCGGCAGTTAGTTTGGCCATAAATCACGCCCTCAGCCACGCCCCCGCTAAGTGGGCTAATTAATTAATTGGCAGTCGCAATCATAATCGGCATCGGCAGCACAATCGCTATCGCAATCGTTATCGTTATCGCGATCGAAGCTCGCAGATCTGTTTGACGCTGCGTGACACTTTTGTGTGCTGCACGAATTCTGAGTTCTCAAAATGAATTGTCAGCAAAAGCAAACAGCAAACAATTAGCAGTTGTAACCCAGACCCCCCCCCCTCCGGTCACTCCCCTTTTCCCCAATCCCCAACCCCCCTCCCCACTCCCTAAACAGTTCGTTTATCTCGGCAATCGACGGCACGCACTTCCCGAGTACAGAGCAGCTCTTGAGATTTATGCATGTGGCTCACGGTACTCCACTCATAACTCATAACTCACAGCTTAAAACTGCCCCCGCTCCCCACTCCCCTCGCCCCCTCCCCTCTGCTCGTTGTGCTGTCTTAATCGGCCGTTAGTGTCCCTTGGGTGGCCAGGAATTTGGCCCGTTTCGTGCTTGACGACGACAAATTAGCGCAAATGTTTGCCAAATGTTGCCACACGCGAATATTTCTGCTCGTTGCCAATGCCATTGTCATTCGCAGGGGCAGCTGGGGCAGGCAGCTGTGGCAGGGGCAATAACGACAGGTGGCTCAATAAAAAACACCTTGTCTTGATTAGTCGAATGTCCTTTATGAAGTTTTTGTCGTTGTCATAAATACCTGGCGAAAGAATGCCGATAAAATGGCCAACGAAAGGCACAAGCTGAATTATTAATATTATTATTATTATATCTTAAACGGAAATGAACAAAGCGCAAGCACCCAAATGACTGACTCTTGAATACCCTCCAACAAAATGCTTTCATCAGCCTGATTTAAATTCCCCAAAGGAATGCAGCAAACGAAATGAAGTATTTTTCTGAAATACTTTGCAAAAATTGTTTTCAATAAATTTCTTGGCAACATTGCAATGCAAACAATTCGATTACAATCGTGAAATGACCACAACGCAATAGTGTATGCAAAAAAATACAACAATTGTGAGCTGGCAAATTTTCAAATGGTTATTTGCAGCTTTTATACATCTATTTTTTGTACGTATGCGTTTGGTATTTTGATTTATTTCCTGTTGAATTTTATTTTATTTACATTTTTACGAGCTATTTTTCGTTCACAAAATTATTGTTGGTCTAACACTCCGGGAATCATTTCGATTGCACTTTAGACAATAGACACGAGGCAGCAACAACAACAAATGTATTTAAATAAATTTTATTTCGTTTCACATTTTACATTCTCAGTGAGCGTTTTTTTTTTCAACTTGTTTGCAAGTATCCAATATTTCTTTTATTTAACGTTTACGTTTACGTTTTATATATTTGTGTGTGTGTGTGAGTGTCTGCTTTGCATGTGTGTGAGTGTGTGTGTGTGTGTGTTTGTGTGTTTGTGTATTTTGCTGTTCGCCCAGTGTTTGCGCCTGCCTTATGAAATATTTTAAGCACATCAAATTTTTATTATATTTCAACAAGTGTGCGTGTAACTGTAACTGTGTGTATGCGTATACGTATGTGTGTGTGTGTGTCAGTGTGTCAGTGTGTATGTGCATGCGTATTAAATGAAGGGCGCCTCGCAGCCGAGTTGTGGTTTGTCGACACGTCGCCGTCGCCGTCGCCGTCGTTGCGCCTTCTCGCCTGGCTCGCCCGGCATCTGGGATTTGATTGTTAGCTCGCGTCACACACACACACACACGCATACACACTCACACGCACATTCGCTTAACTGTTTTATGTTGTTGGGCGCTCGCTTTATTGGCAGCGTAACTTGAAACATTTTAATACCCTGTAACCAGCTCGCAGCGGCAAATTGTGCCAAGCTTATTTGCCACGCCCAATTATAAAATCGTCAGTTCAAATGTGTTTTTCTTTTGGGGGGGGGGGGGAGTGTCCATGATATTACAAAAGTGATTGAAAATCGATGTGCGAAATTAAAGAAATATTCGGCATCATGTTCATATTAACAGCAGGCAGCACAAAGTTGATCTGTGTGTTGCTTGTCATATGGCTGCGAAACAATTTGCCACAAATGGTGGCGAAAACAAGCCGCAATAAAAAGTTATACAAAGCAACGATTAGGCTCTTTCTCATCCCCCCCCCTCCTCCTCCCTCCTCCTCACACTCTTAAATCTCTGAAGCGGATGACTAAGAACAAACTTTTTCTTCCCCACTTGTTTTAACTTTAATCTCGGCAGACGTGCAAGTAATTTGGAGCTTCTTTTAAAGCGTTCTCGAACCATTCACAGATGTTAAATTAAGCACACTCGAACACACATAATGCGAGCACAGAATTAAAGTACAGCATCCCAGTGAACCAGAGTATTCGTCACAAAAATTCAATTTTATGCGATTAGATTGATTTTTGTATTTATTTATTATGTTGTATATATTTTATTTGTAGTAAGAGTTCAGAGAAATTTAGAACATTTCAAAATCACATTTTAAAGTTATTCCAATGTCATTTCAGATTTGAGTCAATAAGGCGTTGTTAAAAATATCAAGTATACGCAAGGTCACATGAATGACTTTTATACTTCAATAGCATTCAACATTAGCAACGATTGCGAGTTGACATCGTTTGAATTACCTTTCAGAAAATATTTCAAGGAGTAGAGTTTATATATAAAACAAATAGTTTTAGCCACCTTATAAAAAGTATTCAATCTAAATTTGATTTGAGCTTTATGAATTCTATTTAGTTCAAAAAACCAATATCTAACACACAATTGAAAAGTCACTTTAAAAAATGTCAAAAAAAATATGAGAATAAAAAGTTGACTTATTATTGATGATAGATTGTAAAGAAAAAGTAACTTAATGGTAAAAAATCACCAATATAAAAAGTTTATTATTGTTTTCCGATACCATCGCTTGAGCTTCGTTTGTTGGTTCGCTGGGATACAAAAGAAGCTCGCTGTACTCCACTTAAGGTATACGAAACATGTTTGTCTTATATAATTTTTGTTGGTGCTCATGTCCTGGCCAATTGTCAGGCACACGGACACGGAAGGGCGAAGCAGAGGAAAGCAGAGAGCGAGAGTGTTTGAGGCGAATGTTGGTGACTTTTATGCCTGCCCTGGTTACGTTTCTAGCTCGCATCTTTGTTGTGGTCGAAATCTTGACCCTTGCACATGGCACGGCACATGGTCAGCAGGCTGTTTATCCGTCCAGCTGAGAAAGAGTTGTGTGGGGAAGGGGTTGGGGTTGGGGGGAGTCGAGGACAGTAGCTTGACTTGTCAGCGTTGCTCCAAACACACAGTGACATTGATTTTCATTTCACAGCCTGGCGAAGAAGTCGGAGAACTCACATTTCGGCTTTGCTTTTCATCTCGTTCCGCATTTCTCTCGTTTTTATTTTTTTTATTTTCATTTCTGTTTTTTTTTTATTTTTGGTTCGCTTTTTGATTTGGTCTGGTTTGGTTTGGCTTGGCTTGGTTTTCCTGTCTTCCTGCCATTGCGTCGCTGTTCAATTTTCAAAGCGAGTTACCAACAGCTGCTACTTAATTGGAATTTTTGTGCCGTTGCGAAAAATGTGGCATGCATTGTCATTTATGTTTGCTCTGCCGTTTTTCGGTTCTGGTTCTGCTTCTGGTTCTGCTTCTGGTTTCTGGTTTTGCTTTTGACTTCAAGTCCTTGTCCCTATCTGGCGCCTAACTCTCACTGCTGTTTGCTGTTTGCGTCCCAGGACCTGCTGCGACACAGCTGGCGCTCATTTGATGCTGCATGCTGGCAACGTTTTTTCTCTTTTTATGGAAATTTCTTGACCGTCCACTCAGCATTCAAGATTGACATGTTACCCAGCCTCCTACTCCTGTGACTCCGACTCCGACTCCAACTCCAACTCCAACTCCATTCATTGTTGCCAATTGCAAAAAACAAATCGAAAAGAGTTCTCAATCCCAGTTGCGAAGAGTCAGCAAGAAATGAATAATTCGAGCAGCATTTTATGACTCGAAGATGCCTTAGAGCACTCAGCACTACAAACATCATTTCGCAGCTACAAATAAGCAATTGCCAACTGCAATAAAGTTGTTTTGATAACTTTAACTTTGCGGAATTTGCAGAAAAATAGAAATGAAATAAACGATTTCCAGAAGGGGATTGAATTGAGTTCATGGAAAACATAATATAATAAATCTTCAAGACATTTATAAAGTGACACATTTTAAATATATTTCAGCAAATTATTTTGAGACATGAAGCAATTTATTAAATCTAAATCTGAATTCTTCTAGTTAAATGAATATATAAATATATATATTTTTTGGGGAATATTGAATGTATTTTAATTTGCTGGAAGCAATTTATCAAATGTATTATTCTAGGTAATATGAAATATATTTATGTTATTATTCGCTGAAATGTTGCGCCTGATCACAATGTTTGTAGCTAAGTCAATGTGTTGATTAAATATATTCTTCAAACATTTCTGCGACTTTAAAGTTGTTTAACTTAATCAGGTTTCTCTTCCGACGCTTTGAATGCTTTGGGGGCTTGAGTTTGGGTTTCCTAGAACGTCATCAGACTCAAAATTGTTGGCACTTATCAGCTGGTTGTCTCAGTTTAAATGCAAATTAAATGCAAAATGTTGCTTACAAAAAAACGAGAAAAAAAAAATACCACGCACACATATGCACGCGCACGCTCACACACACACACAGACAATAATAATTATGCAAATGTTATGCCGTAATGTTGGCAAGATTCTTTTAGCCATCGCCTGAGTCTCCATTTCCATTTACATCTCTGCCACGTTGCTCATGTTGCCTGCCGCTTCCCACTTCACATCCTCCTCTCCTGTGGCGCCTCCCACTCAACTGGCAGCGGCATCGCCATCGCCATCGACATCGGCAGCGGCAGCGGCAGCGGCATCTTTCAGCACTTGTCTCCACTTGGCTGATTTTATGTAAACAAAATGACGTACGCCTTAAGGTTTTTCCTTTCTTTTCTTTGGTTTGGTTTGAGGTTTTTTATACGCACTCGCACATTTGTACCTGTGCCGCGGATTTCGACTGCAAATTTCTGCTGCGTGGCAACGGAAACCAAAAGAAGCCAACCCCCCAAAAAAAAAAATATGGCAATGGGAAAAAAAGAAAACCGAAGGAAGCCAAACTGAGCAACGCAAATCTCTCGGCTCGCGGGCAAATGCGCATAACTCGTTTGAGCCGAGCGAAGCAGGATGAGCCTCCATTTCAGTCTCAGCCTCCATTTCAGTCTCAGCCTCAGTCTCAGTCTGAGGCGCAGCTTTGGCTCTGTGAATGAGGATGAGGATGTCATTTCTGGCCAGGAAACTGTTGTTGTCTGTCTGTCCAACAGTCTGACAGACTGACTCGTTAGCTGTGCTTATACCCGTTACATATTGCGTAGAAGAGTATTATAATTTGGTGCCAGCAGAAAAGCTATGTGACCATAAAGTATATAAATTCTGTCTGTCTGTCCGTCTGTCTGTCCATTTGCACACCTAGATCTCAGAGACTAGAAGAGCTAGAGCTACCAAATTAATTTTTTGAATTTTCAAGTTTGTTTTCTATTTTTGCCACGCCCTCTTCCGCACCCTCATATCGATCAAAACAAAAACAAACGATTAAAACGCATAATATATATAAACATTAATATCTATAGTCGAAATTTCTGAAAATATGGTTGTGATAAAACTTGTTCAAGAAACAAATGTATAGGGCAAAACTCAGATGTAGTCCGTTTGGTTGACATTGTGACCGTTTGTGGTAAGGTATACTTTTCGGTAAATTCTTAAAATACTCGCAGAAGTATTCTCTCCCTGCGGGTGTTTCTCAGTCGAGCACGCTCGACTGTAGCTTTCCTATTCGATTTTTTTGGCTGAGCCTAGGCTCGCTGGGTCGGCTTAGTTTTATGTCTTCTAACTAACTGAATTGCTGAAAATGAGCTTACATAAGTAAATTTCAGTGTGGCGGCGGCAGCTGCGATTTAAAACTGTTCACTGCCAGATCTATTATCTGGCGTCCACTCTGCTGCAGCTGCCACACCTCTCTCACACACACACACACACACACACACACCGAGAGACACACACAGACAAAGCCAAACAACATTCAAATGGGGAAACCTTTTAAGCACCTAAAACGAAAACTGGGTTACCACTAAAATGCACATGAGTGCACCACAACGACAGAGCGAACTGTGGCACAGCCAGAGAGACAGAGACGGATAGCGGACGGCAGGACAGCTCGAAAACAGCTGGAACGTACAGATAACATGTGAGACAGAGAGACAGAGGGAGACAGCAACATACGAGTATATCCAAGTAAAGTGCATAAAGCTGTTTGTCTTTGTGTGCACGTGTGTGTGCGCGTGTGTGTGTGTGTGTGTGTGTGTTGGCAGCGCGGTTTTTAGATGTATTTTAAAAGATTTAGCACACTTCCCCTGGGCGCCAAAATGCTGGACACAGAGAAAGCGACAGTTGCACAGCAAACGACAGTGGCGAGCGCGGGATGCGCGGGGTGGGGGGGTTTGTGAGGTTGCTAGATAAACTCAACCGAGCGACAAACCAAGCTACACCCAAAGACGGCAAGGGTAAATGGAATGGGGGGGGGGAGGAAACGTAATGCAATGACAACCGCAGATAAACTGCAGGCGAGCGCAACTTCAGTTTCAGTGGCAGGGCAGCGGGTGCAAATCGGTTGTGCGGAGCGGAGCGAAGCGGGTGCGAAGCAAATGTGAAACAATTCCGCTAATTGCAAAAAATGCAAGTGCGAGTGCGAGCGAGAGCGAGAGATGTGGACAGTCGAAGAAAGAGCGAAAGCGGAAAAAGAAAAATAAAACAACGGTTGTGCTTCAAGTCAAGTGCAATGCTTTGCTAACCGCGTGAAGAACGCAAAGGCGCTACACTGTAAAACTGGCAAACAACAACAAATTAAACAAGCGGCGCATGTCGACTTCAAAATACCCTATAGGCAGCGGCAGCCTTATGAAACGAATTCATTTATCCTTCATTATCTAAATTTAAATAAACTGAATTTCTCTTGGAAAAATTTAGTTATTTATGCATTTATAACATTTCATATTTGGCTAACAGGACGATTCCAAATTTAATTTTAAAATGCAGCAGCTATAAATGCAAAAGCCCAAATGGAAAATTAAGTCAATTGCAATGTTCTCTATATACTTAAAATATATAGTAAACTTTGTTAATGATCAATTCAATTGAGATGTAATAAGATTCGCATGTTCGCGCTTTAATCGTGGACACGTCGTTTATGCTTCAGTTAAAATTCATAGGCTCGAAAATAAGATAATGAATTTAAGACTACTGGCAGCAGTAGTTAAGAAAAGAATGTGAGAGTTATGCTGTGCTTATGCCACAAAATTAGTAACATATTTAATAAATGTAATATTAAAATTATCATATTCCCGTTTTAACTTTATCTTTCTGTAGATAATGGCCAAATCCTCCGAGTAGGCATCATCACTTCAGCCAAGAATTTGAATACACAAAAACGTGCCGAAACTGGCTACTGAAACATCACGCCCTTTCTTGGCCAATTTCAAAGGGCAGCGCGTACAAAAACAAAAAGCGTTTTGAAAGCGAGAGCGAGAGAGGGCACAAAAAGTATGAAACGTTGTTGCTGTTGTTGTTGTTGTTGCTCTTACCTAAGCTAACCCAAGTTTTACTTAATTTGACTTTACTCTGCTGATTTCATTTCGACAACGTTGACGACGACGACGACGACGACGTCGAAGAGTTTTCCACGTGCTTCAGCGCAGATTTTCTTGCAATTTAATTAATTTAATTTGGTTTTGGCTTTGGCTTTGGCTTCGCCCGGCCAGAATGGAAATGGCAAAAAGTAGATTGGCAAAATGCGCGTCGGAGGTTGCAAGCTGCAACGTCCACGGTCACTTCTCGCACTTTGCCTCGAGCTGTTGCCGTTGTTGCCGACTCCACCACACGACTATTTTGCAGCTTGAGTGTTGCATTTTTCTCACGCTTTTAATTAAACATTGCCAGCCACAGCGTATGCTGCACTTTTCTCTCTCTCTCTCTCCCTCCCTCTCTCGCTCTCTCTCTTCCACACTCTTCTGTGTGTGCTTAAAAGTTACGCTTTAGCTGCATTTGTTTATCCCCTTTTGTTTTTGTTTCTACTACTATATTTAGAATTGCGAGCTTATCGCTTTGTTGCTCCACTTATTTCCACGTTGCTCGTTGACAGTTGTATCGAGCATGCGATTTCAATGGGTTTCCCAAAAATATTGCGACAGCCAAATCATAATCACAAATTCCACGAAAATAATAATCACCATTCTAACTGGCAATTTCAAATGTCAGTGTTTCTATCTGTTGTTTGTATTTGCTTCGAATTGTTGTTCATATATTCATATAATTAAATTTTAGAAGCATTTGGTCAATGACTCGCAAATAAATGACTTTTGCTAATGGTAATTTAACATTTTAAGTAAATTCAAATTGTTTGAATAAATAGAGTATGTGTCTCGCCTGTATATTTCATTTTTAATAGTATGTTGTAAATTCTACAGTTAAAAAGTAAATATTATACAAAATTTTTGCATTTAAGGTTTTTCCACTCGAAAAAATTACTATGCAATTTCCATTGAATTTATTTGTTCAAATATATTAATTAGTTGGTCTGCTCTCTTACTGAATCTGAATTATCAGTATTTTTCAAAATAAAAAAAAACATAACATAAACATAAAATATTACTTGTTGTATTGTCGACCATTTCAAAAATAAAAATTGTTGTGCAATAAAACAATAAAAATTAAACGAAAGTTATCTTCATAAACATTATATTAATTTCCCCTGCAAATTCAATAAGTTAAAATCTTCTAGTTGAAGGTAACTGCCAAATGAAATCAATGAAGTGAATGCAACAAATGAACAAATGCTTAATATGCAATAACAATTTGTGGTTATAGGGAAAATGTCCCACAAACATAGCAAATGATATTTGAATGTAATGTACTCTTTGATGACGTGTGATAAAATGGAAAGAACAGAATAGCAAAATAAATATAATTTTGAATGCCCAACAACAACAACAACAATTACAGTTGAAAGGCACTTGGGTAAATAAAGCAAATAATGGGAACGAAAGCGCGACAAAAACGCCATTAGAGCAATTTTATACAGTGGTTGGGCAATTGAGAAGAGATCGTAAACCGCAGGAGTCGCGTCGCCAAGCAGTCAAGGCGGAGGACGAAGGACGAGGGAAGACCCACTGCTGATTAATGGAGCACCTATTGTCATTAAACTATTCGGGTCAAATGGCGGTTCGAGAAATGCGAGCGAGAGATTTGCCGTTAACTAATTTGAGCAGTGCAAAATGGCGGGCACAAAGGACACTGCAGAGAGGGAGGGTTGAGAGGGCAAAAAGGCGAAACCAATCTAATGCTAAAAACAAAACACAATCAGCGATGACAACGCTGCTGCTGATGATGACCATGATGACCATGATGATGATGATGATGATGATGATGATTGTAGAGGAGGAGCACAAAAAGAAAGAGATATGATGATGATGATAGTTCTTGGGGTGGGAGCTGTTTGGGAGCATTTGACTGCGCTGACTAACAAGGATAATTGCAAAAGGAAGTAACAATAAACTCAATGTTATCGAATCGTATCCAGTTATAGTCGGAGCAACCAGCAGCCAGCAGCCAGGAGCAACGCAGCCACATCGACTATGCAGCTGTATCAATGTGTGTGTGTCGCTCTGCATGGGCTGGAAAACAAAGGCTCAGACTGAGGCTGGACCCGGGGACAGAGACAGCGTCAGATACGAGCATGCGATCCGGGTCCCCTGGCGGGGAGTCGCAGCCAAAAGCAAAATGTTTGCGAGAGCGCGCAATCAGCGTAAAATGCGCCACGCTTTGTAAGTGAAACGATAAAAAAAAAAAAAAAAAAAAAAGGAAAACCGAAACGAAAAGAAAACTGGTAGACTGGGAGACTCGATGGCAAAGGGACTTACGAACGGAACTGGGCATTGGGAGCGAAACGAAACGAAGCGACGAACGTTGCAAACAGTCGAGGAAAATAATAAAATGTCCTTTATTGACGCAAAGACCGAGAACGCAGGGCGATTGTTTTCAGCTTCCTTCTCTTTTTTGTGTGTTCCTTTTTTTTTCCTTCCCATCGAAGCTTTGCTTCCCCCTTTGGCTGCTGCTCGCTTGATGCCCCAAACATCGCGCTCAATGCTATGCAGCTGCTGCTGGTGACTTTGACGCACACAGACTGCAGCTGAGACTCCGTCTGCGGGAGAATCATATCAGCTTCAGCTGCAGTCTTCGTAGTCCTGTCCGCTGCACAACCAATGCAATCAGTCCGTCTTGAGAGACGCACCGACAGCCCAGCCATCAATTAGTTAATTAAATGCTATGCACATGGACCAGCTTCAGTTGCAGCTGCAGCTCAGAAAGTTAAACGAAATCTCAACGCAACATTCAATTTGATATATTAAAGGACATTTGGCTGCAAGACAGCTTAATAGCTTCAATAAAATCTCATTGCGAATTCGTTTTTAATCGCAAAGACAGTTTATCAAGTATACGACAGGTCGGCTTTTGTCTCTGACACGCAAATGAAATTCAAATAAAATAAATAGCAATAAAATGCATTCAAATACGAAATATATTCAATCGTGTCTTAAACTTAACTTTAATCAATATTTAATAATAGCCAATTAAATATTTGTATATTTTTTGAAGTTTGCAAATCAGAACTTATTAATCTTCCACTGCCAACCAAATCAACTTTAACCAATATTTAATAATATCTATCCATTTTTGGCTATTTCATTATCCACTTCTATTTTTAAACTTTAGGCAACAATGGAAACCTGTTTTCGCTGTTTTGCAGCCAATAAAAATATTTCAATTTTGTAACTGCGATGGAAATTGGCGAAATTCCCGTACGAAGAAATTTGATTTTATTACTTGTTGAAATTTGTGAAATGCAAAACAATAATTACACAGCAAAAACAAGACGACAGAGAAGATATAATAATATTTTGATGTCTTGTAGCATACATTTTGAGCATTTCGGTAGGAGTTTTATTTTGTGGGGAGCGACAAATGCGATATAGATGGTGCAGAAGCTAGCGAAAGAGACGCTCAGTGGCGTTGGCCAGATCCCAGTTCTCGTCATCCTCATCGACGCCCATGTCCTTGGGACGCTGTATCTTGGCATCGCAGTCCGCAAAGCTAAATGGACCGCCGGACCGTCATAAACAGATCGTGCTTCTGCTTGAACTGAATGCCCACAACAGTGTCCTGCGGACAGCAGCCCCTGCCCCGTCCAATTCACCCTCAGTATGTCCTTGCAGATGGTGAACGACACGGACGAGATATTCGGATGCCAAATGCAACCGGATAATCGTCGGGCACTTTGATCTCCAGCGAGAACCGGCCGCCCTCATAGGGCGTGTCCGGCGGACCAATTATCCCGCCGCGCAGCTCCGTCCAGCAGTCGTTGACCAGCTCGACCAGCTCCCGCTTGATGCGAGCCACAGACATGTTGGTTCAGTTCCTGCCTCTTGACGTTTGCAATTTTTTGATTGTTTTTCTTTTTTGTTTAATTTATTGAAGCAACAGACTAAATCATGCTGTCCAAACTGACACAGCTCGACAAGCACACTGAACTAGAGGCAAATCGATGTCGACTGCAATTCTGCTCAAAGTGTCACGTTTCAAATATTTTTATATGTATATTATCGACACTAAAATAGACATCGATTGGTTAATTTACATCTTAGTTGAAAGCTTGCTTTAGTTTGAAAAAGACGTAGCGATGAAGAAATTGCAAAATGCAAAAAGCATTAATAAACTACGAATTTAAATATTTTTAATGCAAGCCAATAATAAACTTTGCCACTTTAACTTTGGCAGTCACAGTTTCTGTTTAGATCAAGCAAATTAAGCTCAACGCTGACTTGACAGGCAAAAACCTTTCCGTCAAGCAGATTGCGACAATGGAGTTGCGAATTGTGGCTGCTGACAATTACGCTGCAGGGCAGACACAACAACACTCTCTCACACACACACAGTCACAGTCACAGTCGCAGTCGCAGTCAAAGTCAATTGTTGATGCGAAACACATCCAATCACTTGTTACGCGCCCAAGCTGCTGCTGATTCGCATTGTTTGGCTTTGTTTTTGTGGCTGTCAGTTGGTGTTCCACTTTCTTTTTGTTCTCTCCCCCTTTGCCGCCTTCATATGCGTGCGTCTCACTGTGCGTATGCGCGTTTTTAATTGCCCAGCCAAGGCAAGCCAAGGCAGAAGCTCATACGACGCCGCATGTGACAAATCAACAGGATATATGCTGGCGGGGCACCATGTCTTATTGCTGTCACGGCCATTTGTTGCGTGCCACAGCCACAACCACCCCAGCACTCTGACTCAATTACAGTTCTCTCTCTCTCGCCGTCTCTCCATTGGCCCCGTTTTCATGCACATTTATCGTGATTAGCTATTAATTGATAATAATTAACTTAAGCACATGGCAGCAGCAGCAGCATCCACACCAAGAACAAGGAAACCAACTAAAAGCCATATTAAGAACATTCCCGTTTGGAGATTTGCCTCAACTCCCCAGCTGCCCCTCCCCACCTATCATCGATATTGACTATTTGTTTCAGCTCCACAAAAACCTATTTGACATCTTCTTGCTGTGTATCTGCTTTCTGCTGTTCGCTGACTTTGTTTGTCTTCGCCTCGGCATAGAAGCATTAGCATACATTACTTAACTTTAGGCAAATACTATACAACCAGAGAGAGCGAAAACACTTCAACACATTAGCGAGTGCGAATTTAAATGTCGCACTTAAATTTCAAATAATTAAGCACTCACAATTTAATGGAAAATTCATTTCGCTTGCGGGCAATATTTCAATAAATATTTATTGCATACTTACATTGCGCGCTTTGGAATTTCACTGCAATTTGCATTGATCTCTCATCAAACTTTCTTCCTTTCACACTTTCTCGCCGCTAACAATTTCAATTTCTTTGCTTTGCTTTTTGTTATATATATGTTATATATATATATATTTCTTTTGCGGCTTTGTATTACTTATGTATAGAAATTATATGCACATTTACACTTATCAATTCATATTGAGAATAAAAAAAAGGAAAAAAAAAAACTAACTAAACACGTTAAAAAAAAGTGTTTAATTGCCGACGGTTTATTTACAAAAAAAAACTGGATTTATTGTATTGAAAAAAAAACATTGCACGCAGCGTGATGGAATTGATTTTCGAAGTTGATTTTTGATTTTGAATTTCTGAATTTTGCGATGAAACCGGAAACTGGAAACTGCAGAAATTTGATAATTTTGAAATCACACCGAGAATTTTCGAAACACTTTTTTTGAGTATATTTTGGTTGTTGTTTTTGTTTTTCAATTTGGATTTTGGATTTTGATTAGTCAAAGTTGTTTTTGGTTTGGTTGTTAGCTATTATTTTATTTTTGGAATTTTGATTAATGTTGTTCGAGTTTATTGTTTTTCTGAATGTTGTTGTTGTTGTTGTTGTTGTGGGAGAGAGTTTGTGATGTTTGCTTGATTTTGATTTTGATTTTGATGGCTGGTTGGCTGCTGCTGCGTGCTCCGTGCGGCACGTGCGAACACGTTCAGATTTCATAACCAACTGTCGAATCAGTCTGCCCAAGTGGCCGACAAGAGCTGCGCCACAGTCTGAGGCATAGCCGAACAGCAGCCGAGTGCCGAACGGCGAATGCTGCCCGCCCGATTGTCATATTGCCCGATTGCCCGATTGCCCGAGTGACGAGCGCGACTCGAAAAAAGCCTTTCGAATTTCGTATCGCTTTTAGCTGCTGCTCTTTCAAGATGCCGCCGCTACTTGCAACACACACACACACACACACACAGAGATAGAGAGGCACAGAACACACACCCAACGCATTTCCCTTGGGCCTGACAGACTTTGGGGCGCTGTTGCCTTTGCTGTTGCGCCTTGGACAGGTCAGCATTGTCAACATTGGTCCTTTGGTCCTGATAAGCGACTCGTTTTCTCTCTCTCTCTCTCTCTGTGTGTGTCTCTCTCTCTTAAACTCCCGCGCTCACACTCTTCGTTTTCGAAGCCCGCTCAAACTCTCGCTCTTCGGCTCTCTTTTCAAACGCTTGTAGCACACTTTTATAACAGCACGGCTTTAAATGAAATGCGTATTAAAGCGAGGCATGTTGTGGCTGTGGCTGTGGCACTTGGGGCGCGAATGCCTCAAGTGTTGCACATTATAAAGCTGAAGCCAGGCATAAAACTTTGACCATTAGCCGCATTAATGTGCCGCGCGGCAAATTCGTCAGCTGGTCAGTGGTGCATTGATTGTGCGGCGCCACAAGGCGTTGAGTGGCTTATCGCAACTTGTATTGACAACTTTCGCAGCACCACAAAGTGTGCCCTTCCCCCTCGCCTCCCCCCACGCCTTTCTGCTTTATAGTCAGTTGTCATTTCTCATTCCATTTAAGTGCTTGTCACTCACGCCCAAGTGGGCCTCCGATTGCTCTATATAGTTAATGTTTCCAGCCATATCCGTAACAGCATTCTATCCCTTAAGTTTCACAAATCCCTACAACTCAAGTATTTGTTTTTGATCAGATGTTATTTTAAACTTCTTTAAGATTAAATAAATTAAGAGACAAATGTTTAGTAAATAAAACTGTTGTCATTGAACTTCTCAATAATTAAGCATTTTGTGATAAAGTTAAGGTAAATATCAACAAATTCTAATAAAACACATATATACTAAAGACTTCAATCAAATAAATACAAATTTAATCAGAGTTTTAATGCATCAGGCTTTTCAGTAGGTTTTATTATTTTATTTAAGTTTTTAAAAAGCTTTTTGATTCAATTTTCAAATATTATTGGACAAAATAAACCTGATTCATAGTTTAACAGTTTCCAAAAAAAAAATGGGAAAATACTTCTCAAAGAAATATTCTTAGCGTTTAATTTATATTTATGGGCGTGGTCAGGCAGAAAAGTTTTTGGAAATTTTATCCAACCTTCTGAAATTACATTTTTTTGATTAGTCACCAATAATTTGAATTTTTACTATTTGAATAAAATAATGTAGCTCAATACTATATAAAACATTCCATTAATATATTCGTATCACAAAAATTTCAATGATTTTATATATTTTTTTATATATACAATATATGGTAAAATTATGAAATTAAAATCAATCGTCTGGCAAATGGTCCTTGATCAAATGATTTTTTTCTAACGTAGATTGTTTTTAAATATTAAAAAAAATCAAAACTAAAATATTTCTGAAAATAATATATATTAAGCATTAATATTTTTATTCATTTTACTATCCCTCAGAGAGCGAAAAAGATTCCCACTATGCAAAATGTGAATTTCATTTTTTCGACTTCGAAAACAATTTCGATTGCACATAAAATTTTATATAATATATAGTAATATTAGGAATAGGAAGCTAAGTTGTAAAGTTAATATACAATTATGAAATATCAATAAGATTATTAGAGTAAAGATGAAGAAGCTGAATACAGTGTGAAGTTGTTGAATCATTATTTTGTTGCAGCTGCAATAATTTAGTTTGGCAGCCCAGCTGAGCAATGAGTATGATCCACATTGGACCACGCCCACGCAGCCGAACTTTAAGTGATTGTTTCAGGATTTGCATGCCAACTGTGGCAGACACTCACACACATAGTGGAAACAGCCTATAACATAAGGACTCGACACGAGACGCTCACAGCAGGCAAGTTGAGTTTAGTTGGTTTCGTTGGCCTTGGCTTTTAGCTGCTCGCTTTCAGCTTGTTGGCGCTTGGCGGCAAGCACGGAATGCAACAATTTATGCGGCTCACTTCAGCCCAATGCGAGTGGCTGTCAACAAGGCGCCGCACGAGTCCGCTTCGGAAAGCACCAACAACAGCGAAGCGGCAGCACTTGCAACAATTCCGACTCCACGAATGACACATGTTACTCGAAGTTCTCCTGTGGGCTCTGCACCACGGGGCCGCGCCACGTAGCCCCGACCCAACCAGACCACTCACATGGCGAGGCTGGGAGCCACTATGACATATTGTATCCACAGGCGTACGTGCCTTGTGTGCCAACTAAAGAAAGTTTTCTTGCAACGCCCGATCGCCTCCCTGCCACAAGCTCAAGCTGCTCGCCTCGCCTCGACTCTTATTGTCGTTGTTGTTGTCACTTGACTTGTTTACGGCCGCGTCCGTCGTACGTTGTCCGGGCGTAGACTTTGGTTTTTATGCGGCTCACACACATAAATTATATGAAAGACATATTAGTTGGTTGATTTTGATAGTGGCCAAACTTCGGCTAAGCAGTAAAAACTGACCCGAAAATGTCTCACATGATGGCCATTTCTCCATCTCCATTTCTTTTTATTTCTCTCTCTCTCGTCCTCCTCCGTGACAACTTAGTGCTTGGTAAGAGTATCCATTGTCTGTATCTATTGAACACAAGTCGGTTTAATGGAGTTTAGAATGAAAACAAAGTTGGGGTCTGGAGAACAATCGACTACGTCACGGAAGGTATTGGATGTATAGATATGATTTTTAAAAAGGTTTTATGATTAACTTTATTATATTTTCTAACATTTTGATGAATTCATAATACATTATAAATACAAAATGTTTTTCTTCTTATGAAAATAAATGTATATATACGAAAGAAATTTATTAAATCAATTGTTGAAATAATCAAGTTAATACATAAGAAATATACTAAAATAAAACTCCAAAATATATATCATTAAAAGCAATAGCAAATAAATAAAAAAACTGCAAAATCTATAAACAAAAAAGTAATAAAGTTGAAGGATTTCCATATATGAATAATAATAATATTATTTAACTACTACTAAAAAATATAGAATTTAAGTATTTTAGACAAAAGAACGAATAAATAAGTAAAATAAAATCTCCATTTAAGTAATAGAATAATACAAAATCGTTTTTTCTTTTGTAATTTGAAATAATGCAAAGTCTACTAACAAGTGGTAAAATTATATTATAAATTATATATATGCTTTACTAGAGTCAATGTTAAATACTTAAAAATAGCTCCAAAACACTGTTAGCAAATATTAAAGTATTTATTAAACTTGCGAATGATGAGACTTAGTAATATTAATAATAATGTTTCAATAGCAAAATTCTATTTAAAATATATGTTTGTTAGGCTAAATAACATTATTTTAAAAGAGTTGTAGAAAGTAGAAATAAATTAAATAAAAATGTTTCGTTAACATGCTAAAAATGTCAAGAGTCAATTTTAAATAAATAAAATATCTCAAAAATAATGTTAACAAATATTGAAACTGGCAAATGATGAAAATAAAGAATAGAAACAATAGTATATTTCAAACGCAATATTCTATTTAAAGTATAATATTTATTTCCTGGGTAAAACAATAATAAATTAAAAGAGTTGTAGAAAGTTGAAATAAATGATATTAAAATATTGTCAACACTCCAAATACTATTAGTAAATAATAAAATATTGAAACTGGCAAATGATGAAAAACAATTATAGAAAAAATCGTATTTCAATAGAAAGATTGTATTTCAAGTCTTACCTTTGTTTGTTAGGTAACATAATCTTAAATTTAAAGAGTAGTATAAATTGAATAAAAATATACAAAAAGACTCAATGTTAAATAAATAAAATTGGTGCCAAATACTATTAATAAATAATAAAATATTGAAACTGGCAAATGATGAAAATAAATAATAGAAAAAATAGTGTTTCAATAGAAAGATTGTATTTCAAGTCTTACCTTTGTTTGTTAGGTAACATAATCTTAAATTTAAAGAGTAGTATAAATTGAATAAAAATATACAACAAGACTCAATGTTAAATAAATAAAATTGCTGCAAAATACGGTTAATAAATATTAGAATCAAGAGCGCTATAACCCAAACATTTGGCTGAAATTTATGGCGCTAAACAAAGCTTAGCTGCAATTGAAACAATAAATAAAATGTCGATAAACTCGCGCTGCTGGCCAGCTGGGCAATGCGATAATTGAAAGTTATAATTAATATGGTTTAACTTGGGGCTTGGCCACTTGGAGGGACGCAAAGCATTTGGGGAATTAGGAAATACAGGTGAGCCAGTTTCAATTTGTGCAACGGGATCCGGGTCGTAAGTTCTAATCGACAATCGGCTCGGTTTGTTTTGCAGCAGCAGCAGCAGCAGAATTTTGCGGAAATTACACAAATCACATTTAAGTTGTGTGGCCGGCGGAGTGTCAAAAGTTTTTGGTCAGTTTGGCCAGCTGCGAGTGTCCCAAATCAATAAATTAAGTCAGAAGCCCCGCGGGACGCGTAACTAAAACAGCGTATTCACAACACCAAATGAATGTGAATGCGAATGCGAATGCGAATGCGAATGCGAATACGAATGCAAGTGTGAGTGTGAGTGCGAAAGCGAGTACTCGTATGTGTGATTTGAGTGTACGACCGTTGGGAGCGCAAAGTTTCAATAGACCAGCTGGACGGGTCGAAGCGGACCGGAGTGGACCGGAGCGGACGCCACGACTCCCGGACGGACGGACACATTGTTGCCAGCGACCTTGAATACAACAGCATTTGACCCAGAAGTCGACGCTCAACGCCACGTTGCCAGGCGCTCTGTTCCCTGCTCTGTGCTCGGTGCTCTGTGGTCCGTGCTCTGCGCCTGGCATTGGCCATTGTGCATCTCGAAATTTCAAACAAGTTTGGCACATTTGTCACTTCGGACATGGGCAGCAGCAACAACAACTCAAATAACAAGTAAACGGCAGTCGAGTTAGCTCGACTCTCAGATACCCACTTCATGTCGCACAACACGGAATAAACTCAAATGATTTCTGTTGTAAATAAATATTTTTCTAATATTTGCAGTCTGTTTTTCAAGTACTTAAGTTTGTAATTTTGAACATACATAAATTCTCTACATTTTTTAATGTTTAAGTATTTTTATTTCTAGTTTTAAATGTCAAGTTTTCTGTCAATGGTCGAGGAGCAGCTACAACAACTGAAGTAAGAAGTAGACGGCTGTCGAGTGTGCTTAACTCTCAGATACTTGCTACACATTTAAACAGCATGCGATAAGTTTATGTGATTTGTATTTTTAAATAAATTATTTATTAATATTTGCAGTCCTTAGTTTAATTTTTGAAAGTTCTTAACACTTTTAAGTATTTAAGTTTAGAATTTTAAACAACAGACACAACAACAACTGAAGTAACAAGTAAAGCAAAGGCAGTCGAGTGTGGTCGACTCTGAAACACTCGCTACATATATTTACTGCTTGAAAATTAGTTTTAATTAAATGTGAATTCGATTTTGGAGACTTTAATTTACATTTTCAGATACATTTATTTAGTATTTACCGTAACTGTTCGAAGTCCACTCTAAAATAAAATTTAATAATTTTGGCTTATTTCGTAATGTTCTATGTTTTTTTGAATACTTCATGTATTTACTATTTGTACATATAAAATTATGCTTGCATGTTGTAAAATAATATGAATAGTTATTAAAGAAAAGTCTGTATAGTATTTAATATAAAATTAAATTAAGCTGACATATTTTACATATATATGTAAAATAAATAAAAATATTGCGCGATATTGAAAGCGAAAAAAACCTATTGATAATAGAAATCTAATTATGATTTCGACTATCAATTTAATGGGTTTAAATGTGGTTATTTGATTGTTGTTTTTTGTTCAGGGCACATAAATTTTAAATAAGACATTATTGCCTCGTATTTTAAAAATCATAAATAAAAATCTTGACATCATTTTCAAATAACAATTGATAGGTAACAATTCTTACCAAATTTTGCAGCTTTTAGTCTTCGAGATGGCGAGACAGACAAACATTCAGAAGAAATAAAATATCACTCAATAACAACACTTAAAAATTAAGTTATATCAATTAAGCACAAAATTAAAACACCCTTTCGCTTTATGGGTGGCGGGTAGAGAAATGCGCAAAACAAAAGAGGCGAGAAAAAAATAGAGAAGAGAACTGCAGAGATTTTGAGTGCAATGAAATGTTGCAGACACACACACACACACACACTGATGCATACGTGAGGCAATGGCACTGAAATTACAGTCTCCACTTGGCCCCAGACTCACGTCACCCCTTTTATCACTCAAAGTTAATAACTGCCACAGGCTGAAGTGGCGGAGGGAAGCTGCATCGATGCTGGGAGGGGCTGCCCTGCCATTAGCTCACCGCATTTTATAGCTTTCGCACCCGTCGCACTCTCGCTCTATCGTCACGCCTCTCATATGTGCAGTGTTATCTATGCCAGCGGCCTTTTGCCTCGCCTCTCCTCCTAGACACCCAGGGCTCCATGGGCATGTCAAAAGGTGCGTTGTCCCAACACGCCACGCCAGACTCTACAATAAATGAGTGTGTGTGGGAGGAGTGTGTCAAGCGGCAAACATGTGTGTATATGGCAGGAAATGTTGCTGTTCATCTTGTTGTTGTTTTTTATATTTTCATTTTTCGTTTTTTTTTTTCTTTTTGTTGCTGCTGCTGCAGCAGAGGGCCAACTTTTTCAGCAACTACAATAATTTAGTATAGTTCAAAAAGTTCCACCTGTCCGCATCCGCATCCGCATCCACTTCCACTTCCACATCCGCATTCCCATCCACGTGCCCATGCTTCACGTGTGTGTGTGTGTGTGTGTGTCTAAAGTTTATTGGTAAAATTTTATTGCAGATTTTTGTGCTATGCTGGCTTGGCACTGAGGCCCAATCCCAATACCATTTTGCGCTTGGCAACCCACAAAAACCAAACCAAACCACGTTCTGCCGCAATTCAAAAGCTGCTCCCCTCCCCCTCTTCCCACTGTCGTCGTCGTCGTCATCATCGTGCTCAGCGTCGTCGACGTCTTGTGAAAATATTTGGAAAAACTTTTGCAATTTATCTGTTTCATAGCCAGCAACGAAAAACGCAGCACCAAAGGCTCGTCCAAGTATCTTTAGCATTGCCGTTGCCTTCGCCTTTACCTGTCGCAGCCAGGATCAGGCTCGCTCTGCTTCTTCACACACACACTCTTACGCTGCTGTTATACATGTTAAGAAAAAAAAAGGCAAACGCAGCCGGCAAACAGCAGCAATTGCAAAATGAATCGAGTTAAAGTAATTTGGCAGTAGATTGCCCCCGTTTCTCCTCGTCTTCCTGCTGCTCCTTGCTCCTTGCTCCTTGCTCCTTCCCGCTGCCGTCGAGCAGTCCACTTGTCTGTTGTCCAGATGGCCAAGTGTTGATAAGTGCCACAGTCATTGCACAGTGGAATCCGCATCCGCATCCGCATCCACATCGGACTTGGCTTCGCTTCCAGTGCATCGGGGTAATGAGGTGGCGGAGTGAGGCAGGCGAAGTGCTGCACTTGGCTGTCGTGATGAACTCGATTAGATAGAGCAAAGTGCGTAATTGCTAATTGCAGATACGAATCCTCAGCTCGAATATATGCAGCAAATTGTCTTCACGATTATCCACTAGACAGCACTGATTTAATCTGGCTTTCGCTTTGAATCAATGTCCATTACAATTGAACTCTGAAAGTTGTGCGTCATATTATTTTATTAACATCGAATTTAACAACTTTCAGCTAAATGTTTAGACATCAATAATTCATTTGTAATCAGGATAATTTAAAATTAATATATACATTTCACTTTCGAAAGAATTGAAAAGGTTAAATTATTTTTCGTAATGCTGCAAGTTTTTGTTCATGGCTCCGATTGAACCAAAAACATAAATTGTTAAATGTAGACAAAAATTCTAGAAAAAATCATAATTTACTATCTTTTTAGCTCATTGTGGGGTAAGAAACATTCCGAATGTGGGAAAATATTCTTAATTTAACAATATAAAAAACAAAATGGTCGATTTCATTCTTATGGAAACAAAAATAATAATAATATACGATATATCTTATCTCAAGTTAAATTTGTATTACGTTAGAAACGCAAACGTCAGTTTTTTTCTGTATAAAAACTTCAAAGAGTCATAAATATAAGTAATCGTTTTTATAATAATCAAAAATATATATCCAAAAATTTAAGGTGTTTTCAAACCATTTGTTAAAAAATATATGAATATTTCATTGAATGAATGATTTTAGAAAAATAATATGGAAAATTCAATTGTCGTGGAACAACAAAACTAGAATATTATATTGTATTTAGAAACATGTGTGTATATTCGATCAAATTTACGTTCAAAATAATATCGAAAATACGAAAGTTGTAGAACAAAAAAAAATAGTATAATTATTAATATTTGATTGTATTACAATATTAAATCATTAAATTAAAATTTTGTGATCCTAAGCAACTAAAGTTTTCAGGCTGTCAAATTTTCGGCATTGAAATTAATATTAAAATTAATTGTTTTTTTTTCTTATAAATAAAGTTATCGGGATTACATAAGATAGAATATTATAATTTCAGCATTTCATTTAATTTAAAGAATAATTATGAAAAATGTCGCTATCTGAATACAAATAATATCGAAAGTACAAAAGCCGCAGAGCGACAAAAACAGAATATTATAAATATTTTCGGCATTTCCTTGTTTCACGTTCGATTATTTGGCCTTGCTCTAGTAAATTGCGTAACTTCACAGAGCAGCAGAGAGACAATAACTTCTACCCACTCAAAGGCCGGATAGTGAAGCGGATTGAGGTTTGACCTGGGTGTTGCCATCCGTTCAGTTTCAGTTTGGGTTTCGTTTCGTTTCGGTTGCTTTGGAGATGAAGATTTTGCTCATATGCTCGGCACACAGCATTTTATTTCTGTTGTTGCTGCTGGTGCTCATCTTTTTTGTGGTTTTTCAGGGCTCAAGTGGGTTCGCATGGCTTTTTGTTAAAGCGCCGCGGCGTCTACATGTGGCAGGCAACACGAAGCTGAGGCGGAGGCGGAGGATTGTGGGTCGTTCATCTCTCCCCAGCCACGCCCACCTTGGCAACCACAAGAAGGCAGGGCATTAAAGCATCTGTTGCAAACAAATCTCAGTGCTTCGCTTTGAATGTGTGCATGTGTGTGTGTGTACACACACACTTCAACTCATTAGCGCGTAAAGAATCTTAACGCTTCAAAATGAATTAATTTTCATCCAATTTGACGTTGTCGCATGCAGACAGAGACAGAGACGGAGACGGAGACGGAGACGGAGACGGAGAGACAAAGGCGCAGGAAACAGGAGTTGCAAAGTGTGGCGCATGGCCTTCATCTTGATTCAGCATGCACCTGTCTGCCACTCATCCTTCCGCCCCCTTGCTGCTCCCCTCCTTCTGCTCCGTCACTTCTCTTTCATTCTCATCACTCGTCGCTCGCTGTTGCGCCTGTTGGCAGACTATAATTTTGATTATTTTATTTTTTAGCTGGCGGCGTCGTCGCTTTTTGCTTTTGCTTTTCCTTTTTCGCTTTACGCTGGCTCAAAACTAAAGTCCGCCTGCCTCTTGCAGCCTCCTTCACCTGTCTCTCTCTCTGTGTGTGTGTGTGTGTGTGTGTATTTAAATCCGATTTGAATAATTACAAATTTCAATTGTATGAAACCAACGGCAGCAGCAGCAGAAGCCGCCGTCATGACAGCCAGCAATATGACGCCATATGGAAATGGCAGAGCACAGAACACACACACCGATGCCTCTGAGTGGCACGCACATTTACCATACAATGCCAGCCGCTGTCACAGTCCCAGTCAGAGTCGCCGTCGCCGTCGCCGTCGCAGTCGCAGTCGCAGTCACAGTTGCTGCTTTCACAGTCGCTGGCTACAGGCAACAGCAACAACAGCAACAACAGCAGCAGCGCAACATCAACGGCTTCTGTTTCTGCCGAGTTAAAGATAAGATTATTACCCAACACACACACACACACACACTCGCACACACGCCACGTGCAAGCCTCTCTCTGCTTTAGATTTATTTTTGTCTGCGCATTTGTTGTCAGCGTCGAGTCGAGTCGAGTCGAGTTGGTTTTTGTTTGAGCTCCACTCTGCGGTCGACTATTTGGGGGCAGAGCTACGTGCCATAAGCACTTCAGTGCACGCACACACACTCACTCACGCACACACACACATTGGGGCACTTACATTTTATTCATATTATTGAAATAATACCAGCACTTCTACTTACCGTCATTTTGACATCTCATTGCCAGGCTTTTCAAGCGTTTTTCAAATTTCCATCGTTTCAATTTCAACATCCTGCTTATTGTCTTTAATCCCCTAAACCTGCTGCCCAAGAGATGATAAAAATAGTTTTAATAATTGCAAATATTCATATTCATATTCATAATATATATAAATACTCTCTTCATGCACTACTTGAATTGAAAATGTTATAATCAAATAATAGATTTTAGTGTCTGCAGCGAAAAGCAATTTCATTTAACTAACATATTCTCTAATGAACACATCGTAAATTTTGTTAATTATCTGGCGCGGTTGAATTCTTGTCGAAAGTTTGCAACTTGAATTTTTGTGCTTGTGCAAATTAAAAATGTTTTTAATTAGTGTGGCACAAGATGATGGCATGAATGATGCGTGAATTTTCTTGAATTTATTTGTCGGCAGGCAATTTGCACAGCAATAACAATTACAATTATGGCGGCGTCGACTGCGAGTCAACGCTGCGTATGCGCAATTTTCAATCGCTTTAATTGGCGTCTAGCTTAGTTCTTGATGATAATAATATGACAATAATTGTAAATGTGTTTGTAATTGCAAATATAACAATTATAATAGTAGTAACAGCGGCATTAGCGGCGGACAGCAACAACAAATGCAAAACCTAATAATTGTCCAATTATAATTCCAACTAATGAGTTTTCAAGCGGTTATCTTCATCTAGCCATGTTCTCGCTGCCATTGCCTGCTGCCATGCTCAACCTTATCCATAATGATGTCCTCGTTGTTGTTTTGCAACTTCGAATGTTATGTCTTCTCATGGCAAATTTTTGTGGTGCCTTGAGAGCGGATAATGGGGAGAATGCGGCGAATGAAGCGAATGAAAGTGCTGTGTATTTAGCATGCTTATCGCTTAATTGCTTGACGTACAACAACAACAACAAACTACAGCCAACAACTGCCACACGAAATATACAAAACAAATACCAAATTTATCAAAATTTGCGCAACAAACTTTTTGGAGTGTTTAGCATTAGAGTTGGAGTTGGAGTTGGAGTTGGAGCTGGAGTTTGGAATTAACACGCGTCGCAACGAAAGCAATAATCAACCAGCTGGAAGAAAAGAAAAAAAAACAAATCGAATATCGCATGCTCTACAACATTTTCTGGTTTGTTGGGGGAAGGAATTAAACCATCAAGCAATGTCGCTGACAACTTTTGGCTTGTTCGATTGTTGTTGGAACACAGGCCAAAGAAGTTGTCCAAACAAACAAAAGCCAAAGCAAAAAGAAAAACAAAAAACAAAAAACAGAAAGCGAAAAATATGTGCAAAGTTTTTAACGAGTGCAAGTTGTAAATGTTTTTATTTTCCGGTTGAAGGGTTCAAGTGCAGTTTGAGTCACGTTTTAATCGTGTTACACCAACAATATAAATCAGGTAACTAAAAATAGACCATCAAGCAAAGTGAGTTAATTGAAAATGTGCCCCGGTAAACGCTCCCATCGATGCTGTACTTAATGAGCAATGCAAATGCCAATGCCCCAGGCCATGAAATGTTTGATAACTAACATATAATATTATATGTAGTGCCAATCAGAGTGCCGAACCCGAGGCTATTTGATGGGTTAACTGAAAAGTGATTAAAAACAAAGGACGAGCGATGAGCAATGCCAAATTGTGTGTGTGTGTGTGTGTGTGTGGGATCTCGAGCCGGATAACAGGAAGTGCGCATAATGAATTAACGTCACGGAAGCGTCGCTAGAAAGCTGGAGCTGAAGCTGAAGCCTCCTCTAAGTATTGGGGAATGCGCGACGACGACCTCTGATGGGCAATTGGATGTGGACGATGTCCATTGGCCGCGGATCGATGCCAATGGCGATGGTTATTATGGGCCAGCTAGCAATTTATGTATACGACTCTGCCTCCCTTGGACGCTGTCGTCTGAGCGGGGCGGCAAACGTGTTCAAAGTGTTGGTAAATGGCGTGCATAAATTAAGAACAAAGCCAGTGATTGAAATAACCCAGAGGGTGCTCAAGGCGTAAGTAAATTGTGCAGTTGGGGTAAAGTACGAGTACGAGTACGAGTACTCTTCCTGTTCCTCTTCCTTCCACTCTCACTCCCATCACTCCATCGTCCATTTGGAATTCATTTGGCTTGCGTAGCTGGATTTTTTGTTAATGAAACCAAGAACAGCCTACTCGATAAGGTATGTTAAATGGCTTTATTCGAGCATTGACTGAATGTCAACATCAGCAGGCTCAGTTGAAAGCTTTATTCAATCGAAAATTGATTGTGTCTTCTGCCAAATGTCTAACATAAGAAAAATATAAAAATTTTGTCTTAGAAAATTTAATTTACATTTTCAATAATATAAGAAATATTTAGATAATATTTAAACTCTCAGAATATTTGAAAATTTTAACAATATAACATGTCGCACATTCCTTAACATTGTAGGAATTTAAAGAAAAATAAGTTAGTTGTAAATTATATATTTACATTTTAGCTTTCGTTTTTATGCAACTTTAGTTTAAGAAGCTCATAAATTAGAGTTCTCAAAAATTCATAGAGTCCAGAAATTTAAATAGAACTGAAGTTAATGAAGCCAATGAAGTGTAAAGTAAAGTACAAGTAAAAATAATTTTTAATAATACAAAAATAATAATTATGTATTACAACATTGAAAACAAAGTTTTTAGTATTTTGTTTTCAAATTTTCAAATTTAAGAATCGCCTTAAAAAACATTTAGTTTTAATTTGCGAGCATCTTCTTTACAATTAAATTAAATACAGGAATAAAGTCATTCACATTTCAATTGATTTGAAATAATGCCGAAAAATGCTCTTAAAATATTCAAAATTATATTCAAATTTATATATTTATATTGAAATATATTGTGAAATAATTTTATATATTTTTTTAAAACAAAAATGCGAAATAGTTATTTAAATTATCCCAATATTTATTTTCGCCATTTCAAAAGACTACTCAACAGTAGTTAATCGAGTGTTACAAAGTTTTTTAAATGTACGTAGTACTATTTTAGTACTTTTAGCTTTTCAAACAATTGTTTCTCAATGTTTAATTATTACTGCATTTTAGAATATGTCAAAATATATAATTTTTTCTATAATTTTACTAATTCCGGAATTCTCAGCAATTCACGCTTGCTTCACAAGATCGGAAACTGAGAATTGTGTAACTAATCTTTTGTGCTGCAGAACTGAATGTTTATGAAATGTACATGTGTGCACACACACACACATACACACACACAAACGTGTTGAATACATGTCAAGGTGTGTGTGTGTGTAGCTGGATTTGTTCATGCAAGAAATCAACATATCAAAATTAATTTCCCATGCATAAATAAGTAATATGAATGTCAATTTAATGCATGCAAGGGCGCAAGAGGCTTCTGAGAGCAACATCATAATGTACACATACATGCATAAATATGTCACACGCACACGCACACACACACACACACTCGCACACACACACACATATTGACAGCGTAAATTAGTATGACTGTGTTGTACTTGGGCCTTTGCCTTTAGTAGGTGTAATTTTAATACCAACTGCCTTTTGCCATTAATAATTTTTTGTTAGGACAGCATCTCTCTCACACACAAAGAGACACTCGGCCAGAAATACATGTGGTGTAAGTGTGTGTGTGTGTGTGTGTGTGTGTGTGTGTGTGTATAAAAAAATAAAGCCAATATCCCGAGCAAATTTCAGTGAATTATGGCAAATTACATTCTTATCGATTGGTCCATTTTTTCCAATCCCCGCCTTTCGCTTTTCCCATTTCCCATTTCCCATTTCCCCTTTGCTCTTTCTTACGCCAGAAGAGCCGTTACATTGGCTTGCTTTTTGCTTGTTTTTCCAACCGTTGTTGCTGTTGTTGCTCTCCTGCCTGTTATTGTTGTACACATTCAAATTACCGTATATAATAAACACGCCCCGCAACATATGAAAGGTGGTTCACGGTACATACGTTAATATTGGCATTGGCCAAGTCATGTCATTAAAGCAGCCACTTCCTGCGCATCCTTATCCTCAGCTCAGCTCTGTTCTGTTCTGTTCTGGCCCGAAGCCAAATGGGAATCAAGCGAGAGCTCAGCACATTGGGGGCTTTATATCACACGAGCTCGCTCCGTCCATATGTCCGATGTTGTGATAATTCGTTTACGTTGAAATTGACAGATCGCTCAAGCAAATTCGATTCGATTCGATTCGACTCGATTCGATTCCAGTCGAAGCGATGCGATGCGATGCCATAAAACAAGCCAACCAGCGAGCCAGGAATTGTTCTCAGAATTGTGGCTTGTCTTTTCCAAGAATGCCAAAATTGTGTATGTTACTTAATTGATATTTACGGTTTAATTGATTAAAACACTTTTCCATTCGCTTACCTTAATTAGCTGGCTGTAGAATATGTTTTGAATTATAAAAACAACTTGTGCATTATTTATGGCGATCGATGCTTTTTCAACGTCAATTACTAGCATACACAACATTTATTTGTGCCAAAATGTTTTATTTAGCTGTCAACAACAGCCAACAAAAAAACAACAGTCGAGTGTGCTCAACTGCGAGATACTTGCCACACACAAAAGTGAAGCACTTAAAATTTATTGCAGACACCGCAATTAATAATTATGAGTTAAAAAAAAATAGCCTCAAAAACTTGTCGAATGAAACACTTCGTTTTTACAGAATCAAATTTTATGTTCAATTGATTTTAAAATGCTTAAAATTATTACAATATTAAAAAATTAACAAAAAAATGCAATAAGCAATGCAAAACTCAAAAATGAGCCTTATCAACAAACCTAAAACACATTTAAGAAAATCAAAAATAAATGTTATCAAATATATGTGTTATAATAAAATTACAAAAATTAAAATCAAATCTAATAGTTAAAAATGCATTTATTAAACAAAATTGAAACACATTTAAAAACACAAAAATCAAAAATTAAAATGAAGCACGACAATGAAATTAAAACATTAATCAAATCCAAAATAAATCCAATGATTACAAATTTGTAATTGTCGATAAAACTTTAGTACAACTGTTTGTTTTTTTTGTAATTTTATTCCACAAAAGTCATGTGCCTAGTCTATAAGTTCGCTTGTCACTTAGTTGTAACAGCCTTCAACACTATGGGTGGCGAGTATTAAAAGATATATTGCGTTGCTTAGATCGGATATACTTTATGTGTGTGGAGACATTTCTATGACAGCAGCGGTTGAAAGGAGTTTCAACACAAATTGCCAAAAATCCACTGCCGCAGGGTCGGGTCGATGGGGAGGGGGAGGTGGAGGTGGAGGTGGAAGCAGGCTGGCAAAATTATCTGCTTCGATTTACTGTACGCGCATTTGGCGCCCAACGTGCGCTGCTTCAGCCTCTTCTCGGTTCTGGTAATAAGATAACCTTATTGCATATGTTTATATTACAGCCATGCGTGTGCCAGTATCTCTCGATGTGTGTGTGTGTGTGTGTGTGTGTGAGCACTTGAAGCGAAAACACCTAACAGCCGTTGATGCTTAAAGGCGACACCGCCCCAAATAAAGCAAAACCCAAAGCCCAAAAGCACCAGCCCACCTGCCCCAGCCACGCCCACTGAGCAGAGGCAGACAGACTGGAAGACAGAGAGAGTAAGGAGGAGAAGCTGCGGCTGTCGTATTTGTGCTCAGTGCTGCCTAATAATGTGATTGCCTTGTTATGGTTAAGCCATATAATGTAATATGTTTGTATGTACACATACTCGTACATACATACATACGAGTATATGCGTTCGTATTCGTTTTGCGTGTGAGTAACTCAGTATGTGCGTGTTGGATTCACAAATTCATTTTTATGATCATGTGAAATTTATTAATATTTATTGTTGTATTTGTTTGCCTCTGCCATCTCTCCCATTCCCATTCCCATTCCCATTCCCAATCCCAATCCCATTCTCATTGCGATACTTATAACGTACCGCAGACAACGATTGCCATTGCCCATCGACATTGCCACGTCGCGAATGTGGATGCTACTTCTGCTGCTGCTGCTTTTGGCGTTTTGCTTATTGTTTTTATATGTACTCAACAGCAACAGCAACAGCAACAACGACAGCGACAGCGGATAAAACACATTTGCAATACACGCTGCTATCTATTTGCAACATTGTATCTGGAGCTGTCAATTGCCATGGAGCAATGGAGCCATGGAGAAAGGTGACCCAAGGCCAGACTTGGAGAGCCCCGGCGTCGTGTTGAATTCAAAGTGCGACAAAAGGCAAATGGAGGGAGGCGACTCTCAACCAGGTGAGCTTAGCACGTGCATGAAATTCGCGTAAATACAAATTATCCAGCGAACTTCTAGCTGCATTTAGATCCACTCCAACCGTAAATTATCCAATGTGTCCGTGAGTGGTTATCGCCAGTTCTCCAGTTCAGCGGTTCAGCAGCTCAGTAGCCACAGAAGCTCCAACTCCAGCTGTGCAGCGAAGAGAATCTCCTAAGAGAAGACCCCAACTTATGTTAATTCGGATTTCTTCAATTCTTCTTGTGCAAATTCCACATGAATGTGTAGAACTGTAAATTAATAAACATTACAAACAAATCATAGTTCGTACTTAATAAGAGTTATAGTAATTTGTTTATATATATATTTCGTATATATATGACATGGATTTGCTCACTATTAATATTTACTATATTAAAGGTGTCCAATGTTATATAAAAAAAACATTTATTTTAGGTACCACTCAAATATTAGATGTAAATGATGAAAATAAAAAAAAACATTGTTCGCAACTATTTTGAATTTAAATATGCTACTTCAGCTTACCTGCATAATTCTTTACAACTCTAAAGGACTTTAATGTATTTTCCATTGAACAGTGATGAAAACATTGCATAGCGTAGTAATGAAATTGATTAATATTATTCGCATTCAATGGCAACTATTTTTTTAAGCATATTTCGTATGTTAAATAAACAGTTGTAATGCGGAATAGATTCGCAAAGAACAATTTAAAATCAATTGTAAATGCTTTTTAATCTTGAAACAATTAAACAGATTTTTGCTCAGTAGGGAGAGATCATCTGTTAATTGTTTCTGTTCCTTTTTAGCAAAATATCACTTAAGCTTATGCGTTCGAATTAGTTTCCCAGTCTATGCAACTTTCATTCGATATGAAAGACTACAGTGACAACTTGCCTGCACCTTGCCACACTTTTCCTTTTTTTTTGTAAGTTGCAACGACACTAAGTGTCTGTAGTATAAAAAACTTTGCCGTTACTGTCTACGGCGATGGCATGAAATCAAATCTCATGCAAATTATACGCCTTTTTACGCATTTGCACAATGATAGTGGCGTGGGGCAGAGTGGAGGCGAGGCAAGGTTGTGGCAGCGTTGAGTGCTGATTTCGATTGAGCTCAGGTCTGTGGAGGTCTGTGAAGTGGCGTGGGGCAACTCCCCTTTATGCAATATGCCAAAGCTTGTGGCATGCGTGCGTTGGCGTTGCCTCGAGCCGAGGGGCAGGGGCAGCTCCATTTAAATTTGCCTTCAATTGCTGTGAGCTGCGAATTTTGAGCCCTGCGTAGAATGAAACAAGTGGGACATTTTGTGGGTGGAGGGGAAGGCTGCTCGACAGCATTAAACCCTGTTATTTTACTAATTTTATTTCAAAGTCAACTATATTAACTGTCGACCAAATTACTTAAATTGATTTAGTAATTTCGGAAATGAAAAATAGTATTATAAATTGTACACAAATAAATACTATAATAAATTTAAAATAAAAAAAAAAAAAACAATTCCGCATATGACCAGCATTTTTAAATGATCTAGAATAATTAATAAATATATTTATGATGTGGTGATGTGTATCCCCCGTTTGCGCCTTGATTTTTCGAGGGTATAAAGACAACAGCTGCAAAAGGAAACGCGTCGCTGATGAAGCGTCTTCGTTGGTGTCATGCAAACGTCAGGGGATGAGACATGAGGCATGTGGCGTACGTCGTGGCATATAAGTCGGGGATAAGGTTGGCAATATTCACGGGCTCCTGTTCCTTAACCGAGTGGGGAATGTCTCCTCACACACACACAGCAGACACGTCTCTCGTTACGTTACGTTTTACATTTCATATCTGATTTTTTTGTGCGTGGAAATTTAATTTGTATTTCATCATACGAGTACTTGTCTGCCGTGTGTGGCGTGCCCCGTTATATCCTGCCAGCTTCGCTCACATCCTGCACTGACAAAACGAACCCAATACAAATGAAAATGAAAATAAAAATAAAACATAATTTAAATAATAAAAAACAAAAGTTGAAAGCAAAATTCGTTTGCAATCGAGCGATTGAACGAACGTCAGCTTAACATATTTTTTTGTTGTCTTGCCGGAGTCGCTGTAAATTATTCTTCATCTTCTGCAGTAAAAACTGTGGACAACTGTTTACGAAAGCGGATTCGTGCAAGGAATCACAGATCAGGTTTACGGCTGAATGATTGAAATTATGTTAATGCCGGAGTTGCTGGAATTGTAAAGGTTTTCGTTTCGCAAGCGACCCCAAAAATGGTGTCAACCGTCATTCATAATGAAAGCGCGAAATACAGTTTATCAAGCTATTAGTCCGCTGAGGCGTGCCAAGAGGCAGCCGACGAACAGACTGAGAGACAGACAGACAGACAGACAGACAGATTGAGTCAAAGTGCAAGTGCAATATGCACTTAAGAACACACACACACACACACATGGCGAGTGATGTGGCAAATGCAAACAACAAATTGCAGTTGTGTGAAATCATCAACTTGCCTGATGATAGCAAAGGATGCAGCAAGAAGTTGCCAAGAGCTCCACGCTTCCGCCCACCCCCCCCCCCCTTCCCGCCAACCACTTGGCATCCGCTTGCCCATTAACCCTACGCTCAACTCGGTGAGTGTGTGCGCTAGAAAACGCTACAACGCCACAGCTGCCGGCAACTGCCACGCGAAAATAATATAAATAACTTTAAGTACATTTGATTTTTCACAATTTTGTTGCAATTTGTTTTTGGCTGCTGTGTGCGCTGCTTGACAAACTGCTTTACAGTTGCAAATAAGAGCAGATAAAGTAAAAATAAATAAATTATGCCAAGTATGCACAGCAAAATATGAAAGCAACGACAACAGCAACAGCAACAATGGCTGCGGCATACGCGGCGTATGCCTAATATGCAATTATCTGCAGTCACTGCGATTCACCGTCATAAATATCTACTCGACGCACGACGCACGTGTGTGCTATTACTCTATCTCTCTCTCTCTCTCGCCCTCTCTCTCCCACACTCTCCTCCTCTCTCTGTCTGCTATTTTTCCATTTTTAATTAAAGATTCCATGCATGTTCCTGTAAATTATGCGTTAAATGCGCACACACAGTCACAGCTAAGCTCAATTGGGTGCGCCACGTTATGATTTTCACACAGTCCACTATATACTATATATAGTACATATATCGGAGCTGCAGTTTAATCGTTTATTCTGGAGACAGCTTTAATTTACAACCGTTTCGAAAACACATTAAAGAATTTATGCTATGCAGTTGAGATATTAATTTGTTTATTTTGAACAGGTAAATGAAACAATGAATTTCAAATGCTTTAAGTTTCAGCAAACAATAATAATTTCAACATTTTCCTTATAATAAGAAAACAAACGATTTAAATAAATGTGTTATTATAAACGTTGAATTAAAATCGATTGTTAATGTACAAAAGTGTCAAATTTTGGTTTCAGACTTTTACATCTCTTTCTCAAATTATTTCTGTATGTACTAAGTATATTTAATGGATTGGCAAATCCAGCAGAATTAATATGTTATAAATTACCTTCAAAATGTTCAACATCATTTTAATCAATCATTAATACATAAAAATATCCCATTATTCTTTGTGACTTTAACATCTCTCTCTCAATATTTTCTTATAATAAAAATTAAGGAAACTTATTATTTTGCTTATCAAAAATTGTAATATTTTTTTTAAGTAGTTCAGGTCGTGATAACATCAACAAGATTTGAGTGAATATTAAAGTATCACATTATAGTTTCAGTCTCTTTTCTCTTTTTCTGTCAGACGCTCTCTCGCCCACTATAACAATACTGATATTTAAACGTCAATGTTTTCACAAACTAGACACTGTAATACCCGATAGTAGGAGGTATTAAATCAGGACAAAGTTTAAGGCGATGATGCAAATCAGCATGTCGTCCTGATCCGTCACAGGTTGAAGCTCCACCCTTGTTGGGTATTGAATTGACACTCGTAAATCTCGTCTCTGGTAATTTATGCCTATGGCAAAAATATGCATTGATATTTTGATGCAAAGTAGTTGATTTAACAACTAGCAGCTGCCAACAAAGAGCACGAGAGAGAGCGAAAGCGAAAAATAGGAAGCAACAGCAGAAAGTGTAAAGTTGAACAAGGCTGGGAAAATGCAAAGACGTTGATGATGCCGAAGCCCAAGCCAAGAAAGGAAAGCCAGCTAAGAAAAAGCTGCAGAAAATATGACACTCATTTACATGCAGGGTAAACAGAGAACGGAAGCCCAACCAGAGTCAGGCTGGGAGTCAGGGAGGAAGTCAGGAAGGCGGCTTGCATTTAGCATATTTGCCACTCATCTGCTTCTGCATCCTTGCCATTTATTCACGCTCCTCTCTGCCCCGCTGCGCAGGCGCGACTGTTTTTGCTGGGATTTTACTTCTTCCAGCGACATCTTTGCAGCATATGAGGCAGGAGATGAGGCGAGAGGGAAACACTCGCATAGACGCTTTGGGCGGCAGCTGCAACGCGATAGACGCGCTACCTTGGCGGCAACCCCTTTTCGCAAGGAACTCGTAACTATAACAACCATGTTCATAATCTGCATAAAAGTATGCAATACATTTCGCCCCCAGCCCACTATGGTCCAGACGACCACTTTTTGTGCCAAAAATTAATATCTCTTGAACCACGATAGATTTTTGAACGCGGTTTTTTTATTTGAATTAAGCGACCTGATTAGAATTATTTTGGAAAAGTGGGCGTGGCAAAGCCTCCCTCAAAATATTTTTTTTTTGGTTAATTTTTTTTTTATAATTTATTACCGTTAAAAAAAAAATTATTTTATTGTTTTTTTCCTTATGAGGGCGTGGCACATTTTTAACTCTCATTTTATTTCATTTTTCATCATAAAAAAAATTGTTTTCTACTGGTAGAAATAATTTGCTTGTATACAGCCGCTCTTTCATTTTAAAGTATTAATAATTCATTTACAATATTTATTTTATGTATACACCTTCTGATGAACCTTATTCATCGTTTACACGTTCATTATGATCGTTGAAATCAAAAAAATTATAATTATTAGCAATTTATTGTTCACCAAACTACAACATATTATCGCCGGTCGCCTTATCTAGTCAAAACTTTTCATACCTACTTCAATATTACACATTTCGGGTGTATTTTATTGGGTTTTGGTATTAATTAATTGAATTAAAGTTTACTTATATCATTTGAGTCATACCTTACTCATTAAAATGGTTCAAAATTAGTTATAAATGATAAAGGTTTTTTTGACGAATTTCAGATATTTCTTCCAATTTTTATTATCAAATGGGCTTTTAATTTACATAAACCAACAACCAAGAATAGCCGCATCAAAGAAATTTAAAAAATAGTCCGGTTTACCATTTTTTCTTAACAAAGATTGCCACAAAGTCAAATATTCTACATTCTTGTAATTGAGGTTATGAACTAAAATTGCAAATTCCAAGAAATGTGGTCAAATGTGGCAATTCTCACTACTATGCAATTGAACAAGAATGGATTAGTCTAAAATATAAAATTGGTTTAAAGCTTGGACTCCCTTGGACTCATTTTGTACACCTTTTCAAAAATGAGATTTCTTTACTAAAACGCACATGTTGGGCGACTCACTTTAACATTAAATTACAAATACATCACATTGGCTAGAATCATTTAACTTCACGAAACACGTAGTACAAACTCCACTTATTAAAACCCATCATTAAAATTGGATTAATACTCGTTTTTTTTTAAATTTATTTGATATTGAAAATTGCAATGCAATCTGCATTTTCCTACTGCACTAGCGTTTGCAAATAAACAGCTGTGTTTGACAGCTGTTTTTCGCGAAAGTGGCGCCATCTATGCAAATTTCTGGTATGTAACTTAAAAGGTCACTCTTTTTCTGATGCAACGCCATCAAAATCGCGGTAATATTTTAACTTTTGTAAATTGACTTTATGGCACAAAAAGTGGTCGTCTGGACCATAGTGCAGCCCCAGCCCCAGCCGTGAGTGTATTCGCGAGTGTCTGTATCTGTGTCTGTGTCTGTGAGTGTGCTGTTTACATGTAAGCTGCTTAAGTCCAAATCCTTTTTGTTATGTCATGCGTTCGCTTGGGTTTCGCCTATCCGGGATTTTAGTTTTCCAGTTGTCCCGGCAACTGGCCTATGGCTATTTTACATACTCCCCGCCACTGCTATATGTGTATGCTTCAACAATTCATGGCGGCGAACAAAACTAAACAATATCATTTATCGATTATGAAACAAAATGTAGCTCAAAAAAAAGGGTGATAGGCAAAAAGAAAACAGGATGCCGGGCTGCGAATCTATTTACGGATACTCTCAAGCATGGACGCCAAAGGCATCTCTCCTTGGCCCCAGCTGGTTGCAAGCGACCAGCGAGGCTAACTGGGTTAAATAAGTATCCGCTTTTCTTATTTTTTGTTGCTGCTGTGCTGTTTGTTGCCAAACCATGCGCATAGCCATCACATGTCAATTTGCCAGCAGTATTTTTGTGCCTTCTGCCAAAGGAAAGGCAACTGCCAGTTCGAGTAATGTCCAAGTTTCGAGCAACACAATAAGTGGCCAAAAGAAATGAGAGAAATATGATAGCTCAATGATCAGCAATAGACAAGCCGGGAGACACCTTCAGAGCATGGCGAATTAAATGGCAAAGGCATTTGTCATGTTGTCGTGCCATTAAAATGTAACCTTTAATCCATAATTACCTGAGACTTTTTGCAAATATTGTCGTGGATGGGCGTGCCCTTTAGCTGAACTTCAGTCAGTTGGAACTGAAGGTTTGTGTGTGCCTGCTCCTTGGGCCGCATATCCTTCTTGTTTGCCGGGGCAATGCGAATTAAATATTTGTTTAGAATATATCAACTCATATTTCTTACACGTCATTGTGCATGCGAGATTATCATTGTCATAAATCATACAACAATCTTTCTATAAATATTTACAAAAGGCAAAGCGTTCGCGCGCGCAAACAGCCGAGAGGAGGAGCGAGAGTTCGAGGAGTGTGAGCTGAGTTGGTGGGTGGGGGAGGAAGGTAGGTGGGATGATGAATAGAGGACTGGCAGACAGCACTTGCTGTGATGCGCCGCTTCAAATGCAGAGTGTAGAGCATATATACATATATAGTATGTACATACAGTTGAAGCTCACCAAATAGAACTCTCTGAAGTGCGAATCTTCAAAAAATTGGAGTTCACGATTTTGTAGTAATTGTTTTAATTGTTTAATTCGTTTGCTTTTTTTTTCAATTTGTGAAACTATAAATTTACTTGCATGTAAGTTTTATTCATATTTTAACACATGCACATCAAATTTATCGATAAAGAAATTTGAATTTTTTAACCATAGTTACATTAATTTTTGTAAATGAAAAAATTGAGTTCATGAATAAATCTATACATTTTTTAAGCTAGTTTTCTCAAACGAATAATTTTGAATGCTTCAGAAATTATAATTCTGTAGATGAACTAAAGAACTGTTTAAGTTTCAGGAATATATTAAATCAAACAAAGTTTAAAGTATATTTTTTTTAAATAGTTTTTTTTAACAAACCAATAAAGTTGTGTAGAAACTTGACTGTTTTAAAAATTAGAATTTCTCTAATTAATATACTTCACCTATAACTTATTTTGTATACCTCATATAATCAGGGAAATATTCAACAAATTTATTTCATATTTTTGTAATTTTTTTCTATTTATTATACATTGAATTGATCGAATTAAAAACTTTTCAGACATTAGATTTATCCTATCTTTATTCTGCATACTACACATGGAATCAAATACTGGATAAACTTGAGGTATTTGTTACATATGCCGCATATACAACAAATACGATATTTGCTATGGCTGAAGGCGAGCAAAGTTGTGCCTTGACGGCGCTGCAATTGCTGTCTTTGCAATTGAAACTGAAACTAGCTGACAAACTGAACGAACTCATCTCAGAGTTATGCATCTGTCTGTCTCTCTGTCTCCCTGTGTGTGAGTGTGTCTGATGTTCTTTGCCTTACAAGCTCTTAGCACAAGGTAGAAGGTAGAAATTGTTTTCACTAAGTCACTCATCATGGTTGTCTGTGCTCAGTTCGAGCACAACTCTTGTTAGATGTTGAGAGGCCCATCTAGACACACACACACACACACAGTGAAACAGTGAAACGGTGAAACGGTGTGTGAGTAACGAGTGGGCGGCTGTTCAAGTGGGGGAGGGGGCGTGGCGTGGCGATGCGATGCGGCAGAACTGCAAGTTATTTTGTTGCGCTGCTGTCATTCGAAGCTTATAGTTGATGAGGCGTGTTATGCGCATTTTATTTGCCTCTCTTGCCTCCGCTGCTCCTTTCTGCCGCTCTGATCCTGCGAACAGGGTCTTAGCAGCCAAGTCGTTCAATCTCACTATCTGCATTTGTGTCGGTGTGTCTGTGTCTGTGTGTGTGTGTGTGTGTGTGGGAGTACGCCTGTTGTGAGGGGCGTGGCTGTGGCGCTGCCACAACGATACTTTGAAAATTGCATTCTGAGGTTTTTCAAGTGGTTTCCCTTTGCTTTGATCGAGCCTGCACTGACTCTGACTTGATGAACATAAACAAACACATATACACACGCACACACGCATACACACACACACACACACACACTAATTCCCACACATATTATCAGCAGACGGCGTCAAAGTCAGTCAAATAGGAAACATCATTCACTCACTGACGCTCTTCCTTTCTTCCTTTCTCTCTATCTCTCTCTCTCTCTCTCTGTCTCTCTCTCTGTCTGCCTCCCCCACTCTCTTTCGCATTCTTCTATTGCCGTTTTGCAGCACTCGCTAATGAGCAGCATCCTTAGCCAAGGATAACGCAACAATTAATCACATCGCAACAAGGCAGCGAAGTCAAGTCAAGCTGAAGTCAAGTGCCGTTAACAAAGCACAATCGTTCACAGATACTCATTACACTCCACCTGTCTGCCTGTCTGTCTGTCTGTCTGTCTGTCTGTCTGTCCGCTGTATTTCCTTCCATAAACATTGATAATAATTCAATTACCAATCGTCTCTTTCCACCATCAGCTTAATTACGTTTGCCCGCACTTTTCACATTTTCTGTTCAAGGCGTTTCTACTACTTTAAAAATAGAACTTTAAAATTCAATAAACGAATACATTCTTTTTTTGTTTTTTTTTAATTTAAATACATCTGAATTGTCTAAAAGAATGTGTTATTTTTATTAAAATATTTTAAACACATTAAAATTATTATTATTTATAATAAAAGGGTGCGTAAAATACTTTAGAATGCCATAAATACATATAATAATTATGAGCAAATAAATACATGTATGTATATCTGAGTTGACTAAAATAATGTACTTATATTATATATTCCATTGAAATAATTATAAATTATTTATATTATTTGTATAACAAAAAACCGTGTAACAAACTTTTAAGAGCAATAAATAAATACGTTATTTTTATACACATAAATGTATATCTGAATTAACTAAAAAATAGTATGATTTAAATTACGCTATTTGCATTGCACTAAATTTTATTATACTTTAAATTGATGACTTATAGTTCTAGTAATGACTGTAAATTGTAAATTATTAATTATAAACACAGTCAATGATACAGCCAAAATTGTGTTATTCAGAATTAAGCACATAACAAATATGAGTTCTTGCAATGAATAAAAATACGAGTGTTTTTAATATATTACAAATTTTAATAATTAAATATTGGATCTCAAATTAGAATTTCGCATTCTTAACCAAATATGACTAACTGCGAGACCATTAAAGATATTCTATGAAATAAAAAGTACAGCTATTATCATGTTTATTTAAAATACTTGCATTTTACTGTATTGCCTTACTGCGAAACTGAAACAAATTGCTTCTGTATCATACTCAAAGAGTACTCGAAGGATATGTTCCAGAGAGGTCCTGTTAATTTCGGGAATCGTCTCTACTGTGCTGTTTAATTAAGCAACTGATCTGGACTTTAAGCCAATCGAGCGACACAACAGCAAAGCAATTGAACAAGTTGAGTAGAATAAGTCGCAAAGAGGCGGAGATGAGAGGAAGGTGCTATTCAGAAGAACAGTTTGGTCTCTAATGCTGTGAAACAAAACTATGAATAAAGGCCAACAAATCTGATTTCCATTCTATAGGCAACGTTTGCCTGCTAGCCGCAAAAGTGGATGTGTTGCCTGCCAAAGAGTTGGCCATCCATAAAACACAGACAGAGAGAGAGGGAGAGAGAGTTAAAAAAAGAAAAAAGTGGTTACGAGTAAAATGGCTAAAAGGAGGCGCTGCATTGCATGAAAATGAGCTCAAGTGCTACAGCTACAGCTACAGCTATGAGAGCTACAGCAATGGATTCGACCTGCTGGCACACCTGAACTCCCCTTTGAATGAATCCATAGCCAAGCTTAGGGCCACAAAAGCACTCGCCTCTTAGTCTACCTTCAGCTTCAGCTTCAGCTTCAGCTTCAGTTCCAGGCCTTGGCATCAGTGTCCGCCTGCGTCTCTTCATCGAGTGCTGTAGCCGAGTTGTGATTTCTCACTGACAGAACGAACAAAAAAGGCGACTGGCAACGTCGACAAGGATAACGGATTTCATTCTCGGCTCCATTTTCATTTTCATTTTCATTTCCATTTGAAATTCATGTTTCGTTTTACTATACAACTCGCTAACGCTGTTCCAGTAACTCGTCTTCCTCTGAAGCTCAGCTGCTCTCCACTGCTCAAATGTGGCTGTGGCTGTGGCTGTGGCTGCCGTCTGCCGACGCGTCGTCTCGCCGTCGGCTTCATGTCCCACCTGTTTTACCTGGATCCGAACATCAATCTGATTGAGTTATCAAATTCCTCGCATTAATTGTCGATACTAGTGCCCTCAAATAATTCAAATCCGGAACCTACACAAATTTTGGGCAATTCCGAATACGAATGTATTCATAATTCCTTTGAGTTTGGTCGTCCGTCCGTCTGTCCGTAGCAGCCACTGACTACTCAGACCAAAAGGGCTACAGCTTTGCAATTTGGCCTATTCATATGCTGGCAACGTATTTCAATCTCATGGTTTTATTTTTCTATCTTCAAGTCTGGAAAAGAGCTTTTCTTAACAAAACACTTATTACATTCATTCGATATATATGCACATATATATATCTCTAAATCTTTATATCTGAAAATAAAATATACATATCCCTATATATCTACATATTCTATATGATAAATTCTAAATTTCATATTCAAATGACAAAGATACAACGGATTTTTAAACTTTTGGACAACTTTTCGCATATCCTCCTTAAATATTTTTGAAGATTTTTTTTAATTTGTTTAAATACTTTAGCGACAATCGATTGATATTTTTAAGCTCTGATGAATAGAGCTAGCGACCCTAGAACGGACATCTAAATTGTCATTGTAGTTCTCGAGATGTTCAAGATTTAAAGTTATCAGCTACAATTATAATTCAATCCCTTCAAATGCCAAAAATACTGAGGATTTAGTGAAATGAATCAGAAAAAATCCCTATTAGTCAAGCAGAAACTACTACTAGTGAATTAAACTTGGATAATAAATTGTTAAATGATACATTTGCGAACTCCCAAATTGCTGAGTAGAAGGACGTTGGGCTTTCACTAGTCAAATAAACTAGAAGAAATCCCTATTAGGTTAGCAAGTTGCTGTTAGTCTGCCAGAAGAAGTTGCCACTAGTCTAGCAGAAGATGTTGCTAGAAGTCTAGCCGAAGAAGTTGATACTAGTGAAATCATTTTGAATATAAAATAGTTAAAAGCGACATTTGCCAAGTTAACAATTTGAGAATTGAGGAGGAGGGAGTCGAGTATTTGGTAATTGAAGGTGGATTTAATATTGTCGCACATTGCATTTGCGAAGTTAACAATTTGAGAATTGAGTAGAAGGGAGTTGGGCTTTCGCTAGGCAATTGAACATGAAGAAATCGCTATTAGCCTGACAGAAAAAGTTGCAACTAGTCTAGCAGAAGAAGTTGCTACAAGTCTAGCCGAAGAAGTTGCCACTAGTCTAGCCGAAGAAATTGCTAGAAGTAAATTATAATTGTATATTATAAGTCTGGCAGAAGAAGTTGCCACTAGTCTAGCAGAAGATGTTGCTACAAGTCTAGCCGAAGAAGTTGATACTAGTGAAATCATTTTGAATATAAAATAGATAAAAGCGACATTTGCCATGTTAGCAATTTGAGAATTGAGGAGAAGGGAGTCGAGCATTTTCTAATTGGAGGTGGATTTAATATTGTCGCACATTGCATTTGCGAAGTTAACAATTTGAGAATTGAGTAGAAGGGAGTTCGGCTTTCGCTAGGCAATTGAACATGAAGAAATCGCTATTAGCCTGGCAGAAGAAGTTGCCACTAGTCTAGCAGAAGAAGTTGCTACAAGTCTAGCCGAAGAAGTTGATACTAGTGAATTCATCTTGAATATTAAATAGTTTAAAGCGACATTTGCTAAGTTAACATTTTGAGAATTGAGGAGAAGGGAGTCGAGCATTTGGTAATTGAAGGTGGATTTAATATTGTCGCACAATGCATTTGCGAAGTTAACAATTTGAGAATTGAGTAGAAGGGAGTTCGGCTTTCGCTAGGCAATTGAACATGAAGAAATTGCTATTAGTCTAGCAGAAGAAGTTGCTACAAGTCTAGCCGAAGAAGCTGATACTAGTGAAATCATTTTGAATATAAAATAGTTAAAATCGACATTTGCCAAGTTAACATTTTGAGAATTGAGGAGAAGGGAGTCGAGCATTTGGTAATTGAAGGTGGATTTAATATTGTCGCACATTGCATTTGCGAAGTTAACAATTTGAGAATTGAGTAGAAGGGAGTTCGGCTTTCGCTAGGCAATTGAACATGAAGAAATCGCTATTAGCCTGGCAGAAGAAGTTGCCACTAGTCTAGCAGAAGATGTTGCTACAAGTCTAGCCGAAGAAGTTGATACTAGTGAATTCATCTTGAATATTAAATAGTTAGAAGCGACATTTGCCATGTTAGCAATTTGAGAATTGAGGAGGAGGGAGTCGAGCATTTTCTAATTGGAGGTGGATTTAATATTGTCGCACATTGCATTTGCGAAGTTAACAATTTGAGAATTGAGTAGAAGGGAGTTCGGCTTTCGCTAGGCAATTGAACATGAAGAAATCGCTATTAGCCTGGCAGAAGAAGTTGCCACTAGTCTAGCAGAAGAAGTTGCTACAAGTCTAGCCGAAGAAGTTGATACTAGTGAATTCATCTTGAATATTAAATAGTTTAAAGCGACATTTGCTAAGTTAACATTTTGAGAATTGAGGAGAAGGGAGTCGAGCATTTGGTAATTGAAGGTGGATTTAATATTGTCGCACAATGCATTTGCGAAGTTAACAATTTGAGAATTGAGTAGAAGGGAGTTCGGCTTTCGCTAGGCAATTGAACATGAAGAAATCGCTATTAGTCTAGCAGAAGAAGTTGCTACAAGTCTAGCCGAAGAAGTTGATACTAGTGAAATCATTTTGAATATTAAATAGTTTAAAGCGACATTTGCCAAGTTAACAATTTGAGAATTGAGGAGGAGGGAGTCGAGCATTTGCTTATTGGAGGTGGATTTAATATTGTCGCACAATGCATTTGCGAAGTTAACAATTTGAGAATTGAGTAGAAGGGCGTTGGGCTTTCGCTAGGCAATTGAACATGACGAAATAGCTATTAGCCTGGCAGAAAAAGTTGCAACTAGTCTAGCAGAAGATGTTGCTACAAGTGAATTATAATTGTATATTATTAGCCTGGCAGAAGAAGTTGCCACTAGTCTAGCAGAAGATGTTGCTACAAGTCTAGCCGAAGAAGTTGATACTAGTGAAATCATTTTGCCTAGTGAATTCATCTAGTGAATTCATCTTGAATATTAAATAGTTAAAAGCGACATTTGCCAAGTTAACAATTTGAGAATTGAGGAGGAGGAGTCGAGCACTTGCTAATTGGAGGTGGATTTAATATTGTCGCACAATGCATTTGCGAAGTTAACAATTTGAGAATTGAGTAGAAGGGCTTTCGCTTATCAATTACAAGTGAAGAAATCGCTATTAGTCTAGCAGAAGAAGTTGCTACAAGTAAATTATAATTGTATATTATTAGTCTGGCAGAAGAAGTTGCCACAAGTCTAGCAGAAGATGTTGCTACAAGTCTAGCCGAAGAAGTTGATACTAGTGAATTCATCTTGAATATTAAATAGTTAAAAGCGACATTTGCCAAGTTAACAATTTGAGAATTGAGGAGAAGGGAGTGGGGCTTTCGCTAGGCAATTGAACATGAAGCAATCGCTATTAGTCTAGCAGAAGAAGGTGCCACTAGTCTAGCCGAAGATGTTGCTACAAGTCTAGCCGAAGAAGTTGATACTAGTCTAGCCGAAGAAATCGCTACAAGTGAATTATAATTGTATATTATAACTCTGGCAGAAGAAGTTGCCACTAGTCTAACAGAAGATGTTGCTACAAGTCTAGCCGAAGAAGTTGATACTAGTGAAATCATTTTGAATATAAAATAGTTAAAAGCGACATTTGCCAAGTTAACAATTTGAGAATTGAGGAGGAGGAGTCGAGCATTTGCTAATTGGAGGTGGATTTAATATTGTCGCACAATGCATTTGCGAAGTTAACAATTTGAGAATTGAGTAGAAGGGCTTTCGCTTATCAATTACAAGTGAAGAAATCGCTATTAGTCTAGCAGAAGAAGTTGCTACAAGTAAATTATAATTGTATATTATTAGTCTGGCAGAAGAAGTTGCCACTAGTCTAGCAGAAGATGTTGCTACAAGTCTAGCCGAAGAAGTTGATACTAGTGAATTCATCTTGAATATTAAATAGTTTAAAGCGACATTTGCCAAGTTAACAATTTGAGAATTGAGGAGGAGGGAGTCGAGCATTTGCTTATTGGAGGTGGATTTAATATTGTCGCACAATGCATTTGCGAAGTTAACAATTTGAGAATTGAGTAGAAGGGAGTTGGGCTTTCGCTAGGTAATTGAAGTTCAAAGGACATCCAAACTGTTTTTGTGGTTTCCATGATATGCACGATTTTAAGTTATCAGTCACAAATTTAGTTCAAGTATAGTAAGTAAGTTGGTAAATAGTAAGCAATAGTTTTTATTTTTTTTTTCTTAATTTCCTTTGGTTTTTTTCGCCCACTACCAGGAAATGGGTCTCAAATTCGGTGGACATACAACAATGGGGCAAAAAGCCGTGATGACTAAAACTGCGAAGATGTCTTGGCTATTGTCCAGAAGAAGCAAGCCCTCCTTGCACAACAAAGTTGCGATCTAAAAGATAATGCTAAGCCTACTTTTGAGGTACGGAGTGCAGGAGAATGGCGTCGCTGCGCATGGATTTAAGGAGAATTGCAATGCTCAATGGTATATGAGAAGAAAAGATATCGAGAGAAGATTAGAAATTCTGCAGGTGGGAGATATTATACAGCTACAGGCAAAACATTATTTTAATAGATTGGCCTTACACCCAAATGTGCTTTCCCAACTACTCATGAGATATGGACGCAAAAGACGCCTAAGAAGACAGCACTCGAAGGATCTGCCGGCTAGGCTTGTTGCATAATCTGTCTCTGTTAAGCTTTCAATGTACATACATATCTATGTAACTGTTCTTAATCTAATGTAGGTTTAGTTCTGATCTCCCACTATTTTAATCTTTCCACTTGCAAAATTTTTGTCGCTGGACCCAAAAATGTGAAAGAAATAGCTGAAAAATGCGAAAATCATGAATATCTCGGGAACCATAAGGACGATCGAAATGTCCTTTGGCCAGTTGATAGTCCTTGTTAAGACGAGTTGATTGCCACAGAACTCATAAGGATCAGCAAGGATATGGCCAAGATAGAGCGTGTTTTATCTCAGCAAAAAAGTCCTTCTAACTCTGTTGTTTAAAGGATATTTGGGCTTTTGATTTCATAGTCGTGCATCATGAACCCGTCCCTATATGCATGCCAAAGATCATCCCAATAGTCCTTCAAATGACGAAGTTACGATGGATTTTCGAAATTTTTGCCAATTTTCCATGCCTACCCCTTGTAGATTTTTTCGAAAAATTCTTGTTTGTTTTTTTTAATATATTCTTTATTTTCTTAATGACAATCGACAGTTATTTTTAAACGTATTTATTAGGGCTATCGACCGGCCAATTGCTATCTAAATTGTCGTTGTATTTGCCGAGATAAACACATTTTAATTTTTCACCTGAAATTTATATTTCATCCCCAAAAGTATGCAAAAATTTTTTAATTTTGGACTTGCAAATTTTAAATTGCGGAGTCGAAAAAAAATGCAAGGAATCGAAACAAACCTAGAAAATCATGAATATCTCGGGAACCATAAGGACGATCGAAATGTCCTTTGGCCAGTTGATAGTCCTTGTTAAGACGAGTTGATTGCCACAGAACTCATAAGGATCAGCAAGGATATGGCCAAGATAGAGCGTGTTTTATCTCAGCAAAAAAGTCCTTCTAACTCTGTTGTTTAAAGGATATTTGGGCTTTTGATTTTATAGTCGTGCATCATGAACCCGTCTCTATATGCATGCCAAAGATCATCCCAATAGTCCTTCAAATGGCGAAGTTACGATGGATTTTCGAAATTTTTGCCAATTTTCCATGCCTACCCCTTGTAGATTTTTTTGAAAAATTCTTGTTTGTTTTTTTTTAATATATTCTTTATTTTCTTAATGACAATCGACAGTTATTTTTAAACGTATTTATTAGGGCTATCGACCGGCCAATTGCTATCTAAATTGTCGTTGTATTTGCCGAGATAAACACATTTTAATTTTTCACCTGAAATTTATATTTCATCCCCAAAAGTATGCAAACATTTTTAAATTTTGGACTTGCAAATTTTCAATTGCGGAGTCGAAAAAAAATGCAAGGAATCGAAACAAAATTAGAAAATCATTAATATCTCGGGAACCATAAGGACGATCGAAATGTCCTTTGGCCAGTTGATAGTCCTTGTTAAGACGAGTTGATTGCCACAGAACTCATAAGGATCAGCAAGGATATGGCCAAGATAGAGCGTGTTTTATCTCAGCAAAAAAGTCCTTCTAACTCTGTTGTTTAAAGGATATTTGGGCTTTTGATTTTATAGTCGTGCATCATGAACCCGTCTCTATATGCATGCCAAAGATCATCCCAATAGTCCTTCAAATGGCGAAGTTACGATGGATTTTCGAAATTTTTGCCAATTTTCCATGCCTACCCCTTGTAGATTTTTTTGAAAAATTCTTGTTTGTTTTTTTTAATATATTCTTTATTTTCTTAATGACAATCGACAGTTATTTTTAAACGTATTTATTAGGGCTATCGACCGGCCAATTGCTATCTAAATTGTCGTTGTATTTGCCGAGATAAACACATTTTAATTTTTCACCTGAAATTTATATTTCATCCCCAAAAGTATGCAAACATTTTTAAATTTTGGACTTGCAAATTTTCAATTGCGGAGTCGAAAAAAAATGCAAGGAATCGAAACAAAATTAGAAAATCATTAATATCTCGGGAACCATAAGGACGATCGAAATGTCCTTTGGCCAGTTGATAGTCCTTGTTAAGACGAGTTGATTGCCACAGAACTCATAAGGATCAGCAAGGATATGGCCAAGATAGAGCGTGTTTTATCTCAGCAAAAAAGTCCTTCTAACTCTGTTGTTTAAAGGATATTTGGGCTTTTGATTTCATAGTCGTGCATCATGAACCCGTCCCTATATGCATGCCAAAGATCATCCCAATAGTCCTTCAAATGGCGAAGTTACGATGGATTTTCGAAATTTTTGCCAATTTTCCATGCCTACCCCTTGTAGATTTTTTTGAAAAATTCTTGTTTGTTTTTTTTTAATATATTCTTTATTTTCTTAATGACAATCGACAGTTATTTTTAAACGTATTTATTAGGGCTATCGACCGGCCAATTGCTATCTAAATTGTCGTTGTATTTGCCGAGATAAACACATTTTAATTTTTCACCTGAAATTTATATTTCATCCCCAAAAGTATGCAAACATTTTTAAATTTTGGACTTGCAAATTTTCAATTGCGGAGTCGAAAAAAAATGCAAGGAATCGAAACAAAATTAGAAAATCATTAATATCTCGGGAACCATAAGGACGATCGAAATGTCCTTTGGCCAGTTGATAGTCCTTGTTAAGACGAGTTGATTGCCACAGGACTCATAAGGATCAGCAAGGATATGGCCAAGATAGAGCGTGTTTTATCTCAGCAAAAAAGTCCTTCTAACTCTGTTGTTTAAAAGATATTTGGGCTTTTGATTTCATAGTCGTGCATCATGAACCCGTCCCTATATGCATGCCAAAGATCATCCCAATAGTCCTTCAAATGACGAAGTTACGATGGATTTTCGAAATTTTTGCCAATTTTCCATGCCTACCCCTTGTAGATTTTTTCGAAAAATTCTTGTTTGTTTTTTTTAATATATTCTTTATTTTCTTAATGACAATCGACAGTTATTTTTAAACGTATTTATTAGGGCTATCGACCGGCCAATTGCTATCTAAATTGTCGTTGTATTTGCCGAGATAAACACATTTTAATTTTTCACCTGAAATTTATATTTCATCCCCAAAAGTATGCAAAAATTTTTTAATTTTGGACTTGCAAATTTTAAATTGCGGAGTCGAAAAAAAATGCAAGGAATCGAAACAAACTTAGAAAATCATGAATATCTCGGGAACCATAAGGACGATCGAAATGTCCTTTGGCCAGTTGATAGTCCTTGTTAAGACGAGTTGATTGCCACAGAACTCATAAGGATCAGCAAGGATATGGCCAAGATAGAGCGTGTTTTATCTCAGCAAAAAAGTCCTTCTAACTCTGTTGTTTAAAGGATATTTGGGCTTTTGATTTCATAGTCGTGCATCATGAACCCGTCCCTATATGCCTGCCAAAGATCATCCCAATAGTCCTTCAAATGACGAAGTTACGATGGATTTTCGAAATTTTTGCCAATTTTCCATGCCTACCCCTTGTAGATTTTTTCGAAAAATTCTTGTTTGTTTTTTTTAATATATTCTTTATTTTCTTAATGACAATCGACAGTTATTTTTAAACGTATTTATTAGGGCTATCGACCGGCCAATTGCTATCTAAATTGTCGTTGTATTTGCCGAGATAAACACATTTTAATTTTTCACCTGAAATTTATATTTCATCCCCAAAAGTATGCAAACATTTTTAAATTTTGGACTTGCAAATTTTCAATTGCGGAGTCGAAAAAAAATGCAAGGAATCGAAACAAAATTAGAAAATCATTAATATCTCGGGAACCATAAGGACGATCGAAATGTCCTTTGGCCAGTTGATAGTCAGCAAGGATATGGCCAAGATAGAGCGTGTTTTATCTCAGCAAAAAAGTCCTTCTAACTCTGTTGTTTAAAGGATATTTGGGCTTTTGATTTCATAGTCGTGCATCATGAACCCGTCCCTATATGCATGCCAAAGATCATCCCAATAGTCCTTCAAATGACGAAGTTACGATGGATTTTCGAAATTTTTGCCAATTTTCCATGCCTACCCCTTGTAGATTTTTTCGAAAAATTCTTGTTTGTTTTTTTTAATATATTCTTTATTTTCTTAATGACAATCGACAGTTATTTTTAAACGTATTTATTAGGGCTATCGACCGGCCAATTGCTATCTAAATTGTCGTTGTATTTGCCGAGATAAACACATTTTAATTTTTCTATATTCTATATTCTATATTCTATATTCTATATTCTATATTCTATATTCTATATTCTATATTCTATATTCTATATTCTATATTCTATATTCTATATTCTATATTCTATATTCTATATTCTATATTCTATATTCTATATTCTATATTCTATATTCTATATTCTATATTCTATATTCTATATTCTATATTCTATATTCTATATTCTATATTCTATATTCTATATTCTATATTCTATATTCTATATTCTATATTCTATATTCTATATTCTATATTCTATATTCTATATTCTATATTCTATATTCTATATTCTATATTCTATATTCTATTATCTATATTCTATATTCTATATTCTATATTCTATATTCTATATTCTATATTCTATATTCTATATTCTATATTCTATATTCTATATTCTATATTCTATAATCTATATTCTATATTCTATATTCTATATTCTATATTCTATATTCTATATTCTATATTCTATATTCTATATTCTATATTCTATATTCTATATTCTATATTCTATATTCTATATTCTATATTCTATATTCTATATTCTATATTCTATATTCTATATTCTATATTCTATATTCTATATTCTATATTCTATATTCTATATTCTATATTCTATATTCTATATTCTATATTCTATATTCTATATTCTATATTCTATATTCTATATTCTATATTCTATATTCTATATTCTATATTCTATATTCTATATTCTATATTCTATATTCTATATTCTATATTCTATATTCTATATTCTATATTCTATATTCTATATTCTATATTCTATATTCTATATTCTATATTCTATATTCTATATTCTATATTCTATATTCTATATTCTATATTCTATATTCTATATTCTATATTCTATATTCTATATTCTATATTCTATATTCTATATTCTATATTCTATATTCTATATTCTATATTCTATATTCTATATTCTATATTCTATATTCTATATTCTATATTCTATATTCTATATTCTATATTCTATATTCTATATTCTATATTCTATATTCTATATTCTATATTCTATATTCTATATTATATTCTATATGGCCAAGATAGAGCGTGTTTTATCTCAGCAAAAAAGTCCTTCTAACTCTGTTGTTTAAAGGATATTTGGGCTTTTGATTTCATAGTCGTGCATCATGAACCCGTCCCTATATGCCTGCCAAAGATCATCCCAATAGTCCTTCAAATGACGAAGTTACGATGGATTTTCGAAATTTTTGCCAATTTTCCATGCCTACCCCTTGTAGATTTTTTCGAAAAATTCTTGTTTGTTTTTTTTAATATATTCTTTATTTTCTTAATGACAATCGACAGTTATTTTTAAACGTATTTATTAGGGCTATCGACCGGCCAATTGCTATCTAAATTGTCGTTGTATTTGCCGAGATAAACACATTTTAATTTTTCACCTGAAATTTATATTTCATCCCCAAAAGTATGCAAACATTTTTAAATTTTGGACTTGCAAATTTTCAATTGCGGAGTCGAAAAAAAATGCAAGGAATCGAAACAAAATTAGAAAATCATTAATATCTCGGGAACCATAAGGACGATCGAAATGTCCTTTGGCCAGTTGATAGTCAGCAAGGATATGGCCAAGATAGAGCGTGTTTTATCTCAGCAAAAAGTCCTTCTAACTCTGTTGTTTAAAGGATATTTGGGCTTTTGATTTCATAGTCGTGCATCATGAACCCGTCCCTATATGCATGCCAAAGATCATCCCAATAGTCCTTCAAATGACGAAGTTACGATGGATTTTCGAAATTTTTGCCAATTTTCCATGCCTACCCCTTGTAGATTTTTTCGAAAAATTCTTGTTTGTTTTTTTTAATATATTCTTTATTTTCTTAATGACAATCGACAGTTATTTTTAAACGTATTTATTAGGGCTATCGACCGGCCAATTGCTATCTAAATTGTCGTTGTATTTGCCGAGATAAACACATTTTAATTTTTATATATTCTATATTCTATATTCTATATTCTATATTCTATATTCTATATTCTATATTCTATATTCTATATTCTATATTCTATATTCTATATTCTATATTCTATATTCTATATTCTATATTCTATATTCTATATTCTATATTCTATATTCTATATTCTATATTCTATATTCTATATTCTATATTCTATATTCTATATTCTATATTCTATATTCTATATTCTATATTCTATATTCTATATTCTATATTCTATATTCTATATTCTATATTCTATATTCTATATTCTATATTCTATATTCTATATTCTATATTCTATATTCTATATTCTATATTCTATATTCTATATTCTATATTCTATATTCTATATTCTATATTCTATATTCTATATTCTATATTCTATTATCTATATTCTATATTCTATATTCTATATTCTATATTCTATATTCTATATTCTATATTCTATATTCTATATTCTATATTCTATATTCTATATTCTATATTCTATAATCTATATTCTATATTCTATATTCTATATTCTATATTCTATATTCTATATTCTATATTCTATATTCTATATTCTATATTCTATATTCTATATTCTATATTCTATATTCTATATTCTATATTCTATATTCTATATTCTATATTCTATATTCTATATTCTATATTCTATATTCTATATTCTATATTCTATATTCTATATTCTATATTCTATATTCTATATTCTATATTCTATATTCTATATTCTATATTCTATATTCTATATTCTATATTCTATATTCTATATTCTATATTCTATATTCTATATTCTATATTCTATATTCTATATTCTATATTCTATATTCTATATTCTATATTCTATATTCTATATTCTATATTCTATATTCTATATTCTATATTCTATATTCTATATTCTATATTCTATATTCTATATTCTATATTCTATATTCTATATTCTATATTCTATATTCTATATTCTATATTCTATATTCTATATTCTATATTCTATATTCTATATTCTATATTCTATATTCTATATTCTATATTCTATATTCTATATTCTATATTCTATATTCTATATTCTATATTCTATATTCTATATTCTATATTCTATATTCTATATTCTATATTCTATATTCTATATTCTATATTCTATATTCTATATTCTATATTCTATATTCTATATTCTATATTCTATATTCTATATTCTATATTCTATATTCTATATTCTATATTCTATATTCTATATTCTATATTCTATATTCTATATTCTATATTCTATATTCTATATTCTATATTCTATATTCTATATTCTATATTCTATATTCTATATTCTATATTCTATATTCTATATTCTATATTCTATATTCTATATTCTATATTCTATATTCTATATTCTATATTCTATATTCTATATTCTATATTCTATATTCTATATTCTATATTCTATATTCTATATTCTATATTCTATATTCTATATTCTATATTCTATATTCTATATTCTATATTCTATATTCTATATTCTATATTCTATATTCTATATTCTATATTCTATATTCTATATTCTATATTCTATATTCTATATTCTATATTCTATATTCTATATTCTATATTCTATATTCTATATTCTATATTCTATATTCTATATTCTATATTCTATATTCTATATTCTATATTCTATATTCTATATTCTATATTCTATATTCTATATTCTATATTCTATATTCTATATTCTATATTCTATATTCTATATTCTATATTCTATATTCTATATTCTATATTCTATATTCTATATTCTATATTCTATATTCTATATTCTATATTCTATATTCTATATTCTATATTCTATATTCTATATTCTATATTCTATATTCTATATTCTATATTCTATATTCTATATTCTATATTCTATATTCTATATCCTATATTCTATATTCTATATTCTATATTCTATATTCTATATTCTATATTCTATATTCTATATTCTATATTCTATATTCTATATTCTATATTCTATATCCTATATTCTATATTCAATATTCTATTTTCTATATTCTATATTCTATATTCTGTTTTCTATATTCTATATTCTATATTCTATATATACTATATCCTATATTCTATATTCTATATTCTATATTCTATATTCTATATTCTATATTCTATATTCTATATTCTATATTCTATATTCTATATTCTATATTCTATATTCTATATTCTATATTCTATATTCTATATTCTATATTCTATATTCTATATTCTATATTCTATATTCTATATTCTATATTCTATATTCTATATTCTATATTCTATATTCTATATTCTATATTCTATATTCTATATTCTATATTCTATATTCTTTATTCTATATTCTATATTCTATATTCTATATTCTATATTCTATATTCTATATTCTATATTCTATATTCTATATTCTATATTCTATATTCTATATTCTATATTCTATATTCTATATTCTATATTCTATATTCTATATTCTATATTCTATATTCTATATTCTATATTCTATATTCTATATTCTATATTCTATATTCTATATTCTATATTCTATATTCTATATTCTATATTCTATATTCTATATTCTATATTCTATATTCTATATTCTATATTCTATATTCTATATTCTATATTCTATATTCTATATTCTATATTCTATATTCTATATTCTATATTCTATATTCTATATTCTATATTCTATATTCTATATTCTATATTCTATATTCTATATTCTATATTCTATATTCTATATTCTATATTCTATATTCTATATTCTATATTCTATATTCTATATTCTATATTCTATATTCTATATTCTATATTCTATATTCTATATTCTATATTCTATATTCTATATTCTATATTCTATATTCTATATTCTATATTCAATATTCAATATTCTATATTCTATATTCTATATTCTATATTCTATATTCTATATTCTATATTCTATATTCTATATTCTATATTCTATATTCTATATTCTATATTCTATATTCTATATTCTATTTTCTATATTCAATATTCTATTTTCTATATTCTATATTCTATATTCTATATTCTATATTCTACATTCTATTTTGTATATTGTATATTGTATATTCTATATTTTGCATTTTCGTTTCTTATGGCAACATTCTGGCTCTTTTCGACTTCTGTTTATGCAAATAAGCAATTGTTCAAGAATTATAAAGAGGGAAAAGGAGTACGCAGCAAATGTTCATCCATGGTCGTAATTTGAGGTGCATATGTTGCGTTCCCTAAGCAGTTAAGATGGTTTCGCGTATTTGTATCTAAATCTTTGCGTGTGGATTGGAGGAGGCATTAAATTCGAAATATGAAATGCTCAAATGTTAGCTACTGTTGCCACCAACCAAAATAAAAGGAAAACGAAAAGAAAAGCGGCTGTCTCGAAAGGGGGAATGGGGGGAAGGGGATGACGGAAACGCGCGCAAGTCAAGCTGGAGTCGAGGATTTGCTTGAATTTTGAATGCTGCTGCCACCTTTCACCTCAAATTGAGTTGATTGTCGACATTGAGAACGTGGCTAGACATTGTTCAAATGCTCCTAGTCGTTGCTCTTGCTGTGGCTGTTGCTCTTATTGGTGTTGTGGTTGTTGTTGCTGCTGCTGCTGCTGCTGTTGTTTGGTTTGTGATTCTGATTCTGTTATTCTGATTCTATGTGCCCTACATATTCGCCTAGTCGCGCATATTTGCATAAGTTAGGGCTGGCCACGCCCCCATAGCCATCGCCATCGCCATCGCCTACGCCATTGTTGTCTCTACCTACGCCTTTTGCCACCCCATCGCTTTGGAGCACCTTCCTCCCCCCTCTCCACCTCCGACCCCATCTCCACGAACTTATCGACTTTTCCGGGCTGGCTGCATTTTTTACTTAACGCTACCCTACGTTTTGCCCCAAAAATTGTCGAGGCATTTTATTTTATTTGCCAAATTCTATGTGGCTGCCACGAGCACTTGCCAAACAAAACAGGGCGACAACGAAAAGCGAAGAGAAAAAAAATACACGGAAAAAGCGTGATAAACTGGAATTTTCTTTCATCTCGACTACAGCGAATGACACTGAAAACGGGATGCTGACAACTCTCTGATCCAAACGAGCTTTGTTAGGGTTTAACCATGTTGCATGCTAATCAGATTAGTTTATAGCACTTTCAACTTGTACACTCGCATCTGGTTACCTCTTTCAGCTGTGTACTGCAGAATTATCCAACTTTTCAGTTGAATTCTCAATAATTTTGGATTCAAATCTAATTGGTCTTTTCAACGACAAACTTAAAAAAAATAATTCAATCAAAATCATGTTTCTTATTTTTGATCATTAAAAAGAAAATGTCAAGGAGAACTTAGACCAATTGAAAAATACTAATAATTATTTGAGTAAACTTTCGTTTTGTATGGAGTTGCGTACATATTTTTTTTCATTCAAATATATATTATTTATTAATCTATTAAGTAGAAAAGATGCAATAGGCGTCTATAATTATTTGTAATTGTAATTCGTTTTGGAAATTTTGTATTTATTTTAAATAAAATGTTCTATAAATAAATATACAAATTTAGCATCCGATAAAAAGTGTGACACTTCTTCTAATTATATATTCTTTAATCCTCCCGTTGTTGGTCAATAATAATTGATTGCATACTTTTAACTACACTACAACTTGGATGTGAACTTCTGTAGTCAAGGACGCGTTAAAGAGACTAAGTTGTCGCATCCTTCGTAATCGAATCGAACTTATTCGATATGTTTGCTGTCAGCAGCTAAAAAACCACAAGGTTCGTGCCTGGGCAGCCATAACTTGAAATGGTGTCAGTGAAGCGCACTTCCGTGTCATCCACACACATTTAGCCACTCACCCGAACACACTCACACACTGACACTCACACTCACACTCACACACACAGACACACGCATACAAACTGTGTGTCAGCCACATATACAGCTGAAGGATGTCCGCCATCAATTGTTACCTAAAAAATAAAACAACAAAAAACTCTTACAATACAAAAAATGCAAAATAAAAATCACGAACTCACAATAGTAAAAAACACAAGAAAAATAACAATTATGAATGCAAAAAAAACGATGCGGAAAAAACAAGAACAAAGTAAAAGAAGAAATGCGTCAAGAGCCAAAAATCGACAAATTGAAGTGAACCAAAGAAATCGAATTGAATCGAATCGAATCGAGTCCGAGTATGGGATAAAATGTGGTGACGGGCCACGCCCATTTGCTGGGAATTAAGTCATTTAAACTTTTGAAGCGTGTGATTTTTCTTTCCGGCATAATATCAGCGTCACAACCATGCAACAATATCAACAATAACAGCAAGCAGCAACAAACAAGACGGAAATGTCTGGGGCCGAAAAATTTTATTTATGGCGACTTTATGCGCATTCATCATCGAGCAATGCTTCTCCCGTGTGTTCGTTCATTGCCGTATATTTGTGTGTCTCGCTGTGTGTGTGTGTGTGTGTGGACTTAGTGCTGCATTGACAGTGTGTGTGAGCGTGTGCGTGTGCGTGTTTGCGATGGCGAATGCGAGTGTGCCAGTGTGTGTGCAAAGCTACTTAACTTGCCTCTGCGTTGCGTTGCGTACGTGGTCATGTGTGAGAGCGTGAGCTTCACATGAGCAACACGCGCACTTGACATTTATGTGCGAAACTGAAGCGACTGAAGCCACACACACACACACACACACGCACACACACACACCCACTCACACAAATTCACATTCATACACTTGTTCACCTATCTACATTGTTCGCTCCGGCCCTGTGTCCATTGCGTTGGACGTTGCCCGCCAATAATTGCTTTCACATTTTACTCACGCACACGACGACAACAGCAGCAACAACAGCGACAACAACGGCAACAGCAGTAACGGCCACAACAGTTACCACAATAATAACAGCAACAATAATAATAATACTGAAATATTAGCTGCAGCATATCGAACCATCAAATACACTAACAACTGCAGCTCTTTAGTTATCTTAACTCTGCTTGAAGGGCAATACTTTCGATTTACGACGTTTAAAGATTAAGGCATTCAATTTTTTTTTAATTCACAATTTATTATCATCAAGTTAACATACAGAAATTGAATAGATTTGTATTATAACATTTTCAATTTAATATTTATCTGTCGCTTCTTGTCAGTTAAATGTTCACTAACTGCAGCTCATCTGGACTAGTAATACAATTTTAGCATTGCTGTCAGCTTTAAATGCTTTTCTGTCATTTAAAGATTAATTTAGTCAATTATTGTTTATTTAAAGTTAACAAATGTGTTTAGATTTTCAGTTGAATTAAATTATATTGTAATATTTATCTGTCGAATGTTGTCAATGACAAAGAATAATCCTGTAATTAAATATCTCAAGCTCCTGCTAACTTTATGCTGCAAAACCTCCATCATAGGGTATTGTTCAATCAAAAGTAGATAACAAATTTGTAAGTAAAACTTGTATTGCAATAGCTTCACTTTAAGTATGAATTTTTAAGGTTTCTAACTGGGCAGCAACAGTTGATGCGATTTAATTATGCCTTCATATTAAATGGTTATTGCTCCCGAACTGATTTCTGGCACATTACTGTGAGTAGAAAAAAGCTGTTATAATATGCGCTATATCTTGACGTGCCATCAATAAATTCTGAAAATTTGAAAGTTTGCCAGGTTATTTATTTGCACAGCGATACCCTGTAGGTACACCAAGCTGAAACGAGGGATGTAAGACGTGTCACGATAAATTTAAAAAAAAATGTACTTAATACACAATTCGTGTTCATTATAATAAATGTAAATATTTTAAAATACATAGCAAAAAAAATATATTTCTAATATAATAAATTCAAATATTTGGCTAAACTTAGTTTTAAATCTTAAAAATGTATCTAAGAAAATAAACCGAGTTCTTTTATTTATAGTATTTAGGGAATTTCTTATCGTCACAGTATAAACGCTTATTATTTAATTTAACAATTGCAGGGCAAATAACTTAATATACCGATTAAGATACGGATTATTGTTATATTATTATTATTTATGTATTTTTGTATTCGATTTTGTGTTGGATACAGATTGTATTATAGTTATTATTAAAACATTATTATGATTATTAAAATGTGTTTTTCCACTTCATGTTTCCCAGGATAACTGCCAGTTGTGCAAATGGCAGTGAGTTGAAACTTGTTTGGCGGCATGGTTGTGGCCACGTTAACTCCGTCGCTGGTTTCTATGATTTATTTGTTGCAATTAAGTTGGCGCGGCGTCTGTAAATTGGCATTGGCATTGGCATTGGGCCCAGGCGGGGCAGGCAGGCGTTGGCATTGTCAGCGAGGCGGCGATAATTGCGATTGGCAAACAAGTCGGCAAGCTGGATCAACTAAATGTAGTCGAAAAACGCGAATAAAAACAATCGCTAATGTGAAATTTGATTAGCATGTGGTGTGCTCTCCCACTTTTCCACTTTTCCACTCTTCTCCTCCTTTCCACTCTCTCTCTGTGTTTTGGCTTGTCAACAAACAGTTGGGCCGCAGTTCGTTGCCGACCAATTTCCTGCTGCTGTGTTTGTGACGTTAATTGCGCCGCCAAAGAGAGCATTGCAAAGAGAAAGCGAGCGAAAGAGCGCGACTTTCCTTTCGTTGCTTAAGAGAACGCCACGAAGTTGCTTCGGCATTTTTCGAAATTCGAATTTCGAAATGTGTGAATTTGTTTATAACACAAACCGACATGGATGCTGTGTATATGAGTGTGAGTGTCTGTGTGCGTGTGTGTGTGTGTGTGTGTGTGTTGGGCGCCATTTCATTATTTTGCTGCTTTAAAACCCGACACAGAAATATTTAGGAGACAGCAAAATGTATTGCATACTTATGGGAGTTGCTTGAAAGTTTCTTCTGCGTTCACGGAACGTCACATAATTTGCTCTTGCTCTCGGCTACCAAGCGGAGGGCACGAAGACCGTCCGTCCGTCCGTCCGTCCGTCCGTCCGTCCGTCCTCCCGTCCGCCGCGAGGGGGGACACGGGGCGGTGGCATTATTTTAAAAGATATTTATTTGCTTAGGACTAAAGATTGAACATCATTTGTCAGTGAATCGCACCCTTCGTGTATTTTTCGAAATATTTTTAATTTTGCTTACATTTCGAGCGAAACAAAAATAGAACCCATAATCTTAAACAATATTTTGCGCATCGAAATCTTTTCATAATCTCACAGTCCTTTCTTTCACCCTTTCGGCAACGAAATTCAAATATTAATAAGTCAAACAGGTATTAACAGCAGTCAAATCAAACGATTTATTTATTTACACTCTCGTGTCGATTAAATCAACAGACTTTATCGCTTCCATTCATTGTGTAAATAAATAGAACAACCAATTAATTTTCGTTACATGTTTTTCCAGCTACTGAGGAACATTTTAGTCACATCCGAAACTGTCATAAATCAAAACTATGAAATAATGTTGAACTTTTGGCTGCAGTTCGCATTGGTGCCCATCAATGCGTTATTGTTCCTATACGACATCTTGTGCAAGTGCGGTGAGTTCAACAAACGACAAAGTGTAGATAGCACAATACAAAAAAGTATCTCAGCGTTGCATTTGCATTAAAAGTCAGATAAATATTGCTAAGCTTTTATAGAAATAATTGATTTAATTATTAAGTGGCAATTCAAAGAAGAGGTAAATATTGAGTAGAATACAAAATATACCTAACGTATGAGTAATATATTCAGCAAGACCACAGCACTAAGAGATAAAGTATCTTAGCGTTGCATTTGCTTTCAAATTATAGCTACAACAAAAATCAGAAAAATAGTGCATTACGTAGTTGATAGAAAAAACTATTATAGAACTTTCAGAATTACTATATTTATTAAAATGATTTGTTAAGTAGCAATTTAAAGAAGAGTCAAATATTAAATAGAATACAAAATTTAAACTATAACTAACTTATTTTTTGTTGTAATATATGTTGTATGCTGTTAAAAGAAAAAACATGCGAGAACACAGCACTAAAAGCTAAAGTATCTCCGCGTTGCATTTGAACTGAAAATTTAGCTACAAAGAAAATCAGATAAAATGCATTGCGTAGTAGAAAAAACTTAAACTATCACAGAAATAATATATTTATTTATTAGTTGAGGTAAAAATTAAATAGAATAGAATATATGTACATATATCAAGAGCACAGCACTAAAAGCTAAAGTTTCATTGCGTTGCATTTGCATTCAAAGTAGCTACAAAGAGCATCTTTACAGCAATAACAGATAAAGTACGCATTTTCGGGAACTGATAAAGAAAAAAAAAGTATTTGTTCACCATTAACTTAGCTTACTTAGGAATAATATCTACAACACAAATAGATAAAGTATCTTTGCGTTGCATTTGCATTCAAAAAAAAACACTGTTAGAAAATAACAATAGCTTAATAATGCATTGTTGAATTGATGGAAAATACGGTTATTGAGAAATATGTTATTTTTATTAAGAGAAATTATTTACTTTACAAAATACAAACTGTTACGAAATTACTTGGGAATAATATATATATATACAGATTATAGAAACAAGATGTTTAAAAAATACAAATATTTGCCAACAGTAGTCAAGAATATGCAGAAATTATTCAACAATAGTAAGAAAAAACTAACTTTTTGTAAGTCAATTACTATTGGGAAGACCTTAAGAGTGCTGGAGCTAAAGTCGTTTACTGACTCGAATCATTTTTATTAAACAATAAAATACTGTCAAGAAAACGAGCAGAATAAATAGACAAATTCATTGAATAAATAAAATAAATGCTATAAAAACCCAAACTTTATGTAGATGTAATGAAACAGAGCAAGTTACTAAAGTCTTAAAGAACTAAAAGACATAAAATGCTGTTAAAAGAAATAACATTTGAACAAACTGGTAGTTTTAATTGGCTTCGTTCATTTAAAAATTAATTTGGAGAAAATCTATGTTAAATTGTGTGTAAAATATTAGTAAGATTATATTTGCTTACAATAATTTTGACGTGCTTCCAAATGCACGCGGTACCAAAATCAAATACTGCGATACAAGCTTAGAATGTTTCTTTTTTACTCAAATTTAGGAATTTCATTTATTTCTTTTGGAACTGAATATTTCTTTGCTGTGCATTTAACAATTATTTAAATTAAATTTCTTTAATAAAACAATAGCATTTTGGATATGCAATTAAAACATTAACATTTTGTATAATGTTTTATTGATATTATGATAGCATGTATCTAAAATATTATATATGAAGTTATTTTGCCATAAGAAAGTATTCGAATTTTTATATAATAATTGAAATCTATCTATTGTTAATTAATGATTAATCTGCTTGCTTGCAAGTCTCAGCTGCACACGACGCAATCCTTCACTCCAACTCATTAGAATTATTATTCATTAGCTTGTTTTATTTTGCATTGTGTGGCGAAAGCGCATCAATCATTTGACCGCATCAACAGACAGCCCCCCACGCCGAATGTCAATTACGAATGCATTACAAATATTTTTGAATCTGGAAACATGAGAAGAATCCCCCTCTGGACACTTCGCCCTCTTCTCAGTTCAGGTTGTTTATCTGACCACGTCTCTGGCTTTTGGTTGAATGCAATTTTTATGCTCGCGTTGCCTTCGTAATTGAGTTCTGTGTAAAACAAATTAACAACGTTGGATATTTACAGTTGTCAATTGATAACATGAATACTGTTACAGATTGCTATGAGTTTCGACTGCAGTTGACAGCAAATTCAATTGATAAATCCCATCAACAATAACTGCAAAAAAATGAGCTGGCCGATAAGTGATTGTCTGGCAAATACCCTGCACTTCAAATACCACAACAAATGCTTCTGGCTAAATAAATGCTGAAAATGAAATTCAAAATCGAACAATAAAATGTATCTCTTAAAATGTAATGAACTTAATATCTAAATTGCCAACTTGTTGCCTCAATCGTAAAGTCTCTGCTTGCATTTGCTTCAAACTGTTTTGCATGATGACCGCAAATAAATCCCGCATATGAGTTTACAAACGATTTTTAAGGTCAGCGGACAACTTAATAGAATTTGATTGAACTTTTTGCGTTTTTTTTTTTCGTTTGTATTGCACCGGATATTAAAATAAATAAACTTGCAAATGAAATGCACTCAAATTAATGCAGAGAGGCACTTTACAAAATCGGTTAGATTTGTATTCTGACGTTGACAAGGTCGAACGATAACAAAAAAAAAAAGAAAACAGAATTATGAAATGCTTAAAACCTTTGCGTGCTATTTAACATATTTATGCGTTTTTTTTTGTTGGGTTTGTCTTTTATCTTTGCTATTGGGTTGAATAATAAATATGCGTATTTGCCCGGCCAAATTAGATACGATGCAAAAATGGGTGCAGGGCGCGGGGGGGTCAAAGGGCGAGCTGAGATGCCAAAAGAACACGCAGACCATGCTGATAAAATATGCCAGCATCATTAGCTCAACACAACCGCAACACTCCGAGCGGCGACGGAGGATGGCGAGAGAAAACAAGGTTAACCGCATGCCAGAGCTCGTACTTGTGCAATTAAAAACCTAGCATAACGGTAAATATGCTGCCCCTTTCCCCCAGTCTGTGTGTGTGTGTGAGGCGCCATTTTGCGAGTTTGCTCGCAGCCGGAAACGGAAACGCGTTCATATAACACGCATATTTATAGCAATTACAACGAGCATGCATCGCATGCAACGTCATCTCTTCCCCCTTCACCTCCCTCTCGCTTTCCATTTATCCCATTTCGAAAACTTCACAGTTGCAGGGGGGACACACGAAATTTATGCCGTTTACCAATTGTCCGAGTTTATGGTTTTAATTTTTCTATGTCAACTAAATGCGCACAAGCACACTCACACACACACACAACGTCGCCTACACGTGTGTGTGTGTGTGTACAAAGGTGTATATAATTGTGGAGACGCGACACGTGCGTATTTTCAATTTCTGCTCATTAATTTTAATTATTTTGTAATAAATCGAAGATTTATTGCTTACAAGTTGCATGCAGCATAATTTTTATCACGTATTTGCTCGCCTCACCACACACACGCACACACACACATATATACTATATATATATATATATATATATATATATATTTACCGTTCCCACGACTGTCAAGGGTATTACAAACGTTGTTGCGGTGACTTTTGCTCTTCTGCTTTCCACTCGCTTTTTAACTGTTGGCTGTTGAATGATCTACAATAACTCGAGCGATTACATTAGTTTAATTGACCATTATCTATACAATGGAAAAATACAAAATTGTAAACAGAATTAAGCAAAATGTATTTTTGTAGTCTTCGAAAATTAGTGCAATTAAAAAAAAAGTAAGAAAAATGATTTTAATTGATCAGTTTTTAAATAGGTGTAACAAATTTGTAAACCTTGTGACTTAACAAATTATATGCATTTTTTAAAAAATTAAATATATTTATTTAAATATCTACTACTTTTTACGAACACATTGATCATTATTGATGTATACAAAAAAATTATTTAATCCAGCATTTGCGAAAAGCATCTTAAAATAAAAAAATTATTAAAATAGATTGCATTTTTTAGGCAAATATCAATTATAAAAAAAATCGTACATATGTATATATTTTTTTAGTTACTCTTATTTGGATTTGGATTTGGAATTGCATAACATAGAATGTAATAAAAATAAATAACTAGTTGTTGCGCCCTGGAACTTAAATTAAAACTGGATTTAAGCAATAAACGACAAGCTTGTTGTGGTCGGAGTCGTTGTTCCTTTTTGGGCATCTTGTCAAATGGCGAATGAATTTTGCCATTTTTTTGCAGATATTTAAGAGCTTATTTGTTGATGGTAACTTTATGGAATACTTTTCCAAGGCAACTAATAACCATAACTGCCCAATGCGCGCAGCGCACACACTCGACACGCACACAGACACACACTTACAACAGCAACAAGCAACAAGAAGGACAACAAACCAACAAGACGTAAATTGCAGCGAAAAAAAAAACGAAAACAGTGGGAAAAAATGAAACAGGCGGAGAGAAAAAAACACGAAACAAGCAGCAGCAAAAAGAAAAAAAAAATGGTTGTTTTGAATTGCTTTTGCTTTCGGAACAGGCAACTTTGGGCGCAGGAGCAGGACTAATGAGGCTGCTGGCGGACATGGCGCAAATGAGCGAGAGCCGCATCTGTGCGAGTCAGCGGGGGGCAGACGAGAATAGCGGGTGGGGGGAGGGGGGGGGGGGCATTTTGCTGCTGGTTATGGTTGTGGCTGGAGGGCGAAGGGAAGACACCAAACGGGGGGTGCGGCGATGGGGGCCAAGCAACGGGTGATGTTCAGGGTGGCCCGGGTTGTTAAATTAAAGCGACGTTACGAAGCAGCAGGGAGGCGCCGGCAGGGGGCATGGTCAAGGGAGGGGGAAGTGGGGTGGGGGTAGGTGAAACCCGCACACAGAAACCGCAACGAAACAAAGAAAAAAAATAAGTTCTAATTGTTTGTAGACATTAAATGGGACGCCGTTTGGAAATTATTGCCACTCGCTTCAAATCTTCAGTGAATAGCACCCAACCCGCCCTCCCCCCGCCGCCCACTCCACAACTCCACGCACCAGTCTTGCCTCCCTCGCTGGTCCTGTCCGCCTGTCTCTATCTCTGTGTGTGCTTGCAGCATAATTGGTCGCTTCGTCGGTTGCTGGCTCATAACAATAAGCAGAAATCTTGCTGTCCGCCTCCTGGCCTCCTGGCCTCCTCGCCACAATTGTGGCAGCTTCTTGTGCTGCAAACTGAACACAAAATGGCCGCATGACGAATGTAACGGGCGGTGCGGCTCATAAACTTGCAACAATAACAACAGCCATCGAGGCAGCAGCCGGAGCTAGTTGCGCATTTCGGCAATGGGCGTGCCACAACTTCAATTGCTTGCCTCACACACATGTGCCCCCTCCCCCATTGTGTGCGTGTGCATGTTCATTGCGACGCCTTGTAAGTTTTAATTGTAATCGTCTATGTTTTTGGCCTCGGCGAGGGATTAAAAACGAAGCAGCCGAAGCAGCAGAGAGGCGGCAAGGAAGCGAGAAGGCGACAAGTAACAACAGCCTCTGATTGTTAGGCTTTAAATAATTAATTGCTTATGCATGTTGTGGGGCCTCAAGTGTGCTCACTCAGTGTTTATGTGTGTGTGTTTTGGGGGTCACTATTATTGTGGGTCGCCAACCACATTCAACAGCAACACATGCCAAGCATTTGCGGTCCAGTCACTTCACTTCACTTCACTTCACTTGGCTTCGCCTCGCATCGCATCGCATCGCATCGCGAGATTCGTTCGAAGGCCCTTCAATTGCAATTCGCTATTCGCAATTCGCAATAACGCTTTGCGGTTTTTGGGCGCTGCCCAAAAGGAATTTAATTAAGGCTGAAATTTGAATGCATATTACAAATATGCATCTTTCCTCCACTTTTCCTCTTTAGCTTTCACGATCTTGACCACGCAATGCGGACTAACCACACTGTCCAACAAATTAAACGATTATCAAACTGCAACGCATTCCTCAATCGTTGTAGCGTCACAAAAGCCAAAGGCGAAAGCTGATAAACCTCATGCCAAAATCATTGCCAAATTAAAATAACTCATATCAAGACAAGAACGTATTAAAATAATTTATAAAAATATTTAATTATTAATTATTATTATAATTATTTTTCGAGAAATTAGTTTTTGTATTTGTAATAATAACTATGAAAATGACAACAGTTTTTAACAAACTAAATTAAAATAAAAGTTGTTTATCAGCTTTGAAAAGAAAAAAACAAATATTGAAAGTTTTTTTTTGTGACAATTGATAGACAACTTTATTTTCTTGTTATTCATAAAATTTTGTGCTTTCGGTTGGCCATAAAAAACAAAATGTATATCCATTTTTCGTTAATAGTGTTGTAGTTTATTCTGAATTAAATTTTTGTTAAAGTCTTTCGCTCTTAATTGTGGCTTTATTTAATTGTCTTTTTTTCAAAATAAAAATAACAAATAACATTACCAAAAGACAGACAATTTGAATTGCAGAATGCCGAAATGCATTAATATCCCCAAAAATAATTCTTATAAATAATAATTTGTTGCCAATTGTTACGGCGAAATAAAAGTTGACATAAAATAAAACGAAACACGCTCACTTTTTGCATAGAGTAAATGAAGCCTTAAAGTGCGCTCAATTAGGCAAGTTTGAGACAAGTCGAATGAATAATAGCCAACCTGAAGGAAGACTCGACATTTGGTTGATGTCGAACTTAACTTAGATATATGGCAACGAATTTAACAACTCAATGGTTGCGATGGAAAAGCGTTTAAGTGCCGCATACTTCTGGTTCGATTCACACATTTTGTCAGGCTGACATGGCTGCATGTGATGCGTATACGTAATAAGGACAACCAATATAGCAATAGAGAAGCCCAGCAGAACGTACGCAAATTGAAACAACAAGCACAGCACAAGCGAAAGCGAAAGCGAAAGCACAAGCAAATTGCACTCTGAAATGGGAAAAGTACAACGCACAACGCCAAAGTGGCAAACAATATGCAAAAGAAAGAAAAATTAAGTCAGCGCCTTGGTCCATGATTAATTACAGCGACCGGACGAGAGCCTAGACCAAATGTCCAGCACACATTTCTTCGACTTATATACATACATATAGAGAGTACAGAATACTATACTATACATGCATATATTTGGGAGGGTGTGTATAGAAGGTATATAGAGAGTCGCCATACTCCATCCACCGAATGATTTATGTCTTTTTAAAGATAGCCATCAACATCAACGGCAAACGCTGCCTAGATAAAGGCAGCCACAATGACCCAGGCCCACATTGACAAGCAAGAGAGACGCAGCGAGTGTGTGGGGGAAGGGATGAAGGGAGCAGGGAGCAGGGAGCAGGGAGCAGGGAGCAGGGAGTTTGGGGTCCTGGCCAATCCGCTGGCAGAGCATTGACTTCCGTTTCCGGCGAGGACGAAGGCGAACGCTGGCCACTGCGTGAAGTCCTGTTGACTTTATTTACGAGTAGTAGAAGTGAAATGAAGTTGATTTCATGACGCAGAAATTGTCTATGAAAATGTAAATGTGTAATTATTTGGAAAATGGGAGGCCATGTTTAAGAGACTCACACACAACACCATTAATGAGTCGCAAGTCGGAGGTAACTCTTGGCAGATGGAGGTGGGAGGTGGGTAGAAAATAAATCTTGGCAAGCGGCTCGTGTCGTTCATTTGTGTCGCCCGAACAGAGATCGAGCACGTGTAGCAACATTGAACATTTAACATTTGACGTGCAAGTAGATGGCAAAGAGGACTTTGTTTAAATTGTGTGCCAAACCATTAAGCACCGATAACAACGGACATGGCCAGAGAACAAGAGGCGCAACTAAACTTGATTTGGCTTTGGCATTTATGAAGAACTTTTCATACAATGCAAGCAACTCTCATTCCCCTCAATGCCTGGCCAAATCGCCGACAAGCACAATGGCAAGTCGAAAGAAAAGTTTCATCATTCATTTGGTTTTGCGCGACGCGAAAAGTCAGTGAGGCAGCTGCAAAAGATATTTAAAATCCCAGAAGCGAAAAGCAAACAAAAAGCGGCTCACTCCCGACTACAAAAGATTTTTCAAATTTCCATTGCATTTTCTTGACTATTTCCACTGCCATTATTATTATTATTGTTATTTGTTTTTCTTTATTTTCCAGTTTTCGTTTTTTTTTTGGTTTTGCTTTGTATTTAAGCGGCTCAAAGTTGAAAAGTCATTTGGCATTCAATTGGTATTCACTTACACCACAAAAGCGACCAAATGAATTTGATGTAAAAACTTTTGGACCCCCAAAAAAACTTTAATGTGCAAACAGTTGTCTTGCGTTTCCTGTCATCGCCACCTCCGCCTCCGCCTCCGCCTGCCTCGCCGGGTCATTCGACCGGCCATCATCCGACAATCCAATTGTAGTGCGGCAACTCTAGACAACATTGCCGCCCATCGCATAACAGGTGTGACAACAACGACAATTCCAACGATGCCAGCAGCCAGCAGCAAGAGGATGACGAGAAGAACACGTTCTGCTCGTAGATAAATGCCAGGCACTTAAGTCATTTACAGCCAGCATTAGATGCCACAATGCAGCGCCGCGCCGTGTTGCAGTTGCAGCTGCCAGCATAGCTGCCACAATGAAGGACGAAGGACATTGGGACACTCAAAGAAACATCTCCGAGTGTTGGCAGCCGCATTTTTCTTCTTTATGCTGTTCACACAGAAGTAGCGGATATAACGTTGAGATTAAATGATACATTTTAAATAGACTAACAGATTTAAAGTAAAGAAATTTAAATATCTTTCTTTTTTTATCATCATCATTTTATCTCAACTGTTGATAAATTTTAAATAGACTAACAGATCTAAAGTTAAGAAATTTAATTACAAATTAACTATAGTTCATTTGTGATGATTTGTTCTATTATTTTATTTTTGTTTTCGAGTAACGCATTTTTGAATATTGCCTAATATTGCACTGTTGACTTAATTAAATATAACAATTATTTGATGGCTGCTTAATTATTATTCAGAGTATTTTAAATCATTGTAATATTTAAAATATTTTTTGATGTTGCTTTAATTTTAATTGTGAATAAATATTTATAATTCATTCTTGTCTTTAATTTAAAATGTATAAATATATGATACGTTAAAGCATTTAGTTTCTAATTAAAATAGTTTACAAAAAAAAAAATATAATAATATTCAAAATCAAATTAAATAAATTACGAATATATATTTAAAATTGATTAATTATGAGATAATTTAAAGTTTTTATTCTTAGCAACGAATAATGTACAGCACGGAGTCGAAGGCCTTTTTAGCTGCTGGTTCTCCCAAAATTGAGCTGTTTGCCCCTATTTTATATACTATATAAAGTTAAAAAATAAATTCTAATTTCCTTATTTCAATAGACAAGAAAAGTCAACATAAGAATACAAAAATGTATCCGTTTCAACCCATTTTTTGTTGGCCAAAGAAAAAGTCGTGTCGCAACTCAAGGCGTCTATCTTTTTTTTCGTTCCCACAGCCTTCCACAATCTATCTATCTCACTCTGTCGCTTTGTCGCTCTCTCTTTCTCTCTTTCGTTCTCTAAGCACTTGTGGATCAGTGGCACAAAGTAGGCCGCATAGAATGCAATGCACACGAAGCTTAAAATGCTTAAGTTCACACTGTGTCTGGGAGAATGGGTCTGCAGCTAAGCTCAGCCAAAGTTGCACTGTGTGTGTGTGTGTGTCAGTGTGTGTGTGTGTGTGTGAGTGTGAGAGTGTGCAACTAAGGGTATTTGGGGGATTTGGATGATGCGATAGACGCTGACAGCGAAAGTACAATTGCATTAAGCGTTGCCAGCCAACTCTTTTCCTCTCTCGCTCTCGCTCTCGCTCGCAGTCTCTTTGTTTCTCTGTCTCGCAACTGTAAACTGCGTACATGAGCTTATCAGTAAGTTGTTGGTGTTGGCCAGCGTTGCCAGATCGCGCCATGCAAAGTTGGCGAGCATTTTGGCAACGTTATTGCACCAGCTGCTGGCAGTGCATTTATTTCGCAGGGGGGTGGTGAAGGGTGAAGGGTGAAGGGAGGGGAAACAGGCAAAGTTGTTGTCGCTGTAATACTGGTAAATGGCAAGCTGCAAACTGCTTAAATGGCAGCACAATGTGTGATAAATGTGCTGGCCAGACAGCATTAGAAAACGACGACGACACACACACACACACACACATATACACACACACACATGGATTGCAGATGGTCATTGAGGCAGAGCTGCAGCACTCATAGATGTAAATAGCACTTGAGAATTCCTTTGGGTCTCTTGCCTGGCTTCAAGTGAGTGTTCGTGAGTATCTGTGAATGTGCATGTGTGCAAGTGTGTGTGTGTGTGCTGCAATAACAGGTTGCATGCAACATCCTCGCACACAGCGACAACGCCTGGCAGCGGCATTAACATAGAGAAACACTTAAACATCTTTGACTGATGGCTCTGCTCCCAACATGCATTTGCAGCACACACACACACACACACACACACACACACACGCATGCACACTTGGAGACAAATATAATTTTTATGATTTATGTGCGCTACTTTGGCATGGCAACAATCGTAGCATACTTAGCAGCGCCCATTGCAATTTATTGCCTCTGGTTCTTCGCTTTTACCTCCGCTTCTCGGCTTCTCGCCGCCAACTGCCAATAAAATGTATCCACTCGGTGTTTGGCCCTTGGCCTTTGGCTCTTCAAGCTGTCAACAATTAAATGTCCAAGCTGTCAAATTAAAAAGAAAATCAAATTGAACGAACATTGTTTCGCCGTTTGAGCAACTATTGACACAATGACATCGGGAATGCGACTCTTCAATCAAATTTGCAATTCAGCAACAACAACAAAACAATTAAGGACAGATGAAGCCAAATACCCTGTAAACAGCACAAAACTTTTTTCTTTGCATACCCTATGTTCTTGCATAGTATAATTAATTAAAAACTGAGTGAAAATTCTTCATTTGCCTCTTCACTAAACGTGTAAAATGCACATATATAATGTGGAAAATAAATAATTGTGAATTGTGTTATAATTAATCGATACATCGACTTTGATGTAATTAATAAAATAAGCAAAATAAAAATATTATCACAACGTTTGCAAATATTTATGTAGATAAATAAATAAACAATCAGTCGACAAGAAATGCAAATGATTGCGATTGTAATAAAAATAGGCGGATGTTGAGCACAAAATATGGTATCACAAATAGAATGATTTGTTCAAGATGTGAAATTTCATATATGGTTTCATTGAGTCGTTTCTTTTAGCGTTGCGGTTGTTTTGACGCTTTGCCGCGTTTAAGGACTGAAGTCTCATCAGAATCAAATTAAAAATTTAATTAAATTTTGCGTGATTGATTGCACTTGGCCGGGTGGTGCTCGGGACAACATACCAGAGGGGGGAGGACGGTGGATGGTGGATGGGGAATTGTTGGTAAGGGCGAAACAGGAACAGCGCAATTTATGTTGGTAGCTGAATGATTTTTCAAATTTTTTGTGACAGGCAAATAGAAGACCGACAAAAGCAACGTCCGCACAATTAAAAATGAAAGCGGCTTAATAAGTTTACTTCACGTGGCCTTTGATGAGCGCGCACACACACACACACACACACATACAGTCGCTGGAGAAAACGGTGTGGAAAAAATATACGCGCTCAAATTAAAAGACACTTCTTGGTTTCATGGGACATGCGTGCCAATTGTGCTCACACCCAATGTCCAGCCTCAGACTCAGACTCAGACTCAGACCCAGAGTTAAGCTGGCGGCAATGGAACAAGGCCAGCAGCTGGGACATAAGCGCGTGGGCTTTGCGTTAATGAGGCAATGCGTCACTGGGTCCAACTCCCAGTTCTCAGCTCTCAGTTCACAGCTCCTAGCTGGGAGCTCGTCAAGTTCATCAGCATAATTATCCATGGCATTGACTTCATCAGCTAACGCATTGTCATTGCCTGTGTGCCACTGAGATTTGGCTGGCCGAAAAATTTGCTATTTACTAACAGACCACGCCCACCGACCCGCCTCGCCTTGCACCGCTTGCCAGTCCATGCGACATTGGGCCACATAAAGTGTGTTAATTGTGCAGATTTGCCAGCAATGCGAACGATAAAGAAAATAATGTTTTCGGCTTAAAAAGATAAATCGCAAGGACATCGAGAGGAAGCCGCAGGCGGACAGCGACAGCGACAGCGACAACGACAAGCTCCCAACAGGCCAGGACACGACAGGACCCGATAGCCAAATAATTATTGCAGTAGTAATTAAGTTGTTTTACTTCTCATTTTTTTTCCTGTAAGAATCCTGCTTTCATTCGCAGTGCGTGTGTTCCTAGAATGCCACCAACTGATGTTCTCACACTTGCTCATGCGATTGTTCTTAAGTGGATGTGGCTCAGCATCGTTATTCGTTATTGAGAGCTTAAAGCCAAAAGACAGCCATCATTTATGTGATATTTTTCGTTTTTTTTTTGCGAATCTGCATTTTGCTCACATAAATTACAAACACGTTTCAAAACATTGCATAACTGGTTTCTGAATGGCATAAGTCAAACATAACGCAAAATAAAATCGATAGTAGAATGAATTAAATTTAAAAACCAAAGTCTTTTATTGCAATTGAGAGAAATAAAAATAAGCGAAAGTGATTTAGGCTGCAATCAAAGTAAATTATTCCACCCACAAAAGAGTTTTATTTGATCATATCACTATTGACATAATTAATAAATATTTGTTGTTAAAATATTGCAACATTTATTATATATCTGTTATATGCAAATACAAATGAATAAAAATACAGAAAAGATTGTATATGTGAATTTCAAAATCACAGCTTAAAATGTAATTTATTTAGAAACATTTGTACGTTTTTGTTTCTTTTAGATATCCAATTGTTGTAGGCAAAAAAATACTCATGTGTTGCAGTTGAATTGCAAAATAAACTACATTTAAAAATACACAAAATAAATACAAAAATTATTAATTTTAAAATTTACAAAGTATATAAAATTAGAAAATATATCAAATATGTGAAATAAAAAAAAAAATAATAAACCAACTGCTACAATCCATTATGGGAACTTTTGGCATTTTTCGGGTGTTCAAAATGGTATAATTATTATTTTGTATGAGTTAACATATTAAAAAAACTCCATACCAACAAATTTATATACCAGACCAATATTAAACCTAACTGCTGTTAAAGTCTGTTGTTACAACCTAAACAAAAATGTAAATCTTAATCCTAATAAATACCCGAAAAATGGGAAAAGTTCTCATAGTGCAACCGAAACTGCACCTCAAGATAGTTCTATGGAATAAGAAATTTACTTTAGACAACTTGTTAAATTAGTAGGCACTTAAACAATCGTAATCATATTTTATTTTAGCGCCTTGTGAACTTTTACCTTTCGCGTGCCCAACACGTGCTCTGCGAGTATCTACTGCTTATGTACTTGGCGTCACCCCAGAGAGTACAAAGCGCAGAAGTCATCGACCAATTTCCAAAAACAAAATGCAAATCGTCTGTCAAGCACACTCGCACACACACACATACGCAGAGGCCACTTATTTATTCCGTATTACGCATTATTCAAAACGCTCCCAGCCTTCCGCTGACTCGTCCGCATGCCTCAGTCAGTTTGCCACAAGCAACAAAAAAAAAAAGAGTGCGCAAGCGGCAAGATGAATTTTCGTGTGTGGCAATGTGACGATGAAGGAGTGAAGGAGGAGCGGGGACGCGGGGACGCGGGGACAAAGCAAGCCTTCAATCAATCACCGAGGTTGACAGTTACGCAAATATCAATCAAAAATAAATCGCATGTATGTAGCAAAGTTGTTTGTCAGGTGGGCGGGGTCTCTGGCTCCTGGTTTGTTCGTTTGTTCGTTTATTCGTTTGTTGGTCCTTTCGGTCCTTGGCCAACGCATCAGCATCAGCATCATCTTGGCCCCTGCATTAGTTGACGCTGCCAGGCGGCAATCGACTCTGATTTTGACGCCAACGAGTTGCTGCTGCTGCTGCCGCCATCTGCCAGAAGTCAATGCCCAAAAACTGTGAGCTGGCAGTTAAGTTTTTGCTGTCTTTTCTTACTTTTATTACGCCAACTTAGCATTTGATTAGGGCGGGCCAAGTGGGGGGCGTGGCCAGAGACCACGTGTGGTTATCCCTACACTTTGGCCTTGATCTCACTGACGACCGACAACAAACACTGAAGCAGCTTTTTGCTGCCCTCGCATTTGTCACTTTAAACACATGGCTTAACTTGCGGCATACACTGTGAGTATGCCACTCACACTCACACTCACACTCACACACGCACTCACACAACACTCGCAAAGTAGGCTACTTACAGTCGTACCCCTTAACTCTCATTCCAAGGGATTGAATGACTTTCTGATACCCTGCGGTCGTTTAAAATAAGAAACAAGCCACATTGGATGTTCCATTTGCCGATACTCTCTCTCTCTTTCTTCTTTTTATTTTTTGTAATAACTTTTATTATTATGAAACAATATTTTAAAATTATAATTTAAGTTCCAAATTAAGTGTATGCTTTAAGCGGCAAATTTAGCAAATTGCCTTCGAATGAAATAAGCGAGTTACTATCATGTTAAAAATAATTCTCTCAAAAAATAAATCAAGAATTGCTGGTTTTGAAATTATGAACGTCCATTGAAATTAAATGCTGCAAGTGAAAAAGATAATGTTGTACTGAATACTCTTGATCAAAACACAAGATTGCAAAAATTTTCTTGTCGACATTGGAAACGTATGTATTTCCCAGTAGAATTAGATTTCCCAGAAGGAATGCGAGTCTCCAAAAGTCTCGCACTCACGTTACGCACCTTGTCATTTTTCTTCTTCATTTGCCATCAAAATCCACAACTCAATTTATCACCATGTATTGGAGCCATATGCTAATTGTTGCACACACCAGCACAGCCATTTCTTTGAAAGTGAGTATGAGTATGATACGAGTGCTAAGAACGAGTATTATGACACTCTCGTCTTGCACTCGTTTCTGTTTTTCATACTCAAGTTGAGTCACCTGTGCTTTCATTTTGTTCCTGGGTCCCGTGACACTGGACCAAAGAATATGAATAATTTATTGTTGCTATTGTAGTTTGTGGCTGCAACTGTTTGGCAACAACTAGTTGCCAGTTGCCAGTTGCCAGTTGCCAGTTGCCGGTTTCGGAGTAGATGGCAGAAAACAAAACGAAAAAGCAACCGCAGCAAAGCGAAATGCAGCCAAAGTTTTTCTTGCGGCTTTTTGCATTGTGCCTTTTGGGTCAACTAATTTATGCGGCCAGCTTGTTTGTTAGCTATTTGCAGTTAGCTGTTAGCAGTAAGCTGTTTGTTTTGTGTGTGCTTTGAAAAATGCTTGTTAATTGCTTAAATTGTACACGCTTTTTCCACATCAAAATATCAACTAATTAAATATCAGCAAATCCGCAATTATGACAAATTGCAACGCAGTGAAGAAACTAAATTCATTTTTAAATTGTCACTTTTATCAATCGGTTTTTTGGCTATTATCTCGTTTGTATTTTTTTTGTGAATACCTTGCTTTTATTTATTGGATTTTCTCTTAAGTTAAGACTAACAATAAGTTATCAAATCTTATAACTAAAATAGCAAATATTTGTCATCTCAAACTTGTGCATTTCGATGAATTTTTTGAATGTTTTGTAATCGATTTGTTTGGATATTGATATTGCAAAAATAATAAATTTGCATTTTTAATTGTGCTGAATTCATCCATGTCGCATGTAAAGTGGCAATTTAATTCTAATGTGTTGGATCCTTAAGCTAACGAACGCCTTTTGAGACTTGTTCAGCTGCGCAGCAAGAAACAGGTTAAAAAGAGAAATAGAAAAAAGTGGAAAGTGGAAAGCGGAAAGCGGAAAAGGAAACATGAAACTAACAGACGGACTTGACATTTTGCATGAAATATGTAGTAGCATATATAAACATAGAAATGCACACACACATACACCTAGAGAGGCACACACGCATGTGTGCAGGTGGGGTGGCAACTCTGGTGGCAACTCTTTGGCTGAAAGTTTTTAGAGCGGCTCGCTTGGATATGAGGAGGATTCGGGACCGAATGCGAGTGGCCCCCGCTCGCAGCATGTGAATAATTTATGTAACAATTGCGACACTTTTTTTTTTGCACGAGACACCAGCTGGAAGGGGGCATAGTAACAACAACAACAACAACAATAGCAACAGACATGTACAAGTTTAATGGCATTGTTGCTCAGGTTTAAGTCGTAGTAGTCGGCCCTGGCGTGTCGTAAAAGCAAATAGAGCTGAAGGGAAGACGACGCCCAGGGTCACGAGCATGGAGCACTGTGTGTGTGGCACCGCATGGATCTGAAGATGCCACACCAGATGCAGCCTCATCGCGTGGCAGCCTGCTGGATGCTGGATGCTGGAGTCGCGTGGAGTCGCTGACAGAACAACGCTTTGGCGACCCTGACTAAGTGAATGAAATATTGCTGCCTAATAAAAATTGTATGAAATAAAAGTGATGACTTTCACTTTCGTTTCAGTCGACCAACCCATCCACATCTACATCACTCTCTTCTCGCCTCTTCTCTTCCCTGGCAACACCTTCGGGTGCCCCCGAAATTCTTGACTTAGAAAGCAGAGGCAAGTAAAAGCAACAGCTGCCAAACTTACTGTCTTTTCTTGTTTGCCAGCGAATATGTGAGAGTCTGAGAGCAGCTGTTGCAGTATATTACATTTACCTTCAAATGGAGTGAAGATATTAAAATAGGTCTGCGGGCTTCGCATAATTAGCATCAAAATGCCACAAAGGATGAAAATGCTCTTTTGAATACCTAGAGAGCAAATTTGCTTTTGCATTCGTGCAGTATAATAAAAAAGGGGTTATAGTAAAGTAGAGTTCTAAAGCATTAATGTTTCTTCTACTGATTATTTTGAAATCCGTAAAATCGAATATTGTGTGACTTAATAATTAAATTTAATGTAGTCAAATTTTGCATACTTGAAAATGAATAATTTACTAAGTGAATTAATAGTAAATTAAGTTCCTCATAGTCACTGCGTTTTTATTATTCATATTAATTTTTCCATGAGTTTGTCTAAATAATAAAGAACATTAAGAACGTAGTTTTCCCAATATAAAATCTTTATAAAAAAAAAGTTGGTATGCAAAAATGGTTTCAACAACTTAAAAACAAATTAAACGGTTGAAAACTTGCAAGTTCGTGACACTTGTTGTACATTTTCTTTATATAGATTTATTAAAATGGTTAAGTAAATATTATTTTTTATATCTATGTAATTCTTTGTATCAATAAATGTGTATTCAATTAGTTTATTAATATTCTCAAGTTATTTTAACTTTTGTGCAAGTTCGTAATGATGAAGAATTCATAATTTGCATAATTTTGCATATTACAGCATTTTTAAACTGTTTCCTCTCGAGCAATGTTTCAAATTGCAAATAAAATCAATCAAGTTGTCAGCCAGAAATTAGCCGGAAACTCTAACTGAAAGCTGAGCGCAAAATAAAACAAGAATAAGAATGTAAGCTAATGCAATGCAACTGATGTAATGATCGGAAGTGCTCGTATTAGGGTCTCAAGTGGATACTCAAGCGAGTGTTGATGTTTGTCATTAGAGAAGTGCTTCAGTATGCACATTGTTAATAAATGCGAAATTGCCACTGTCATATGATACTGATGCGCCGCAAGATGCGAGGGGGAAGATTCCCGTCCCGAGGGAAGTGTTCCGCTGTTGGTCAGCCAATTAGAGCACTAAGTGAATGTCCAAACTCACTTACACACACACTCATGGATGGCCTGATACACATGTGCAGGGCGTGACTTATTAAAAGTCGCTTGGCGTCGGAGTCGCGGCAACTTAATTAAATGCATCTATGGCTATGCGGCATGCGGCACGAGGCACGCGGCACGCGGCACGCGGCGTATGCGCAATGTTTGCGCTAGAGCGGCCAACAAACTAAACAACAAGGATAACAAGCACGGCATAGACAGCAACTACAGCTACAACCAGAACAACATAGATACACAGAAGACCGAGAAAGGCCAGCTCATCTGGAGACGGCTGCAGTTGCCCACAAAACACACACACACTCACACACACAGCAATTTGCCCAAGCATTAAATGCTGTTGGTTTTTTTTTAGCCATTTTCCATTTTGCACATTCGCCGGTTTAAAAGTTACAGCATTGTTGTTGCTGCCGCTTTAACTGCATTTTTTTTGTATGTATACAATTTTGTACTTTTCGCTTTTTGTTGTTTTCTCTCTCCTCTTTTTGGCATGCAATAAATTGCGCCACTTGAGCAAAGTTAATAAAGTTACAAATAGTTTAAATATTTATTTACAGTTTTTTGGTTTGGCCAACAATTTTGCTCTTCATTCTGCTAACAACAGTTGTTGTTGTTGTTGCTGTTGTTGTGACTGTTCATATTGTGGCTGTTGTTGTCGTTGTACTCGTCGTTTACGTGACATTGCTGACATTGCCGTTGCCAGAGTCCTTCTCGATGGCAACTCGAGGGAAGCAGAGGTTATGCCAGGCAAGCCAGCAGTTGCCAACAAGAAAATAAAACAAAAACCAACAGAAAGAAAGAACTCAGTTGTGGCTGGTTATTGCTGCGAAATGACTGAGCAACTGCAACAAATACTTGAACAACCACATACAACATAATTAATCAAACCCAACGTTGCTGCATATCGCATACAAGATGTTGACAAGCATTAAAAGAAATATCACACTTCACTTGCCCTCCAACTGGAGATCAAAATAAATGCAGACCTCTAAATATAGAGAAATGAATGACATCATATAGAGAAAGAAGTATATTAAAACATTGAGTAAGATAAAGTGCTAAATATGGATGCACAATGAAAACTTGAAATTTCAAACCAAAAAACTAAAGATTAATATAATGAAATGTAGTAAGGACAAAATAGGGATTTATATTCAAACATTGAGTAAGATTAAGTGCTTAATATCGAGAACACATCGAATTTCACTAATGTCATGTTGAATAAATTAAATCAGCATCAAATTAAAATCATCGAATTGTTAAACAGCTTTTTTTTTTGTTGTCGTTTGACTGAAAATTCATATAAATATAGAGAAATAAAAACGAAATGTAATAAAAACAAGATATTAAGAAGTATGTATATTAAAACATTGAATACGAATTATCTGTTAAATATTGCGAACTATTTTCAATAAAGACATTGCAATAACTATTGAAAACTGGAATGGAATTGTTAAACAGCTCAATCTGGAAGGCAAGCATGTGATTAAATAGTTTCAATTAATATAACTGCAAATACTGAATAAAGCAAAGACATTAAATCAAAACAGCAACTACTGTTTATTTATTAGAATTCATAGTCGCATAAAGTTTATTATTGATATTAAAGCGTCATCAACTAAATAGCTATAAGTAAAGAAAAGTCGATGACTAAAAAACTAGTTTTGATCATTTATTAACATTACTTTTAACAACAATAAAAGAATTAATATTATTAAATTAAGATTGGAAAATACAACATTTTGAAATACATTTGAAATGAATTTTAAAATAAAATGAATATACATAAAAATGATTATAAAAAAAAAGAAAACAAAGTGCTGCGTCTGATTTGTTTCTGTAACGCTCTTGAAGTTCTCATTTACATTAAGTAATAAAAAGAATTGCAATCATTTATTAACATTACTTTTAATCATTGAAAAACCGCATTGAAGTTATGCCGCCAAATTGCATTAAGCTTTGCTTCTGCTTTGCTCGGCAAGTTCTCATTTGCGACAGCTAAACTAAGTACATAAGCAAGTTTCTTCCCGAGCAGCAAGAACTTGGTGGCAGTGACAGTTTAATAGATTTTATGAAGTTTCAGCAACCGGCAAACTACTTGCACATTCGACCGCAAATCTTGTTGCGAGTTCATTTGTTTTAATTTAAATTTGATAAGTGTGTAACAAGTAGATAACTTTCTTAATACCATTGGCCACTGGCCATGTTTGCGAGCCATCTACGAGTATCCGAGTCTATGTTATACTCTCTGCTCAAAACCATTTCGAGATTCTTTGCTTTCTCCGTCGGCGAGATGAGAATGCAACGAAACATTTGTTGTTGTTGTCGTTGTTGATGGTGATGTTGCTGCTCTTGTTGGGAAACTTAAAAAGCGTAAACAATTTCTTTTGACAAGTGCACGGTCCTGTAAACACACCCACACTCACAGCACACACTCACACACACACACACACGAGGCCTTATGATGTGCGATGCACTCAATTTTCAGTGCTTTCACCCAAAACTCCCATTTCTCACTTGCCATATTTCTATTTCGACGCTCTTTTTCTTGTGCTGCCGGGCTGTAATAGGGAAATACGAGCTCAGAGCGTGCTGCAAGTTTTCTGGCTTGTTCTGGTATTTGGGGTTAGCAAATAAAGTTCGACATTGTTGGCAATCTCAGCAGACAGCCCGAAATTCTGGACAACAGCAACAAAAAAATACAAAACGCACACACAAAAAGCTAATGTGTCTGTGACATGTGCTCGTATAATGGGGCGTATGATTCCAGTATGACCTTATATTATGTATAAATATTTAATTAGCTTGCTACACATTCGCATTTTCTCCAAGAGTGCTGTTGTTTCTGTTTTGTTTGGTTTTTTTTTGTGCTCATTCCAAAATAGATATCCCTTAATTTATGCCCAACAAATGGACAGATAGCATCTGACAGGTGATTCGTTATTTGTCTATGAATTTCCCGTCTAACCTTTATCCATTCACAACGACAGTTAATTTATACAACACGCATGCCACATCACATTTTCATTTAAACCTTTTTGCTGCTGCTGCTGTGCAAATTCGGAATGCAAAAATTAAATAATGTTTTGCTATTTTGCTGGCAAAACCAAAAGTCATCAGTTATCTATGTGTGCTAACCACATTAAATTACCTGTGTAATTTACTTCAACCTGTGGACTGCAGCATGAAGTTGTGAAGTAAAGAATAACAACAAAATATATATACATATAGTATATAAAACTTCTATTTACAAATTTCGATATTAATTTAACGAGAAGTGCATTTTAAAAGAACATTACTTTTGTCGGGAGACTTTAATTAAATATTTTCTACATTACTTGCAACAAATTGATTACCTTTCATGAACAATTAAAAAAAAACAAAATGGCAAAGTTTCCTTGTTATCCAGCATTTGAATGGAGAATTTATTAAAATTAAATGTCTCTTATTTAATGGAGAATATGAGTTTAAAATAAAACATTTATTAAAACTTACAATTTTCGAATCAATATTAAATTTTCATTATTTTGATTAAAAATTTAAACAAAATCAACTGCATGCAATTGTATCTTTTTAAAATCAAATATATGAAGTAAGATAAAGTCAATAATAAATTTATTTATTAATTATGAATTTGAATTTATGTTTAAGAATTTTAAATGCATTAAAAATAAATTTAAATCAGCTGACTGCAGTTTAAAATGTTTTACACTTAAGGACGAGACGAAGACTAAGATAACCTCAACAATTAAAATGCTATACTTTTAAATAAAATAATTTTGAATTTGTTTTGTTTCAAAGCTCAATCATATGACTGCAGCTCAAAATGCTTCTCACTTAAAGCCGAGAAGAAGACTATGAAAACCTCAATTTTAACTTTATACTTTTAGTTACTATATCATTTATTGTAATCAATATGAAATGTGAATGGAAAATAAATAAATTTTTAATTTGTTTTAATTTAAAATGCAATCAGTTCTCTGCAGTTCAAAGTGCTTCTCACTTCAAGCAGTGGAAGCAAGTAACTGAAAATAAATGAAAAATATAATAAAATATGAAGTGAGTGTTTCTACGAAGCGTGTTCATTACTTGAGCGTGTCACCTGGCAACGAAGACTGCAGCAAACTACAACTATTGTGTCTATGTGTCTGTGTGTGTGTGTGTGTGCTGCAAGTGTCACAAAGAATAGGGATGCAGTGCTTAGTGTTAAACGCAGCGCATTTTTCTTACGCTGCCGTCTAACAATCGAAGTGAAAGCTCACAGCTCTCAGCTCGCAACCCAACACAGACGATTTACTAAATCAAAAATAATTTGATGACGTCACACACGCACACATATGCTATGGTCGCGATGCTTCATAAATTTCCGTATTAAAAATAAAATTGAACCCAGAGAACGGGCGCAAAAGTGCACAAAGTGCAGCATTGACGCACACATCGTATATCATTACACACAGACGCACATTTAGAGACACGGAATTCGCAACGATATTTTACAATATAATTATGTCAACTACAGAGGACGACGACGACGACAAAATCTGCGACGAGCTCTTAACATCTCAACAATACTTTGTGTGTCCGGTGGCATTGCCATTTCCATTCCCATTCCCATCCCATTTTGCTTTTCGTTTCCGATCCCTTCTCACCCCTTTTCGCTGGATGACGCTGCGGCTCTTTGATGCAGCCGACGACGATGACGACGGCACACTGAAATAGCAACAGCAGCGTCAACGGCGCCAGCATATAAAATTATGACACCCTTTGGGATTACACGATGGAGGAGAGACGAGGAGAGGCGTCAAGTGCAATAAGAGAGAGAGAGTTTTCTATTTTTGTCTGTCTTTATTTCTCTGCTCAACACTCAACTGTTGCTGACTTTGTTACTCCATCTCACTGTGGATGCGCCTTTTATATTGCATACACAAACTAAATAAAATCCAATTTATTATGAAATTTAATGAACAAATGTGCAAGCAAACTGTTGAATTTACATTTATTTATGCAGCGAAGGCAGACAATACAATTCGTTACTTAAAGCTAGTGGCGTAGTTAATAAGTTTAAGCCGGTGATAAATAAAAAACTATAGAAAGAGTAAAAAAAATGAAAATACTTTAACCAATTATCAATGAAGTGCATTTTGTATTAATCATAATTATTTGATAAATGTATTTATTGTTTACAATTAAGTGTAACTTGAGTCAATTGCTTTAAAGAACTTAACCAATTGTGGCTTGTGTTTAGTTTAAGATTAGAGTCTGGCAATAGTTTAGTTAGCAATTATGGAAAAAGACGCGACACACCTTGAAATGCAAATTTTAATTACTTTGCCACTTTTGGTGGCAGCTTCTGTGGCTTTGCGCCAAAAATTAAATCGAAATTCATTTGTCTTAAGCCACCGCAACAAACACAGCACACACACACACACACACACAGAGACACCTAGTCGTATGTGTAACCGCACATTTGGGGCGCAGTCAAGCGTTGGGCGCCGCAAAGTATGCTACACGCATTGCAACTACAACTACAACTAGAACAAGCTCCCCGAAGACAGGCGCTGAATTAGGGGCGTCGACTGCGACCTGCAAGTTAAGCAAAGTTGGCAAACAAATTAAATAACCATTTGGCGACTTTCCGTTTCTACATATCGTGCGAAAGAGCAGATAGCAAATAATGAAACCCCTCCTCTAATCGCACCCTAATTCAGGAAGCAGCAAATAAAACTGGACCAAAACTTCGATTGAAAACAATGAATTTGGCATCAACATTTGGGAACGTTTGCTGTGTTTTTTACTATACTTTTATTTTGCGTGTGACTGATAAGCTTAGAATTACGGTAATGAAATTTAATCTCAAATACATTGTAGCCGTTAACGTGAAATGAAAAAAAAACAGTGAGCAAATTTGCGATAGTCACAAAGGGGACAAACAATCAAGTTTGTCAAAACAAGTCGTCTATAAACGATAATGAACTATGAAAATTACTATTACACTAAAATTGGGAACTAAAAAACTTCCAAGTATCGCTTAGTTATATATTTTAAATTAAAGAGTGCGAGTATGAAAAAATATAATCAAAAATAGAATATTATTGTGGGTATTTAAATTTAAAACAAAACTCTATGGAAATTTCATTCAAAGTATTTTATACTTTATTTGTTATATTTTTTAACACATATGTACTAAATATAAAAGATACAACAAAGTGAATCGAAATCGAAAATAGTTATTTATGTTCATGTAGAACCATGCTTGGTGTAATTTGTTTGCATAAGCCCATTAGTGGTGAGATCGATTCTTCCGAACTGATTAGCCAAATCAATTTTAAGGTTCCGATCAGCAATACAAGGAACTTTCTACCTCTTTCCCTTCCACTTTGTAGGGAAAACTATGCTTTACATAACCCTTTCCGTATTTTATGCTCTAACTATAACGATTACTATTTTATAATAAATAATGTTTCTTGGTTTTCCACTCTTAGAAATTTGATATTAAGTCATCTGTCTAGTGTGTATAGTAATGATGTAATTTTTAAATGAATTAAAATATATTTTAGCTATATTACTTTAATATTGTTGTAAAATTTATTGATGGTTGATTATTTATATGCGTATATCGGTATTTTAAATATTATTAAAACATTTCTTGTGTAATTATATATTTGTAATAAAAAACATATTTGATTTGATTTCAAATGGTTTGTTGTTGTTATTAGTAGTGGTTAAAGAAGAACTATTCCAACAACTTGTAGCTTGTTGTTGTTGCTGGAGATGTAGTCAATGTAAATGGCCGTGAATAATCCTTGATGTATGTTATAGTACATAGGACATCTTGGACAAATACTGGCACTACTTGTGTTTGTTTGTATGCTAATGAGTTTGCGATTTGATTCACCTTTAATTGGGCTTCAATGAGGTTTGTGCTTTCGATATGTTTGATTTGCGATTCAATTTGCTCATGTCACCGTTTGCTGTTTGCTGTCGATGTTGTTGCTGTCGCTGTTATTAATTCGATCACATTGTATCGGAGATGCGCATTAAAGCCACGTCATTGGGGCAAGATACAGCAAACACAAATTTCTTTGCACTTTGCTGCCGACGTGACAATTTATCGACTTTCATTTGTCTTTTTTCCACTGTCTGTTTTGTTGTCGTTGCTTTTCCTGCCATTTTTTTATTATATTTTTATTTTCTTTTCTCGGTTTTCTCTGCGCTGCGATGGGCTTCCTTTTGTTTCTCTGCTTTTTTGTTGTTGTTATGTTTTTCTTGTTCTTTTTTGTATTTTTGGTTTTTTTCTTGTTGGCAAGGACACACCGATGATAAATGTTACACGAAAAGGTGATATTATAATTCTGTTTTTTCTTTTCGTTTCGTTTTTTTCGCCGTGCTTGTCTTTCCGTTGTTACTTTAAACGTTAATTAATATTTATGCATGTTGCTGTTACTATTATGCCGACCTTTCTTTTCGCTGTTGTCAATCCTTTTGTTAGGCTTTCCATAAAATTGATGTCCTTTTTTAATAATAAACTTACGTTGTGCATAATCACTAGCGATTGCCGCAGTAATGTGCAATATAAATCTGGAGTGTTTAACATTACTTATGCATTACATCGAAATAATATTACAAACTAAAAGTCAAATAATTTATGAGTTCAAAATACAATTTAACATGCAAAGTTAACTAATAAAATGAATAACTAATACATTTTTTATCGTGATGTGATGAGCACTGTTTTATTTTGAAATTGTCTGTTCAATGCACACTTAATTGGCAGGATCGTTAGCTGGTACATATCTGAGGATATATCCAATGTCGTGGAGTAGTTGGATAAGTGGCATTCTAAGCCCATTGGTATTGCGACATGCATTTTATGCACGAATTGCCATTGCACATGTTTTGCAAGGCAATCCAAATGCAAACAAGCCGCTTTAGCTATAGAGAGACAACTACTCGCAGTTTGAACTGGAGCTGCAACTGAAATTGGAGTGTGCATAACAAAAAAAAATAGAGAAATAAAAAGAAGGTGAAAGACGCTGTAGGGCGGAACGTGATTCTCATTTCAAATTGATTTCCATTTGGCGAAGAGGTCGCTGAATGTGTTTGTTGTAATTGCAATTGATTTGCCTCTGCAAAGTTGGCGAAGAGACTAGACCAGAGCAAAAGACCGGAGACCCACAGGATTTGGGGCTTGGCAATTGGGGCAATCGCGAGAACGCGTCGTCTGCAGATTCAGATTAATATTTGCTCAGCGCCAATGCCAATGCAGCGCATTGAGACACGCAGTTAGCTAGATATACAACCCATACATATATAGTATGTGTATATATTGATAGATAGATAGATGGATAGATAGATAGCTCCTTTTTGGGCCACAACTTTGACGGCAGTGACGGCAACTTCAGCCACATGCTTACAATTCAAATAGGATTTGTATTTGTTTGCCTTTTGGCTGAGCTGCGTTTGCTTTGCCTTTGCCATTGCCATTGCCATTGCCTGGCATAAATTGCAAGAGAAACTCAACTACCTGACATTCAGCGAGTGTATCTGTGTGTTGGCATTAGTTTGTTAACCCAGGTGTCTGTGTGTCTTTGTGTGTGTTTGTACGCGGCGTCCCAAAAGTGTTGGGCAAATATTCAGGCTAGTTTGTTAGAACGCTAATTTGATGTGCTGCGAAAGTATCTTTTGGATACACTGTGTGTTTGCGGTCGCAACATCACCTACAATGACAACGACAACGACAACGACAACGTCAACGTACGGCTGCGCATTAGTGATATCTGAGCAAATATTTAGGCGCGCACACGGGGCGTATGAGTAATGTGTGTGTGTGTGTGTGTGTGTTGTGCATACCATCGTGCCATATCGCCTCAATGGCAGTTGACAATGATGAAGTGCACGTGTTGTTGAGCGCAGGGCCCCAGATTGGGCCCATTCAACTTTAACCACAACCAACACAACAGTCGGCAGCGAGCAAGCAACATTTGATTGGCATTACGCTCTTGAAACTCGCGAATTGTGGCATTTATCCGAAGCAGCCGAATTCCAAGTCTAACTCAAATTACTACTTTCAAGGAAATCTATTGCCCCAATAAATATTCCAACGATAATAGACAAAACATAGCAGGAAATTAGTTTTGTGCTTTCACTTCTCATTCACACTCATTCAATTTGCAAAATGAATCGCACCTCAACTAAGCCAATTTATTAATTCACACTTTTTGCTATGCTGGCTAACTTTGCATCGACTGATCGACGACTATCCATTTACCAATATACCACGACGAGAGGGAGTTTTAAGTGCAAATCGCTTTAAATCGAAGTTATTATAAAGTCAAACAGTCGAGCGTTGAGTGCCGCTGGAGCGTTTAATCCTTATTGTGTTCCTCTGGGTGGAAAGAGCCAAGCAGAAAATACGAAATTTAATAAAAACCCATGAGCAAAATGGCCAAGTATATTCCGAGCACACACAGAGCACTACTTTGTCGATGAAGGACTGCCAGATACTCTTATTTGTCGACTTACATTTATTTATTTGAAGTATTGTACAAATATTTATAATAATTAATCACAAATGAAATGGGAAGTTTACCATAGAAAGAAACTCATCAATATCAACCAAAAACGCAAGTAATAACACACTTACAGATACTCTTATTCATTAATTATTACATTTCAAATATTATGTTAATATTTATGATATTTAATTAAAAATTAAATTGAATCAAGAATAGTATGTTTACTCATAGGTAGAAACTTATTAAATCTTCAACATCAAAACACGTTTTTCACAATTGAAAGCCCAAGAGATACTCCGCTCAACTATTTAATTCAAGTGAAATAATACAAAATTGAAAACAAAATAAATAATTAATTAGTAAGAAATAATAATAAAAGAAATAACATTATTATAAAATAAATCAATGAATTTTGTTGCCAAATAGTCTTGTCTTTAAACGTTAATTAACGTTAATTGAAAATTTCTTAAATAAATTAATTACATAATTTCCTTAAATAAATATTGTAAATAAGCATGAAAGGGAAATTACTCATTGGAAGCGACTCATCCGCTTTTAGCTCTCTTATAAACCCTGAAATCGAAGCATTTCTACAATTGGACGGAAGCCAGAAGCGCTGATCATTTTGTCGCACAAAGCAATAAAAGTGCCAAGTTTTATTCCTCTTCACAGGGTATCAACGTGGAAAGCTGCAATGCTGCTGGACTGTAAAGCTGTTGGGCTGTTGGCTTGCTGGCAGTTCAGCGAAGCCACTTGGAATGCAAATGCATTCGACCAGGTTGCCACTCAAGGCCCTTTGCCGCCAGTGGTCAGGTGCAAAGCGAGCAGCAACAACAGCAACGACAACAACAATAACGATAAGCACAACGTTTGTTGGGTATTTATGAGAAGCCTTATTTTATGGGTAACTGGCCAGGCGGCTTCCCAGAATTTAATGAGTTCCTTGTTTATGAATTTTCATTTATCTGGAATTACCGCGCACAGACATGAAGCAGAAATGATTGCTCAGCCACAGCGACAGCAGCCTCAGACTCAGAGTCTCAATTTTTAGGCTCAAGCTCTCTCTCTCTCTCTCTCTCTCTCTCTTCGTGCAACAGCTCTCGACAATCACCTCAAAAATTGTATAATAATATTGAAGCTTATTACCACAAGGTGAGCAATGTTATTGTCTGACTGAAGGATGCCCAAGGTGTTGACTTAGGACTGTCACAGCCATCGCAACCGCCTGATGTCAAGTGTTTTCCATAATGCCAACTAAGCCCTTTTGCCACCTTTTGCAATCAAGTTGAACATAAGTAAATTTAAGACGAAGCAGCCTTCGTCCTCGTTGCGAAAAGTCTTCCCACTCAGCTGAACAAGCATAAGTCCCTCTGGCACCCAAGCAATTACACAACTTTTATTACGAGTATTAAAAACAAAAAACCAAAAAAAAAAAACAATTGCCAAAATATTCAGATATTGAAATTGTTAAAGCGATTTAAGAAAAGTATTGAATACATTTTCAAATGCATTTCGAATATCAAAATGAAAAATAAAAAGCTCTCTTTTAAATATTTAATTGCACATTTTCCCGATGCAATCCGATTAAACAAATATTAATAGTAAAGTTACAAATATTCCCAAATATTTAATCTTATTTTAGCCAGTCAAAACTTAAGAAAAGCAACAAATACATTTTTTGAAATATGTATATTGAATACTCTTCTTTCGCAATAAAAAATTTTCTTGATTCAATCCGATTAAAAAACATTAAACATAACTCAATGATCGTAATGAACACCAAAATATGCTGATATTAAAGATGTTAAAACAATTTAAAAATCAAATAATCAAATAAATGTTCTAAAATATATTTTGAATAACACATGTTAAGAAACAATTTATACTACCTAATTGTAAAAAACTGAATTACAAATTTGTACAAAATTATTTACTTACGATCTGGTCTCAATTTTGCCACTCACTTTTAATCGATGATCGTAATGAATACCCAAATATGCAGATATCGAAAATGTTATGGCAATTTAAGAAGAGTTGAAAATAAAGTTTGAAAACATATTTTGAATAACACACGTTAAGGAAAAAATTAAAACCAACAAATTTATAAAATGTAGTTACAAATTTGTGCGATGCAATCCGATTAAACAAACTATAATAGAGGAGTTAAGAATATTTACTTACGATTACTCGATGATCGTAATGAATACCCAAATATGCAGATATCGAAAATATTATAGCTATTTAGGAAGAGTTGAAAATAAAGTTTGAAAACATATTTCGAATAACACACGTTAAGGAAAAACTCACACCAACAAATTTATAAAATGTAGTTACAAATTTGTGCGATGCAATCCGATTAAACAAACTATAATAGAGGAGTTAAGAATATTTACTTACGATCCAGTCTTAATTTTGCCAGTCAAGACTTTTAATCGATGATGACAAACATTGTTTTGCTGGCCATTGAAGCAATCGTAATGAAGACAAATAGAGGCAATTCCTGCTGTGTTGGTTTGCCGAGTCCCAACTCCGTGGATTCAAAGTCGTCTCAATTCATCCAGTGTCACGATTACTGCATATTTGTTTAGGTCTCTGAGCTTTTTTTAGTTCCCAGCCACAACTGGAGCTGTTGCTTGTGCCTTCTTCTGGCTGTTTGCCTTCGTTCATCTCCAAACTCCATGTACCCTAGAATATTGTGGCCGCATTTTAAAGTGGAAACTGAAGCTGGTTTACTTGTGCAGGGTATTTGGTAGTCAGGTAGTATTGTGCGATGCCTTCTGGCTTGTTTTTATTGTTGCCAGCAATGATTCTCCTTTGGGAGACACACACACATGCACACTTTCTGTGTTGTCCGGCGACCAACTAACAAAAATACAAATACAAATTCAAATACAAATATAAACACTAGCACTACAGATGGGGAGATGGAGTCCACTTCATTGTATTGCAGTTATTGTATTTGAATTGGACAACTAATGTAAATAATACATCACATACAGTACGTGCCATAAGATTACGCCCAAGTGGAAACTGACGTTGGACAGATTTCCTATTTATTTGGCTTTTTATACCCAGCACACATTAAAAATGTGCAAACAAAAGGGTCTAATGTTTGTGTCCAGTTTACGACAATCGTTAAACGTAATGGGCAAGGACATGAGGATATCTTGTAGTCGAGTATTGCCACATCGAGACCGCTCCGCTTGCTTGTTATTAACTTGAAAGATGAACATGCAACACAATTTTCATTAAATGCCACAACAGAATTAATTGTTCTTTCAGAGCACTTCAAGTTAAACAATAATTCAATATGCAAGCAGCATAAAATTGTGAATAAATAACAATCACAATCACAATCACACATATTGTATTTGTACAGACGGACGTGAAAATTTGTTTAATTAAAATTGTTCAGGCGTTGCACTGCCAAATGGTGAACTTCAAATAAACTGAATTCAATCCATCGAAACGCCAGAAGTTACCTCATCTGAATTTTACAACTATATGTACTTAGTTTTATTGCACAAAAGTATTTCGCTTCACCATTAACGAATTAATTGTAGAAAATAAAACAATAGTCTTGAAGAAAAAATCTGTACAAAGAAAACAATTATAATTACGCAACAATGTAGAAAATAATTGAGAGAACCAAACCATTTATCTGATCATTAATATAAAATAAATTAAGGAATTAAGACAACATGGACACATTGCAAGTAAAATAAAAAGTAAAACAAAATGAAGAAAAAGTTATCTGTATTAAATTTATTAAAAAATTGTTTAAAACCTTTCCAATGTATGGAAGCCTTGTAAACTTAAAACAAATAATCTTAAACCATTTTATTGTACTTTTAAGCTGTGAATTAAGATAGTTTGAGTACTTCGGGAAACGGCAATAACATTTTTGATATTCTGAAATATTTATTTTCAGCTGTTTTATAGTTTATTTGACGTAATCATTTCCACATTTCGAATGAAGAATTTATTGCTTGACAATTATTTTGTATTAAACCATTTTAATTGATTCGCTGTTAAAACTGGCATCCCAATAAAATGATGTCAAATATTTGAATATAGTATTGAATGATATTTATTTCTGATGGATTATATTTGTTCTCAAGAAAGTTAAGCACGATTTTGAAGCACCTAAGCCAGGCGTATTTAAGCCGTAATTTGCTGTCAAGGCCACGCAAACAAAGAAAACCTTTAATGCGTTCCCAACACATTTTGGGTAAACATACATAGATTAGTAGTACAACAGCTTCCGCTTTGGCATACTGAACTATCGTCTAGGCGCAGAGGTCTGAGCTTCGAACCGGGCCCATTATATTATGAGAGCGTTACCCTTATGACCATTTAAGTTAATCTTATGTTTATTTGTCCATTGATTAATGTGCGATGCCAGAAACCCGCAAAGGTCGTTGCTAGAAAGTCTTCAATCATAGTTTGTTTGTTTGCTTCCATTCTCAGGCCATTCACATACTTTTTTTTCTTTCTTTCTTTTTTTACTCATATGATTTCTATTTTTGCTCCTCTCGTTTTTTTTTTCTTTTGCAATTTGTAGCCTTCTATGGATTTATTTATGCATAAAATTTATAGGCAGAAACAAGCACATTTGTGTCATTAGCCGCAAATTTTTGACCCATTTGTCATTAGGCTCGAATGCGAGGGATTTGCATAAAACAAACCCACAGCCTTGAATACACATGCATAAGTATGTCGAAAGATTCACACACACACACACTGTTACATCGTTGTCTGTTGTTGGCCGGCTAAAATGTGTGACCGACAAGATTTATCAAGTAATAACAGACATTTCGGACAACCCATAGACCCATTAGTCACACGCTGTTTGACATTGTCTGAAAATATCATTTTAATCACAGGCAAGCAAGCATTCTCCTCCTGCAGCCAAATCGCCATTGTCATGACACACCCACACACACACACATTTAGTATACCATGTGTGTGAGATATATGCTTATGACTGGAGTCTCGTATGTGAGTGATATAATGCAAGTACTGTCTGCTGAATGCAACTACACCGAACACATTTACGTGCTTCGATGTATGTATCGCTGAGCATTGACCTCGCTTGGTTTTCCACTCCACTCAGCCGTGAATTGTTCTGTTCTGAAACTGAAACTGAGACTGAGACTGACTTCACTTTAATTGATTTACACAATTGTAGTTTGTCATCGATAGTGATTAATATTTGATCCAAATAATGTTTTTTTGCATTTAATTAAACTTTATTCATATTGGGTGATAGTAGCAACACATGTAAACTAATATGCATATTTATAAAATGGAAAGCTAAGCTGCTCTTTGAAAAGTCTAAAATACGATTTTTTATATTTTGAAATGAAAAAACAAGAACTTGATGTGCTTCTTAATCATGCACAAAAGAACTGTCAACTTAATCATCATAAGATTGCTGTAAATAATAAGTTGAAATACAACAAAGCAATTCAACTTCATAAAATAAAAACAACTTACGGATTTTGTCAATAGCAATGAATTTGATGGTTAGTTGTTAAAGTCATTAAAATGTCGCACTTTTGTCAATAATTAATCAAATAAATTAATATTTATTTTATAATTTTATATTTTTCAATTTGTTTTTTGTAATAAATTTATTTAAATTAATAGTTTAAATCAATTTGATGGTTAGTTATTAAGAGCATTAGAAATTACACGCTTTTATCAACTGTTCATGTCTGACAAAAATATTCAATAAAAGTATATAAAAAGCATTTTTTAATTGTCATTTAATATTTTTTAACTCTTTTTGAATTTGCAGTATTTAAAATTCAGATTTAAAAATGTTTAATGCTTTAATTGAACTCAAAAATGGTAGTTTTTCAATGACGACTTTTGACGACTACAAAAAATCAAAGATTTATTTGATGTCCACAAAATAAACGATATTTGTAATTGTGAATAACTTTCGATAACTTTTTGCATCCTTAGCAGCAATGTAGGCTGGCAATCTGCAGCTGGCGAAACGAAGTTATCAAGGCAACACCACCAGATGACAGGGCAGGATACGATACGATACGATACGATACGAGGATTCATATCTGTAATCTGTAATCGGGCTGTGAACAATGATTGATTGTATTTTGAAATGCATAACAATGCACATAGCGCATGTACGTGGACATATAACAAATCAGAAATACAAACGAAACACGATGGTCGAGTGATGGGTTGATAGTTTGATGGCTTGGCGTTTGTGTTGGCCAATGTGTCGTATGAGTGATTACATGCAATCATTTTTGCAATCAGCTGGCAAGCAGCTCGCCCGGCAAAACTGACTGCATGCTGAAATAGTTATTACATTTAAAATAAATGACGTTTAAATTGCAGCTCAGACAGACTTGTCCAACAGACTTGCGAAAGCAAACAATGAAAGAGACAGAGCCAACAATATCGAAAGCGAGAAGCTGCAAACTCTGTCATGAACAGCAGCAGCAGCAGCAACAATCTGGCTAATATACAACGACAACGACAACGACGACGACGATTTAAGGGTAAGGGCAACCGGGGAGAACAAGTATAGTATAGTATATTGTCATTTGATTAGATTACAACGCATTTGTGCTAGTGTGTGAGCTGTTGATCTATGTTAACAACAAGGACAGCGGCTCTTGAGTGCCAGCCAGCCAGAGAGCCGCACTCCACCAACGATATCCGTTTGCTTGCCTATCTGACTTGACCTGCCACATGGCATTTGAAAGCAACACGCCATCAACAGCAAAGTCACTCAGCAAAAGTCTGCCAGCCATTGCCCATCAGCCAGTGTTCAGTTCAGCAAACCGCTGGCAATGGCATTGCCAGTTCTATTGTCAGTCCTATTGCTATTGCGTTCTCGGCTGCAAATTTCATTATCACATTCAAGCAGCCACCTTCACTTTGTTCTCCAAGCCAAGCATACGCTCTCTGCACTTAAAAATGTTCGTGTACATTTGCATTTACAATTTACTTTCAACAATTTTACATGCGGCTTGGCCTTAGCATCTCCAGCTCGGTTTTTGCCCATTTTCAGTGTCACTTTTCAACTGTTATCATATTGTAGGGACAAATTAATTATAAAGTCATGTAATTGTTTGACATTGTTGCCCCAAATCACAAGATTTTGTGGCCAGACACACAACACATAGACACAAGTGTATGTATATATACATATGTATATATAGTGTATGTTTGCTAGCCAATGATACATTCCTGCTGCCAATAAGGACACGCACTCATATTGTTGTAATCATCATTGTGTATATTCGAGTGTAACCCAATTAGTTGACAAGCGTTTCAATATGGTTTCTTGACCAGCTTGAATGCAATTAAAAATAATACATTGTAGAAAGACGAATACAGTGCGAATTTCTCACTTATGTACATTTTATGTTTAATTATTGCAACAACTGTTGATGCTGTATGAAATTCAAAGTTGTTGACAAACTTTAATCAAGTGAACATAAAGCTGAATATTAAAGTTTCAATAACAATTCAAATGCAAGACCTTAAAAGTAGCAATAAAGATAAAAATAGTTCCATTAATAATTGTATTATAATTGGAAATATTCAGAAAAATATTGTATTAAGTTAGAGTATTTTAATATTAAGCTGAACATTTTATAACATTTACCTCGTAGTGCAATGAATAGTAACCAATAAATAAAATAAAAGTTTATGAGTATAAATATTTTGATGTACATTTTGTGGCTGCATATTAAAACAGTATTTGATTTATTATTGTATATTATTTGTTCTTCGAACTTCACTTGCAATTCATTATTATTGTAATGTTATAATAATGTAATCTTGTCGACAAACTTCAATCAAGTGAATAGAAAGCACAATATTAAAGTCTCAATAATAATGCATGAGCAAGAACTTCGTATCTCAAACTCATCGCAGTAATAAGGTCCAAATTACAACAATGACAACGCGACCAAGAACAATAATAACAGCAACAACAACAACAACAACGTTAACAATAGCAACAGCAACAGCAGCATTTTGGTACTATCGTTTCGGCTATTTCCGTTTCCGGTTGCACACACGCACACACACAGGCAAGAGACCGAAATAAATGATATGATGTGATTATGCAGCGCCATATATCTAACCGGGAGCAGTCGAGAGCTCAAAACGATTAATTATCAAATTGTTTTGTTCGTGATTGTCTTTTGTGGCCATCGCCCATCGCCCTTTGCCCCCTCAGCTGCTCTGCGCTGCTTTATGCGCTCCTCGGGCTGTGCCCTATGCCCCGATAAGCACTGGGATAACGAGAATTATGCTGGCTGTCTACACCGGCCATTGTCTATGCGCATGTGTGCGTGTGTACTTGTTTGTGCATGTGTATGTGTCTGCAGCTTCAATTCGCTGTTGCCTCACTAGCGTTTTGTTTATTAGACTGCATTGAGTACGGTACAATGTAGAAGCGATAACAGTTTATTCATTCTTTATTGGCTCCAGACTTCAACGCTAGTTTTGAAATGAGATCTGATCTGATCAGATCACAAGTTTAATACAATTATTTATTTTACTTTTATAATTAATGTATTCAAACGAGTACAAGGATAACACATTTTAGTAGTTGAGCATAATTATTATTATATAATTATATATATTATTTAATAAATTATATAACATAATACATTTATACAAACGAATACGAAGATTACACATTTAAATTGTTAAGAATTATTATTTTTATATTATTAATATTTTCAATACTATCCACATTTAACTACTATACTTATTATGATTATTTCAATTATAATTGCTGTTATTTTCCATAAAATTCCATATTCCATAATTGAGTTAAGAAATTGTAATTTTGTTTTCTATTTATTATCACTATTATATTTAGCTCAGAAACTAAATATGAACTAATTTTATTAATAATATTTCGTATAATTGTTATACTCTATATTATCCACATTTTATGAATACAAATACGAAATCGTCATTCTTACATTACTATTCCATACCTAATTATTTTTTCAATATTTGATTTTGATAATTGATTTTAAATTGTTTTTTGAGTAATATTATTCGAAGTAGGAAATCATATTCCAAATGTGTTTTTAAGCTTAAGCTGTACTAAGGACAAAAAGAAACTTCAAACTCTAAATAGATTGGCATTGTTTTTGATTCCTTTTGATTGAAGACAAAAACCAAATGGGCAATGTCTGGCACAATACACGAGTACTCGCACTCGCACTCGTATTCGTATTCGTAATGACAGTGACTACAAGAAGTACATGGACCCACATCAATGTGCTGTCAACGCGTCAGAATCGTTATGGCCATCAACGATAGCCTCGTTGTTGTCCATTTTAATTGCATAGCCAAAGTCATGCATTTTTCCAGCCATCAACACACACACACACACACACACACATATCCAGGACTCAGCTCTTTCGTAGGGAAAGTATGACAAGAAGCATAAAACTCGTTAACATGCTTGCAAAGCGAAATTTGTAATATTCGTTTCTTCTCTCCTTAACTTTCTTCATATTCCGTTTCTCAAATTTCAAATTGCAGTACAAAATGAACAAAATTGAAAAGAGAAAGTTTTCCTAAAGTTCACATTAACAATTGCATTAAGTTCAATTAGTTTATGCTATTTAAGTCATTTTAGGTTAATTCAAACGTTAAAACATTAATATGAAAAATTAAAAATTTTAATATTCTTCTCAGTATATAAATGATCAACAAAGTTCTGCTTGAGAATTTGAATTTTTCAGTGAAATATAATAATAATATATTGTGTAATAATAACTTAAATATTAATTATAAATAATAAGCTTTAAATGTACATTGGAAAATTAAGCACAAAGTATTATTTGTATAAGGCGAGCTCTCTGAACAAAATAGTCCTTTACGAATTCAGGGTATGAGCAAACATTGTGATGCAATTTATTGCTCTTCGACATTCAAGTACTTGGTCTCATGACTACTTTGTAACTACTATGTACATCGTGCATACAGATGTGCATATATTCAAGATATATTACAGATAGCAATAGCTTCTCAATGGGAATTTTGAAACAATCAGCAACGCATAGTTTTTGCACGATGTGGCAGAGAAATAGTCGATGTTATTACTTCTTAGCCCTTTGATATGAACGAGAATACAATCAGGGCATAAGAATTGAATTTACTTGGAATGCAGGACATAACAGCGAGCATATTTCTAGATTCAAGTAGAGTCGGAGTGCCTCTTTAATTGGAAAATTGACTAGAGTTATGCTGCCCTTTTGTTTATTATGATTTGTGTGGAGCAAGGCAAGGGATTCATTCCTCTTCTGTTGTTAAATGTTAATGTGACGCTCGCACTCTCTGGTTATATAGTATTGTGAGCGCTTCCTTGGAAGTCAATGTCACTCTTGGCAGCTTGAAAGCGAATTTGAGAACACTCCATGCTCTCATGTATAAATGTATGAATGTTTGAAAATTTAATTAAATCAACATGCATAAACAAATTATTTTGTTTGGCTCACGCATTGCGCGACGTCGATGTCGATGTCGACGTTGAGTTCACAATGGTTGGCGAGGGTTCCCAGGAATGACGATGACGACGACGACGAGGGAAGAAATGAGGTTGCGATGCGATGTGTAGCAACATACAACAAACAACATTCTGTTGTGAGTATTGCTTTTGATTTTGCTTTTGATTAACATATTTCTTTTATCTGAAAAGGAAGCGAGAGCAGGACGGGGAAGGACCCAAAGTTGCCTTTGTGCACATGAGCATGAGCATGTTATTAAAGCTCTGAAACATTTTTGATAACTGACAACAAACGGTAAAAGCATCAAATCAAAAAACAATATATGTACATACATACACAAATAAGTACAGTATACATACTATAAGTTTGCGTATATGTATGTAAATGTTGAAGGCACATACGAGTTTCGTCTGTCAGTCACCATGACAAACTTAGAAGTCAGCAGCACTAAAAGGAAACTTTTTTAATTAAAGCCAACAAAAACGAAAAACGAAGAAAAAGCAAAAAAACAAAAAAAAACAAGTAAACGAAAGAACAACAACAAAATACATAAAAGTTGCCCCACTGACAATATCTTTTCCTGACCATCAGTCGTGGCCATCAACAAGTTGAGCGAATTTTTCTACATTTCTTTGGGCTTTCTCCACCTGTTCATGCATCTACTCTAACAAATCGAATTTCAGGCAAACGAAAATATATCTCTAGACAAAAATGCTATCAGGGAAAGTAGAGAATTTGTAGATGCAAAATGTTCTCTTGATATCGATTTATTTGAATGGATATTGCAGAGCATTGGTTAGTCGCATATCTGTGCGGTATTTTGTACATTTTTACTTGCAGCTTTTCTTGTTATTTGTTTATTTTTAACGATTATTCTGCTTCATTTCCGGTAACGGAATTAAATCGTTTAGACGGCAGTCTTTTGTATGATTTTGCGTCGGTTTTTTTTTCCCATTTTTTGTTCTGTATAAAATTGAAAAGCAGTTGAGATTATACTTTGTCTTTAGTCTGACTTTGTGGTTTACCAAATCAATTTGCTATTGACGCCTCAAGTGCTATTCTGAATGGTTTTGCGCTTTTCCCAAGCAATTGCAAAAATGGAAAATGGATTCATTGATTTATGTGTGCCGCTAGTCCCGAGATGGGGATCCTTTTATTTAGCCAGACTAAATTTATTCATTTTTATGAACAGGTAAATTTTAATTTAATTTAAATTTAAATATTTGCTGAACTGCAGTTTGTTGTGTAGTAGTGTGGCACTCGATGTTGCATCAATTTATTGACTCGCCGCAGCAGCTGTGGAAAGTGAAATGGAAATGAGAAAAAGGGTGCAAGGTGGAACACTTTAGGGAGGAGAGTTGTAGCAATTGGCAGCAACATTCTAAAGTTGTTTTGGCAGCTGTTCTTTATAGAGAACAAAACTCCTGCTTCAGCAACATTTTGTTCTCCTCTCACTTCCACTTCCACCTCGACTTCGACTTCTTCTGATTCTCGTTGTCGTTCTCGTTGACGTTGTCGTTGTCGTTATTGTTATTGTGTATTATTATTATGATTATTGTTATTGTTTTTGCATTTTAAAGCAAATGGACTTTTATGCGTTTCCGTGTATGAATGTGTGTATGTGTGTATGTTTGTATGTTTGTATGTTCGGCTGAGTGCCAAAAATTAGCCCGCAATGCTCGTCGGCAGTCCGCGCCAAAGCATTTTGATGTTCCTTTAACTGCCTTGTCCGTCGCCCATCAATTTTACTTACTTTACAGCAATAGCAGCAGCAGAAGCAGCAGCAGCCTCTAAACATTCGAGCACATAAAAATCAAATTTCCGCATAAATTACCAGCTCAACATTTTTGATGGTCCTCTGCTCTCCCATTCATGCTCTTAGTCTTAGGACTTTCTTGGTCTCCAGCTGCTACTCCGTTTTGTTGCCTTCACTATATGTATGTATATGCGTATGCGTAAACATAATTGAGGCTTTTATATACACACTGAGTAAGTAAGTGTATATGTGTTTTTCAACGATAGAATATTTCGTAATAATTGCCGCTGATAAGCAATCGAATTGATGCTTCTGATGGTTGTGTCCGTGAAATGACCATGTGGCAGTTATTAGGCTCTTTGATGTACTATATGTACATGCATACATACATACATTTACATGTATGTTTATGTATGCTGATGTGCTTACATACAAATGATGAAGACCTTTGCGAATTTTATTGTGACATTTCTGACATCACAAGTCTTTGCCCTACATAATTTCCCGCATTAAATTTGCATTTGCAATATTATGTTTATTGGCAGTTATCATAATGACGGGATATAAACAATTACATCGCCTTTGATATTGTTCTCTCTAATCGTTCTATTTTATTGTGTCTTTTGTGAAGGCACAAAGAGCATAAAAAAGCAACGAATTTACGGAAGTAATTTTGCTTTTTAAATAGTATTCATGTGATGGATAGTAAGGAATGGATAGCTCTAAATATTATTCGCTCCACTTGTGTTGAATTGTTCCATGTCTTAAAATATTGTATTTATTCGCCAACTCTATTGTAGTTTTATGCTTACGTAGATAGAAACTCAGGGTCAAGAAGTTTTTTCTCATATGAACAAATGTCTAAGCCTTTCTAAATTGGACTGTGTCAAAAGGGCTTGGATTTGTAATGCGCTAATATTATTATTCACTGCAAGAAATTCACAAATATTTATCTTTCGGCTCTGTCATCAAATGATGATGGACGGGCAAAATATTTTTGTTTACCACAATTGTGTAAAACTTTCCTGCGAATCGACTTGACCGCCTCAGACCCAATATTGAGTTAAATGGACTTAAATGGATAAAATTGCACATTTCTGAATAAAAATAATTAACGAAAAAGTGCTACAACTAAAAATGTAATCAAAAACTCACTTAGTTTGGTATGCTCTGAATCTAAGGATACATATTGATGATTTCACATTATTTACTGTTCACAATTGAAGGCAAACTTATCTATCCTATTTACTGATTTCGTTTCCAAAATACAACTTTAATTTCTAACAAAAATATTGGAAAAAGTCTTCTGAGCGAACTAATTACTTATTACGCATATCTTCTTTTATCATATATTTACAAAACTTTATTTTAAAAACAATCTTAAATGATCGTACAATAAAATTGTATTTTAGCTAAAAATCATCTTCACTTTTGAAATAGTTTGCTTTATGATAGTGTGTCCAACGATTGCTCTGAGGCACTGTCTAGACATTTGGCACAGTTATCGCCAGGCCGATCATCGTGACGAACTCAATACGATTCTGTTTGTGTGTGTGTGTGTGTGTGTGTGTGTCTTACATTTATTGTGTTTGCGTTTTGCAATGTGGAAATCGAAACTGAGTCGCGGCACCAATGATTAGAAGTGACCTCTGACCTTGAAGCGGCTGATACGTGAAGAAATTGTAGCCTCTGTGGAATTACGCACTGAGGGCAGCACAAGTGTTCAGTCGCGATTGAAATTCGCAGCATTGAAGACGTGAGAAACGCCAAAACAAAAATTCGATGCGTCAAATCATATTGCTCAGCCTCTGTCTGTGCCTCTTTGTGGCCACCGGCCACGCACGACGCCTGCAACGCGAGGCAAGTGCGGCACCAGAGCCAGCAGCCGCACCTTCGCCCGATCCAGCGCCTGGCCCAGAGCCAGCGCCAGTGCTGCTGGCCGACAAGGGGGACGGCAAGGAGAAGGACGTCTTCATATCGGATGCGACAACAACAGCCAAGCCGCTGGGCATTGTTTCCATCAAGTCGCGGGCCATCGCCATGGATCGCGGCCTCTGCCAGGAGCAATCTCGCTACCATCCCCACTATCCCAAGTGCCACGCCTACTGCAAGCGACTGGAGCACTGGATTGGGCAGTGTTGGCGCGAGAGCTGTCACTGCATCTCCTAAAAGGCATCGCAAGACGCCTCGACAACTTTGCACTTAAATCGGAAGAACCAGAAACCAAAAAATGAAAAGTGAAATTACCTTTTTAGCTGTACTTAGTCATTGTAGCTGCGAGTGCTTATTAAAGTTGCAACACTTTCCTGTGTGCGTAATTAACAAGTTTGATCAATGTAAATTTACCTTTTCGCTACGTTACGTTTTTTGGCAAAAGGAGCCCAATTAAGTATACGACGCATGGCTCATAACGAATTCTATGTGTTTTGTTGATTTAAAGCCGATTTCAATTTGGGGCGAAAGTAGTTGGAAAAATGCGAAATACGCTGTTGATGAAAGCTCACAGCTGCCAAGTGCTTTCATATGTATGCATGTGCATAGACAAATAAGTGCGAATGTATGTATGTATGTATTATACGCGCCTGGCAAACACAAATAAAATCCACGCATTTTGCTAGTTTTGCATCATGGATCTCCGTCAAACATTTGGCCGAATTCTCAACCAACACACACGACCATGTGCGACTGTATGTGTGTGTGTGTGTGTGTGTGTGTGTGTGTGTGTGAAGTGTGTGCCAATGTGTGTGTGCTCGCATCTCTTTCATATGCTAATTTAATAGTAAACAGTGGCAGAAATGCGCGCCCAGAACATGGCTAGCTGCCGAGGCACCGCATGGACAGACAGCCGGACAGACGGACAGACGGACAGCTGAATGTGCATACATGTAACGAGTGACAGCTACTAATATCACACACACACACACACACACACACACATACACCCATATGTAAGTTGTCGATGTCGTCGGTGTTGTTGTTAGTGTGCACACAACTATGCATATTCATGAACTAAGTGGCTGCATTTCAGCGCCCTGTTTTGTAAAGCTTCTTTGTGCAAATTGTGAGCATTAACAATTCTTTTTTTTCCCCCCCTTTTTACTCTCTTTCTGCCACCTTTTGTATTTTCGCAACAGTTTTCTCCTTTCGTTTTTTTGGCTTGTTCCAATTTTCACAGTTGCATCGAAAGCCACCAGCAACATATTTTTCAGTCCACACAAAAAAAAAAATATAATATATATATTGCAGAACAGACCTAAAATGGAATTAAATATGTACTACCAATGGGTGTGCTTTAAAAAATTAATGAATCAACTGAATTGCATTACAAAATGGCATTTGCATATTATTGTTGTCTACAATTAAAAACCTGAATGAAGCGATTGCTCCTTTTTGTTGCTCTGTTTAGCTAGTTTTAAATGCAGGCAAAACAAAAGAAAAACTAAAAAATTTAAAAACATTTGCGACTGTCTCTTATAAATTAATGAATCAAATGAATTGCATTACAAAATGTCATTTGCATATAACTGATTTCTTTACGTTTTATTTAAAGTCGACTGAGAGAGTCTACAATTATAAACAGGAATGAAGAAATAGAATTTGAGATACTTTGGTGAAAAAAGAAAAAAAAAATATTGCTGCATTTGCATATTATGTTTTTTGAATTAAGAGTCGGCTGAGAAACAGTCCACAAATAGAACTCCCAAACTCATCCTTAGCAGAAGCACTGAACTGGAAGTGTACTATTTCGATAACTGTCAGCCGATATCACTTACTGGCAGATCTATTAAAAGGCATCTAACAAATTATTGCCATCGGTTGACATTCGAAACGAGATGCCGCCAAGTGTGAGAGCAGACATTATAAGCCACTTTGATTGATATGATTGTATGGCCATTAAAATTTAATGAGCTACGAGAAATGCCAAAAATATATAGCCCTTAACCTCTCTAACCTTTCCACCGTCCCATGCTAGCCATGAATGTGAATTCCGTGCAGACAAATGCCACACATTCTGATACCCTGTATCAAGCAAAGAGTAATAGTTACCTTTCTTAAAAACTAGCTTATTCAATTAGCTAAAATAGTAACGTTTTGTGATTCGAAGGGTAATGCAGGGTATTTTATTTCGAGCATGCTCGCAGCGAGCATCTAAATTGGTTTTGCTGCCGTGTTCTTTGCTCGCTGTTTTTTGTTGGATGTCCGTTCAACTGATTTAGCTCAATAATGTGACGCGTCTCTCACTTTGATAAGGGTCTCTGCTGCAGCGGCAACTCTGCTCTACCGCTGTCAACAGATAATGACAACAACAGCAACAACAACTGCAATAACAATAAGTGGCAGGACAGCAAACACGAGTTCGTTATCTTCACCGCAATGTTAACACTGCTACACGGTCGAGCCATTGCCTTGCTTGTATTAATGTTGCACACGGACACAAGAGTTAACAATTCCGACCCCCTCACCATCATGTTGTATGGTATTCACATATACCCTGCACATATCCTTTGCCCATTTTTAATTAGTCGCCCCGGCGTTCTTCTAAATTTGGCTGAAGTTTTTAGTCTGCAATACGCAGGTCATGGGGTGAGCAGAAAAACACATTTTTCAATTTCGCTGACAAAATTAAAAAGCTATTCAAATTACTTATCAAACAAATTATTTGTTCTGACTGACTTAAATATAAAATCCTAGGTATGATTTTAGCATGCAATAATGCTGGGTTATTTAAAACTCCTACTCTATCTTAATATGTGTATGAAAATCTAAAGTCTTTGGAACAAAGTATGCTTTTTATAATTTCTCAAATAACAAAATAATAAATATGCCTTCGAAAGTCAACTATAGAAGACTCGTCACAATGCAGATGGCAATATATTCTGCGTCGAGTTTCAAATCGAAATCGTGAAGATATTGTTTTCTTTAATCCATTTCTTGCAATTACTGAAATGTAAACGAAGCGATATGTGAGAATGTCTTGCACCGAGACTTTAATTTTGTGAGAACAATAAAAGCTTATTGAAGACTACATCCATTTTATTAATTTATTTTTATGCATGAATATTAGCAGATATTTGAATTTGTCGATGGGATAAGCAGAAAACTACATGCAGCTAAAAAAAAGTTGATGGAAATAAAAATATATATAGTTAATAAAATATTTTTCATTGACACATTGAGATATTCCATCTACAAATACCTTTCAGGTTATGCGTTCTATTTTGGAGCAGCTGAAGTGAAATCATCTTCCAATTCGATGCCAACTTTATTAATTTTCATAAACATATACATAAACCAGTATGTATGTATGTATGTGTGGCCGTGTGTGTGTATATAATAATCGTCCGGTCGTGTCTAATGTTTTGATGCCTCAGCACGATTATAGCATGGTTAAAACTTAGAAGCCACGCTCAAATTAAATCAGAGAACCGTGTGAGCAATTTTGTGAATCTACAAAGTGAAAGTCGACTTGACATTCGAGCTCTGCATGACCATTGCATCCTTGTGCAGCTGATATTGCAACAAATTCTGGGGTCCCAGACGAAGGGCATCGCGCAGCTTGTGGCCGATCTCGAGCACTGCCTGCTTATTGTTGCCATTGGCAGTCCAGATGGAGATCTTGTTGCTCTTGCCACGAATGTTGACAACAGCGCCACAGATCTCGTCGTAACGATCGAAGACTTCGCCAATCAAGCAAAGCAACTGAAATACAATACGAATTGTAAACTGGAATAGAATAGAAAAATGGGGACAACAACGAACTCACGACATCGATCCACAATTTGTCCAAATCATCCTTCAATATCTTATTGAGAGTCATCACCCAGCGACCGCCATTATTGTTGGCAGCATCCTCCCACATGGGGCGTATGCCCTTCTTGAAGAGCGAATAATCGCTGCCCAGCTTGATCTCCGACGGCGGCTTGATGTGATTGTATAGACTCCAGAAGTCCTCGACAGTATCAAAGCTGGCGATTTCGTTCTGCATATCCTCCCAGGACTTGGTGCGATCATTCTCCAAATACCACAAAGTCCACACACACTGCAACGGATGCTTGATTAGCACATCCGGGGCCAAGGCTCCATCATCCACAACCAGCTCGCTGGGCACTTTGCACTCCTCTGCGCCAGCAGCATCCTGATCTTCAGCGACAGCGGTTGCAACATCAGTTGATGCCTCTTTGCGCTCCATGGTTGGCTTATCATCACCTCCGGCATCCATCATCGGCTCGTTATTGGCAGGAACAATCACTGCACTCTTGAACATCGACTTCAAATCGGCAAAGTCCTTCATAGCTGCAATGGTTTAATAGCGTTGAGCCGCGTTCGATGAATACTGAAAGTCTGCTAATGCAAATCCTGGGACAATCCTTTTTCTAAGTTCACAATTTAAAAATTAATAAATTGTAAACGAACTAACTTTTTGGAGCTGCAAAATTCAACTGAATATTACAGCTACATGCTTCCCCACAAGTTGACACTTGATGTTTCTCGCTAGGCTTGCTAAACATTTAACGAATCTCAAATGCAGTTGATGTGGCGTAAAAGTCTCCAGCACCTCATGTCAATATTGTCCACAGTTTTTAGCCAAGGTTATAAGTATACCTTTGTTTAAATCAGTTAAGAAATAGTAATTAAAGTTGTCATTAATTCTACTTTGCGAATATAGGTTACTGACGTGAATTGATCAAGTGAATTTACACCAATAAATAAATAAACCAGTAAGAAAGCTACAGTCGAGAGTACTCGACCGTATGATACCCGCAACCCATTTCGAGAGAAAACAAAAAATTTAAATGATATATTAACAAAAAATATACCAAATATACTAAAATTAGTTTTTTGTATATATTTGAAAATAGCGGGTAAAAATCACAACACACCATAACGGGTCACACTGTCAACTAAACAAACAAAGCGCGGGCAGCTGCAAGTGAATTTTGCATATAAACTTGATTCTTTAATAACTTCCTTGTTTTTCATTCGATCTCAACCAAAATCCCAGGAATCATTGAGAATATAATTATTATTGTGCATACCAAAATTCAATGCTCTAGGTCTACGGCTTTTACAGACTTTTGGGGGCGGAAAGGGGCGTGTCATTCAACTTTTGAAATAAACTTGATCTGCGTAGGACCTATAGAAGTACTGTCCCCAAATTTGGTAGCTCTAGCTCTTATAGTCTCTGAGATCCAGGTGTTCATACAGACGGACAGACGGACAGACGGACATGGCTATATCGTCTCGGCTGTTGACACTGATCAAGAATATATATACTTTATGGGGTCGGAGACGCCTCCTTCTGCCTGTTACATACATTTTCTGTTGGCACTAAGTTATAATACCCTTCTACCTTATGGGTAGCGGGTATAAATATATGAGACAGTCTACAATTAAAAACAGGAATGAAGAAATAGAATTTGAGATAGTTTAGTGATACAAAGAAAATATAATGCTCCATTTGCATATTATGTTATGTCCACAAATAGAACTCCCAAACTCATCCTTAGCCGAAGCACTGAACTGGAAGTGTACTATTTCGATAACTGTCAGCCGATATCACTTACTGGCAGATCTATTAAAAGGCATCTAACAAATTGGTTGACATTTGCAACGAGATGCCGCCGAGTGTGAGAGCAGACATTATAAGCTGTAACGTGGTATTTGGCTATTATTATTAAATCAAGAAATTGAGCGTGCTTGCGACGAAGTACGAATTTGAATCGTAGATAAGGGAGAGAAACCGGGAGAATGTAAATTAATTCCAGTAGAGAATTAGATTAACCAAGAGAAGAAAAAGAGAAAAAAAGAAAATTCAGCAAACGAGATGCCGATGATGTTACGCCTGTGGCCCGCCCTACCTAAGATCACTGGATCCAATCTTTAATTCGCGTGATCCCTTCAGATACCCTTACGACCGCATCATCATATGCAGAGTTCTAGTGGAATAATCACTCCATGGTTTTGATTAAATACATTTTTAAAATTCAAATTAAATTCAATATTTGTGTCGCCAGTTTTTGCTATGCAAAAGAAATATCTTCATTAATTATTTTTGAAAAGGTTGTTCTTATTTTTCAATTTTTTCAGTGTATTCTAGACTTAATTTTATTTCCTTAATAATACTGACATTTATTTATTTATTTATATATTTCGACCGTTCTTTTAATACTGCTTTGCTTTCGGCTTTAGTGCAAGAATTTTTTTTTTCTAATGTTCAATTTAATCTTCTATTTAATTTTCTTTTTTGCTGGAGGGCATGTTCTCTTTTTTTATATATTTTTTTTTTATTATTAATCATTAAATTTAAATGCTAAGTATAAATTTACCAAAGAATAAAAATTGATTTGTAATAAATCACTTTGTGTATTCTCCACGACGAAAGATCGATCTGTAACATATCTGTAACATAATAGCGACATTGATTAGTACATATTGTCAACCAGCTATTTTCTAAAAAAAAATTATTTCCTAAAACCGAACTCGATACATAATTTCATTTTTATTTAATATTTAAATTTATTTTTTCATTACAAACTTTTCTCTCTTCTTATTTCTATTCAATATTTAAATTAATTTTTCATTTCGAACTTCTTCACTTTTTATTTCTATTGAATATTTAAATTAATTTTTCCATTTCAAACTTCTTCTCATTGTGACGGCGAAAGACAAGCCCATCTCATAGTTGCTGCTTAGTTGACCAGCTGCTGAGGCGGTTACAAAAGAAAACGAGTAGCTTTCCTTGCTACTAAAATTGGAGATGCACTTTGAGAATTCGTAGATATGCATGACGAGAATTTTTATAATGGCACTACATATGTATATGACTTGAATATGATCTATTAGAAATTTTAGATATGCATGATGAGCCGCAGGGGCCAATACGTCTCACTAATCCGTTAGGCTTTAATAAAAATCTAAGCAACCGCCAACACAAACGAACATTCCAGTTGGATTTATAGAACACTTATATTTTTCTCTTATTTATTTTAACACTTGAATTTAACACGTGTGCTCGCTTCGAAAATTACAAGGAAAAGAACGTGTCCGGAAATCGGATACGGGTCGGAAAGTTGGCTGCTGTGCGAAAGCCGAGTTTTGCATTGCGACTCTGTTGCAGCTGATCACCGAACTTTGTATTGCAACTCTCGCTTTAGGCGCTGTTCAAAGCCACTTTGATTGATATGATTGTATGGCCAATAAAATTAAATGAGCTACGAGAAATGCCAAAAATATATAGCCCTTAACCTCTCTAACCTTTCCACCGTCCCATGCTAGCCATGAATGTGAATTCCGTGCAGACAAATGCCACACATTCTGATACCCTGTATCAAGCAAAGAGTAATAGTTACCTTTCTTAAAAACTAGCTTATTCAATTAGCTAAAATAGTAACGTTTTGTGATTCGAAAGGTAATGCAGGGTATTTTATTTCGAGCATGCTCGCAGCGAGCATCTAAATTGGTTTTGCTGCCGTGTTCTTTGCTCGCTGTTTTTTGCTGGATGTCCGTTCAACTGATTTAGCTCAATAATGTGACGCGTCTCTCACTTTGATAAGGGTCTCTGCTGCAGCGGCAACTCTGCTCTACCGCTGTCAACAGATAATGACAACAACAGTAACAACAACAGCAACAACAACTGCAATAACAATAAGTGGCAGGACAGCAAACACGAGTTCGTTATCTTCACCGCAATGTTAACACTGCTACACGGTCGAGCCATTGCCTTGCTTGTATTAATGTTGCACACGGACACAAGAGTTAACAATTCCGACCCCCTCACCATCATGTTGTATGGTATTCACATATACCCTGCACATATCCTTTGCCCATTTTTAATTAGTCGCCCCGGCGTTCTTCTAAATTTGGCTGAAGTTTTTAGTCTGCAATACGCAGGTCATGGGGTGAGCAGAAAAACACATTTTTCAATTTCGCTGACAAAATTAAAAAGCTATTCAAATTACTTATCAAACAAATTATTTGTTCTGACTGACTTAAATATAAAATCCTAGATATGATTTTAGCATGCAATAATGCTGGTAAAGTCTTTGGGACAAAGTATGCTTTTTATAATTTCTCAAATAACAAAATAATAAATTTGCCTTCGAAAGAAGGAGACTCGTCACAATGCATATGGCAATTTATTCTGCGTCAAGTTTCAAATCGAAATCGTGAAGATATTGATAAATCCATTTCTTCTTGCAATTACTGAAATGTAAACGAAACGATATGTGAGAATCTCTTGCACCGAGACTTTAATTTTGTGAGAACAATAAAAGCTTATTGAAGACAAATAAACTACATCCATTTTATTAATTTATTTTTATGCATGAATATTAGCAGATATTTGAATTTGTCGATGGGATAAGCAGAAAACTACATGCAGCTAAAAAAAAGTTGATGGAAATAAAAATATATATAGTTAATAAAATATTTTTCATTGACACATTGAGATATTCCATCTACAAATACCTTTCAGGTTATGCGTTCTATTTTGGAGCAGCTGAAGTGAAATCATCTTCCAATTCGATGCCAACTTTATTAATTTTCATAAACATATACATAAACCAGTATGTATGTATGTATGTGTGGCCGTGTGTGTGTATATAATAATCGTCCGGTCGTGTCTAATGTTTTGATGCCTCAGCACGATTATAGCATGGTTAAAACTTAGAAGCCACGCTCAAATTAAATCAGAGAACCGTGTGAGCAATTTTGTGAATCTACAAAGTGAAAGTCGACTTGACATTCGAGCTCTGCATGACCATTGCATCCTTGTGCAGCTGATATTGCAACAAATTCTGGGGTCCCAGACGAAGGGCATCGCGCAGCTTGTGGCCGATCTCGAGCACTGCCTGCTTATTGTTGCCATTGGCAGTCCAGATGGAGATCTTGTTGCTCTTGCCACGAATGTTGACAACAGCGCCACAGATCTCGTCGTAACGATCGAAGACTTCGCCAATCAAGCAAAGCAACTGAAATACAATACGAATTGTAAACTGGAATAGAATAGAAAAATGGGGACAACAACGAACTCACGACATCGATCCACAATTTGTCCAAATCATCCTTCAATATCTTATTGAGAGTCATCACCCAGCGACCGCCATTATTGTTGGCAGCATCCTCCCACATGGGGCGTATGCCCTTCTTGAAGAGCGAATAATCGCTGCCCAGCTTGATCTCCGACGGCGGCTTGATGTGATTGTATAGACTCCAGAAGTCCTCGACAGTATCAAAGCTGGCGATTTCGTTCTGCATATCCTCCCAGGACTTGGTGCGATCATTCTCCAAATACCACAAAGTCCACACACACTGCAACGGATGCTTGATTAGCACATCCGGGGCCAAGGCTCCATCATCCACAACCAGCTCGCTGGGCACTTTGCACTCCTCTGCGCCAGCAGCATCCTGATCTTCAGCGACAGCGGTTGCAACATCAGTTGATGCCTCTTTGCGCTCCATGGTTGGCTTATCATCACCTCCGGCATCCATCATCGGCTCGTTATTGGCAGGAACAATCACTGCACTCTTGAACATCGACTTCAAATCGGCAAAGTCCTTCATAGCTGCAATGGTTTAATAGCGTTGAGCCGCGTTCGATGAATACTGAAAGTCTGCTAATGCAAATCCTGGGACAATCCTTTTTCTAAGTTCACAATTTAAAAATTAATAAATTGTAAACGAACTAACTTTTTGGAGCTGCAAAATTCAACTGAATATTACAGCTACATGCTTCCCTACAAGTTGACACTTGATGTTTCTCGCTAGGCTTGCTAAACATTTAACGAATCTCAAATGCAGTTGATGTGGCGTAAAAGTCTCCAGCCCCTTTGATGCCAATATTGTCCTGAACAATAACTTTGTTTATAAATCTACAGTTTTAAGCCAAGGGTATTAGTATACCTTAGTTTAAATCAGTTAAGAAATAGTAATCAATGTTGTTATTAATTCCGCGGGCTGTACGTGAATTGATCAAGTGAATTTACACCAATAAATAAATAAAATTTATGCAATTAGTTTTAGTATTTATTTGTTTTTTACAATCTGCACTGTTTCCAGTTAATGCAAATGCCACAAGAAAATTCAAGTGAAATTCGTTAGGTTCGCAGAAGTTTGAATAGATGAAGAGAAAAATAAATAGTTTAAATATTTCTTTTAATTCTCATTGACTTTCAATGGCATCGGTCCAGGACGACGATTTTTGGCTTTACCAGAAACAGATTCTTTAACCTGTGCCTGTCCCTGGTCCTTCCGGTAGTCGGTTTTACGGTCATCGGTAAATTTGAACTCGATGTCTGTCCCACGATCCAGACGCCCCACACGTTTTGGATACATGAACGGATCGTATTCCACCTCCTTGTCGCCATTCAACTGTATCTTCCTGGCCAAAGCAATCATCTTTTCCCATTCGGCATTGTTCTCGCCCTCGCCAGCCTTGCGTAGATTGTAATTGGGCTTGGGACGCTGCTTCTTGAGAGCCATCCACTCATCGAGACCCATCTGCTTGGCCTCATCAACTGCCGGCTCACCGCCAGCCGCCTCATTGCCAGAGTCCTCTTTGTCCATGGCGCCCGCCTTGAGGTCCTCAATGTCCTGCTTAACAGATCCCCAGTTGCGTGCCCCGCCGCCCGCACGTTTGTCCACGGCCTTGACTCCGGTCTTATTGGATCCGGATTGGCGATCAAACTCACGTTTTCCACTGCCTCCGCCGCCCTTCTCCTTCTTGCGGTAACGTGATGACGACGCCTTCGCCTCACGATCCTTGCCCTGACGCTTGGGCAGCTCGATGCTGTAGTCGGGCCAATTGTTGTCGCCCAAATTGTTGCGAGCATCTTGGCTTGCAGCCAGTGATTTCACAATCGTGTTTTTATTTCGTCCCACATTTGCTACAGTTTTGTTCAGAATTCTCGACTTGTTTTCCTTTTCAGTTTTCTTCACATTCCCTTCAGATCCACGATCCACGCCTGCCACAATGGATACCTTGGGTGCCATAACTGCTGCATCCAAGGATAATAGCTCCAAACGATTGTCGTTAAGATTATCCATGTTTGAGAAACTGCAGAAAATTAGAAAACAAAATGTTCGTTTAAATGACAAGGAAAAATCAAATGTAAAAATGTAAACGTAATTTGTTGCACACACTACTCGTATTTTTGGCTTTCAAGTTACTGAAGTAATGTCATAAAAAACAATGGTTTTATAATCGATTTCAGTTTGCAGTATTATCGAAAATGTTATCAGGGTTACCCATAAAAAAGAGAGTTTTTAATACAATTTTGTAAATCGTCATTTACTATATTATAATTAAACAAAAATTACTTATTGAATTGAGATCACGAAATCAAATACTTTCAAGTATCGTATAGTTACAATTTTTAAACTGAGGATGGGAAATATCATTTTATTTTAATTTTTATAAACTACAAAATATACAAATTCTGGGGCTTATAAACATATTTTAATCTAAGCATTAGCTGCTGGGATTTGGCTGAAAGGCTAATGAATTATTATTAATTTTACACAAATTTGCATCTCACATTTAATCCGCACTTCAGCCGTGGTTTTATATTATTTTTCTGTTACATGTGGAATTTTGATAATTATTTGATATAATAATTGATAGTAATCGTCTGATAACGAGAATACTGATGACGATGACTATCAAATAATAATGCTTATCGATGCTTATTTATGTTACTCGATGCCATGACAAAGAACTCGATAATTATTAAAAGCTTATTAAAAGCTGTAGCCAAATGAGTTTGCAAACAGCTAAAAACCAACAAGTTTCTTACTTTAACAAAGCATATAATTTTTAATAGCTATTTTAAATGATTTTTGTTTTATTCTCACTATTGAAATATTGTTAGGGCTGTTGAATATATTTTATTGTTATTTTTGTCATCACTAACGGATATGTCAGGAAGGAATATTTATATTTAGAGACAGGCGATGCGAATTTGACAATAATCAATTCTAAAAATATAAAAGAAAACATCAATGCCAGTATAACAGTAGAGCTTAATTAGCAACACTGTACTGCAGGATATCTCTTTATAATTTCTAGCAAGTATGAAAATCATTTGCATATATTTAACATTGCGTTGATGCAAATTAATAAATTACTTGCAGTTGATTTGTATGTTAATGCAATGTTTATCTGCGATGACTGTAAATAGCGCACCTTGTGCTATATTTTAATGGCGGACATGGCTGCTACTAACGGTTACCTGTTAACTGTAAACTGTTGACTGTAAACTGTAAACTGTAAACTGCTTAGCAGAACAAGCGTCGTGGGAGTCGACACTGCAAGGGGCAGCGTCATGTTCAGGAATACAGCAAGTGTGGGAGGCAAGTTCGAAAGACTGGAGGCCATGTAACATAAATGTTGGCCAGATACAAGACAAGCATACAAGAAGAGAGGCATACATATCGTATAATTCATATAAATTTGTTGGGGCACAAAACTCTCCCCGGGGTGCATTTAACTAAACGCAACGGGCAGGCGTTGCCCTCACTCTCTGGCACTCGCTGCTTGCTCGTGGCAATTATAAATTGTTGAAAATAATTTCATTAAAAATGTAAAAAGCGGGCACCAAATAGAAAAGTGTATTATTAAAAGCCCAAGACCTCGGACCTGAAGCTGGAACCGGGAACTCGAGCAAACATTGGACCTGGCCATGAAGCTCAAGCTGGGCTAGATCCCAAGCTGGACCTCAACCTGAAGCTGAACCAGAAGCTGTGAGAGCTGACAACATTTGTCCTACATTTTGGCGCCCTTGTTCTCGAATCCGCCGTGTCCGTGTCCGTGTCGGTGTCGGTGTCGGTGTCGGAGTCCGTGTTGGCTACGTGCTGCCATTAACTTTGCTTTTGGCTCGCTCTCGCTTCAGAAAGACATTGTCCTGTTATTGTCCTTGTTGCTGTTGTTGTTGTTGTTCGAACTTTGACTTCCTGTGCCCGAAAGGTTTGCACTTTGCGCCTGCTATTTGGTTTGCAAATTTAATGCGTTCGTAAATTTTCCACTGAAAATGAAATTTCATTTGCGTTAGTTCATTTCGAGTGCTCACAACACCCCCAACAGCCCAACAGTCCAACAGCCCAAACTCGCCCTTAGTTAGCAAAGTTACGAGTGTGTACGTATGTTTTTAGTACCATCATTTGAATATTAGCATCGAGTTGAAAACGCTCGTTGTGCTTGTCGAATGGCGTACTGCATTTTTCGGGGCGCAGGAAATTAAATTGCCAATTTTACATAAATCGTTATCGTTTGCCTTCTCTCTCTCTCTCTCTGGACAATTTTCCTTTTTGTCTTTCCCGAACTGCAACCGAAGACGTGGACTCACAACTTGGTACCGCGAAGAGCAGACAAAGATAAATAGTTTGTGAAAGGGAATGATAGTTCAGTTGCTTGTCACGGGAACATAACGCACTCGATTATTTTCGCATTTCAATTAAAAGTTTGCGCACAACTTGTTGTTGATTTCCATGTTTTAATTAACCTACTTTGCGACGAAACAAATCGATTAATTTTATAAATTCAAATCATTAATAATTTCAGCATTTTTGCATATTTACCTCTGTTGACTCGGTGCAGATTGCTTTGCAGACGCGCCAGGATTAATTTGCGCTTATGCATTTCAATAATTACATTTGAAGTGAATTTTAAATGAACATTATGCCAACTTCTTTGCCTTCTTTGCCACGTTCTTGGGGTTGTGAGCAAACAGCGCGAATAAACAGTCTGTCATTATTTAGGTGCTCGGTTGGGTTTTTTGGTGCTGAAACCCATTACTCATACCACATGTTGGCCAAGAAGCGGCGGCGGCTGCTGCTGCTGCTGCTGCTCGCGTTGACTGTGTCAAACTTATTAGCACACACAGCACAGACATCATCACACACACACGCACGAACACACTCACACACACACACGCACACATTTGATTCATATGCGCTCCATTGAGTTTAAGATACGCTCCTTGAAAAATGCCCGCTCCTATTTTAATAAAATAAAAGTAATGGGCGTTGCCAAATATCATTTTCGGCAAATTAGTCGAAATAATTTAATGCCAACTGCTTCCTCCAGCACCAACCGTGGACTGAGTGCAGACATCCATCAACACGTCGATGCCCAAATGCTCTAGACGAACACTCTATAAGCAAGTCTGTTGACTAAGATATACGACAATGTTTTCTTAAGTTGCAAAATTACTAGTTTGATCATTTTGCGCCGAAACTCTTAGCAAAGAAGTTCTTCAAAGCAAACATTTATTTTTGGTTCTAACAAAATCTAAATCAACAATGTAAATCCCATAGTCTTTTGATGTAGCAATTATTCAGCGAGTGTAATTTATAGTTGAAATGTTGCTAAAATTATAGTTTGAAATCTTGATCACAAATTACATTAATCCAATTGGAAGGAAAACTTATTAAGCAGAAAGTTTATCATAATCGTGCAACATTGGCAAAACGGAAATAAATAACACATTTCTTGTTAATGAAATGTGCAAAGTTACATTTTATGGTAATTAATTTAATTTCATATGATGAATCATTTAATATGTATGATTTTACGGATGATCGACCAAGTGATAAAAGATGTGCGAACGCTTCTTCTCTTTTCAAATTCTCTCTTCCGCTGCCGCATTTTTATTCCGTTTTTTTTTTGTCTGTTTTTTGTTGGCCGTTTAGGTGTGTTTGGGAAATGGGAATTGGCAGTTGGCAGTTTGGGAGTTGGCTGCATTATGTCAGTGGCATTTAAAAGGCTTTCGTATTAAATCAAAATTAAAAGAAAACCAAGAAAGCGAGTAAAAAGCGAATCCAACATGCAATTAACAAAATTAGGCGGGCGCGCAAAAAAAATACAAAAATACTTACAGAAATAACAACAAGCCAAAACGAAAAAAAACGAAAAAAACAAAACACACACACTGAGAAAACAGCGGCAAAGAGAGAAAAAAAAATCAGCAAATTAGCTTAAATTTTGCACGCACGAGTGAAACGCAGTGGCAGGCAGCCCAAAGTGGCCCAAGCCGAAGCTCCAGTTGCCAGCCGGCGATGGGAAGTGATATAATTGCTGGGGCAGGAAACGTTAACTGACTGAGTGAGTGACTCAACTCGAATCACTGAGAGTTGAAGAATGGGCGCTGCAAACAGGAGAGTCGGGGAAGCGGGAACTGGGAAGCGGGATATACGCATTTGGGAGAATGAGCGAAAAATGAAAATAAACGAAAATAAATAAATAAATAAGTACGAAGTATTCGAGTTGGCGGAGCGCCCAAAGTGTTGCACACTTGACTGCGTCCAGGGTATGAGCTTTGGGAATGAACCAGCGGGATTCTCATGCGGATTCGGGAGAGCAACCGAGCGGGGGAGGAACGGCGGCCGCATCCGCCTGTCTGTTGGCTTACACGGTTTCCCACAGCCCGCCTTTGCCTGTGTTTATGTTGACGCCTGCAGCGTTCTTCTCTTTCCCTCTCTTCTCCTCTCTCCGTTTTCCTCCACCAATGATGAGTCGCGGTGCGAAGCTCGGATAAAAATTCATTTCTGAAATGGGCTACATGTTGGTTAAAAACAAATTGCCAAAATACCAATTCCAAGGGGTGTGGCTCATTCGGGGGATCTGTCCGTGCTCAAATGGTATGAAAGATTCATATGTCAGAACGTGAATAGATGTCTGCATCAAGGATGTGTTCAAATGCGTGAAAACGTATGGTAATTACACGTGGCATATGCGCTGGTTAACTAAACACTCTTTGATTTAATATAATCACAATAAATAATTCGTTTTCTTTAGTATAACAATTTTATTACAATTGTCAAATGGACATCTTATTATAATGTTATTTAAATAGTTTCATCCAAACATAATTTAAGTTATTGCAAATGTATTTCAACATTATAATCATCAAAAATTGAATTAATGTACATTACAAGTTTATTCATAACTAATAATTATTTTTCTTTTATTTACAAAGACATCAGTATAAACATTTATTTTGGCAACTAAACTAGTGTACTTTTTTTATTTATTTTAAAATGCAAGCTTAGAAAATGTTGAATTTATTTATACTATTTTTTTTTATTTAATAAATAATAATAATTAATATCGATTTCTTTATTAAAGTAACTCAAACATTTTCATTCAAAAATAAATGTATCATTGAAACAAATTTCAAATATTGCTGTAATAGTTTCAAACATAAAATCTTAAATTAATGTTTTTATATATTCGAAATTATGTATTTCTTTTAGAATACTTGGGTGGAATCAAAACAGTGTTCAATCCTTTTCAGTTGATTACTTTCGCTTGATGGATTGCAACGCCATTTGAATTTTGCTCTTCACATGGAATTTATTTTGAAATATGCTGTGAATTTCATTTGATTTGTGCTCTTCACACACAATTTCCTCACAAATATATTTTCTGCGTATTCTGTGTCTCAGAGAAAATTGCGAAAATAATGAATATGCTTCACAAACGATTTACAACGGCATCTCGAAGAGCAAGAAAAATATTTGTGTAGGCTCGAATAACATAAGCAACATTTGCAATTCCCTCGTGCAATTGATGTATCAACAATTTAATACTCTTTGTGCACCCAGAAGCTAATGAACATGGCATTTGTAGTGCACTTTAAAGCAGTTGTATCTGTTCTCGTTCGTTACTGGGTTATCATGTTACCGCCTGCAATTGGTTCAACACTCGACCCGACTTATTTATTCATATTTCAGACTTGGAGTGGCCACTATTACAGCTAACCGCTCGCCTCATTGTTGCATCCAAAACAACAAATGGCCATAACGACCTAAGCTACTAAACTCCCAACAATTCCATTATGCTGCCCACTCTCTCTCTCTCTCTCTCGCCGGATGCTGCACTGATAGCGGAACTTATACTATCTGCTAACTGACTTCTGGCTCCGGGGTAGATTCGGTTCGGGTTCGCTCGTACAATTGAGGGGACGGTTGAGGGGCGGTGTCTGGGTGCTTCTCACCAAATATTTTCATTGCGCACTCGAATATTCAGTGAGCAAATCGACGCTTGGCCAGCAATTGCATTTAAATAGTTTTTCATTTGACTGGGCAATTTGCGTTGTGTTTTGCCCGAGTATTTCGAGCCGTGTTTATTATGCCTTGTCTTTTTGTGCGTTTGGCATTTTGTATACTCCACAACAGCCCCTCCTTCACCATCCCTGTCTCCATACTGTGGCGATTCTTATTCGTTTCAGTTTTCAGTTTTCAAAATGCGTATTGTCAGTTACACACTTTCTTGTGGTCTATCACGGCAAATAATTGTCATGTTTTTTTTGTTGTTTCTGTTTTTTATGGCATAGTTGTGCGCGGTTGAATGCGTTTTCAGGCCGCTGACTAAGCGAAATGCCTTCGTCGCTCCAGGTGATTTGCAAGCAAACTCGAATTTTTAACTTCATCGTTACATTTCATGTATTTGCCGCACTCATGCGTAATCGATGCAACTAGACAAAGTTCAGCATTCATAACTATTGTGGACCACAACCTTGAGAACTTTTCACCCAAACCATTCAGTTTATGCGATTCTTAAATTATTTTTAAAGTGCTTTCACTCTTTTAAAACATTTGTTCAAGCCAACAACATTTGATAATAATTTAGCGTTTTCAATTGTTATGTTTTTTGCCCTACAAACAAATGTTTTAAAAAAAATTAGAAGTTGCATTCTGTATTCGATAATGTAAATTAAATAATGGTTCATGAGAAATTAAGTTAAGAGAAATATATAATAAAATTGCGCTTCAATTAAATTGGTATAAATATTAGATAAATAGTTGTAATATTAATTTTAGTACAATTTGAGTTGAATTTTGCTAGAGGGTATTCACAGGTCTATTTGAATGTTGGCTATTCTTGTGGGTGTGCTCGGCTGGTAGTATGTATTCCCTTGTCCAATTAAACGCGTTTTGTTGCCCGCCAAAAAGCAACAACCAACTTTTTTGATTAAAATTAAAGAAAGTTTTTTGAACTGAGCACTCGGCCATAAGTTTGACGGAGAACAACGGGGCAATGGGGCAGGCCAATGGGGCAGGCAGACGGGGCAACAAGTGGCGGGCAGCAGCGGATAATGAAGGCTGTCGGATTAGTGTGGGCATGGTTCAGACAAGTGCACTGCTGCTGCTGCGTAAGCGAAATTAGGAAATAAATTACAATAACAATAAAATGAAGTGGCTGCCTAACGGCCACGTCTCCGTCGTCGTCTCAGTTTCAAGAGGCAGGCACAGTGGCATGCTTGGAACTGCAACAACGCCTCAAGTTGTTTACTGGCAAAACTTTAAGCAGAAAAATTACAACATCGCCGCAAATTATCTGCGGCAGTGTCGCAGCTTAAGCAGCGCCAACTGTAACAGCCCAACAATAATAACAAGAGCAGCAGCAACAGCGACCAACAAATTGGCATCATTTCAATGTAAAACTTATTCCAAGTCAATTGTTGGCAGGCGGCGCACGGCAAGTCGTCATGCCACGCCCCAGCACAGCCAACGCCCCAACACCCCAACCAACACACACACACACACACACACACTCCAAATGAGCATTTGAAACATTTTCATGGAAAACTTTTTCTTTGTCCACATCCACGTCCGCGTGCGCGCGTTTTATTTTATTTCATTTCATTTCAGTTGAGTTCAGTTTCTGCGTTTTTTTTTTTTCTCTCGCTAGCGCGGAAATCGTAATGAATAATTTTGCTTTTAACTGTTTGGGGAGCCCGACAGCGACAGCGACAAATGCGGAGACGAAGACTGCGATTGAGGCAGCAACAATGAGCGACAGAGAGACAGAGAGACGAGGCACAAAATCTGTATCGGAATCTGGCTTGAATCGTCAATGTGGTTGTTGTGGTTGTTGGGTTGGGATTTTGGCTTGGTTCAGTTTGCTATTGTTGACAACTTGACTTGGCTAGGTGCCCCTCCCTCCTCCTTCGCCCCTGCCAAGCAGAGGCGTCTGCACCCAGCTGGCACCTCCATAGGGGAATAAGCTCGGAGGGGGCTAAAGTAACCGAATCGGAATTGCTTTGAATTGTTTGTGTAACTGATCTTCCAAGAAAAGCCACTACTATTAAAATAAAAATATGATAACAAAAACTGGATGGGAAAAATAGCAGCTGAATTCGGCATACAAAAATGATTGTTGTGCCAGAATTTACAACATCGCAGGCCAATCATTCACATATTACGTATACGCAAATTATTGGGCTGCTTTTATTTATTTACTACAATTATGGGTGGACGAACAATTGTGTAATATTAATTTAAAGACAACTATGACTAGACTATTTTAGTGTAAGAATTTAAAAAAATCATATTACGTATACGTAAATTATTGCATATAATTTGAAGATACTCATATTACGTATACGCTAATTTTTATTTACTTATTACCATTACCTTTTCTGAGTTGCACAATAATTGTTTAATAATAACGGATTATAATTTAATGAAAATTATGACAATTTATTTTGAACTACGCATCCTTAAATTATTATTATGCAGGAATTTATTTATTTCCATTATCGTTCATAAGCTCGAGAATAAATGATATACGTTTGAAGTAAAATATTAAAATATATTGTGGTATTTCAATAAATGTTTTTTAAAGAATTTTAAAATATTCCATCACCTTTACATTACAATATTTGGTTTTAAATTATTTGTATTTCTTTGTGAGTAGAGAATCAGTTTGTATGCAAATAATTGACTCTTTGTAATGTGTTATTAATTTTTTTTTTTATTATTAAGTTGTTTACAATTCTTTAACCCTTTCCATGTTAGTTATTTTGCTTATATCGCAAACATTAATAAGAGGTTCAGTTAAAAGACGAATTCGACTGAGATATGCATTTATGGTTATTTGTAAATCAGCGCAAAATGGTAAGCAAGCGCCTTGCAAATAAATAGGAAACAAGCGCCCACAATTGCATTGGATGGCGATAAGCTTGTTTTCCACTCGCAGCCATTAAATGACAACTGAAAACAATTTGAGCAAAAAATATACATAAATATGAATTCCGCTGAATGGTGCACAAGGTGCAGACAACATAGGAGGACAAGTATTATGCAAAACTACAAAAAAAAATGTAATTTAAGCACTCGGCTAGTGCAATTTAATTTAGCAAAGCAGCAAAAATCGCTTCCACAACTTGTTTCATTTAGGGACTTGGTTTACTTTTGACAAGGCAGCTTGAGGGTCATACACTTTTAGCTGTCTGTAGGGTATTTGGTGTTGTTGAGAAGGCCGCGCTGTCTGCGACCGCACAGTCAAAGCCATTTAAACCAGTTCACTTGCTTGCATCCGAGCTTGAGCCTGCCTGAAGCTGTTGGCCGGTTGACTGCTTGGACTGCCGTCGCTTCTTCCAGTTAATGCAACAGCAGCAGCAGCAGCAGCACTCTCAAAGGTGATACAGCTGCCGGGGGCGCCACAACGCGGCGCGTTTCCGTGGCAATTGATGTGAACGAGCAACCAGATTTGCTGGCTTCCTTTTGGTAACTGGGAACCGAACTCGTTTCTGCTTAGCTGGCAGTGAGCTGCTGCGCTGATTTAGTTTCGTCTGCCCACTCACTGCTCGCTCTCTCTCACTCCTTCTCGATGAATGGCCGATTGCATAATGCATTCGCTTTCCTTTTGGACTCACGCATCACGCCGTTTCCTGACATCGCATCATGTCCCCACAGCGTTCGATTCACACTCGACTCTGTAATACATATCACATCGGCACGGCATCGTGTAGCTGTGGATTTCGTGAAGTTAATTAGTTGCCAGGCAACCAGTTGGCCACTCGCCTTTATTGCCATTTATAGGCAACGAATGAATCGCGTCAAATGGCCACAGCAACAGCAACAGCATTCATCATCACCTGCTGGCGAATGCCATTTCATGATTATGAAATCAAATAATATGAGATGATAAGCCAAACATTTGCACAATTTAATTTTGTGTGCATCCATCAGAGCGTCATGCGTCTGTCCATCGATCTACCGAATCATGTGGCTCTTAATAATTGTGCATTTTGCTCTAAGCTTTTCGCCATTTGAGTTCATTTCTTATTTGGCATCTGAATTTATGCGACTACAGTGAAAACTCTGTACTGCAATCTTTTAACTATAATCTGGTAAAATCATAATTTTTCTATTAATATCTTATTTTTTTACCATGTCAATTATTGAATTGTAAATATAACCAGACTTCTAGGCTTTATAGCTTTGAATTTCTTTCTAAGTTACAAGCAGGAATAAAAACAAAATTACTTTTTATTTCTAAAATGCAATGCAAAAAATATCAATTCCAAATCAAAAATTCGTAATAAAATAATCCTTCTTTAAGATCGAAATATTATCTGTCAATACTTATATATTGTAATTTGTAAGAGGGAAGTCGGACTGTAAATTGTTTTTAAAAGTGCAATCTTTGTGCGGGTGTCTAATAAATGTTTTCGCAGTCACTTTATAGCGTTTTGCTATAAATTAAACACCAAACAATTAGTCACATATTTGATTAGCATGAGCTATAGGAGTTTAGTACCAAACTGATTCTGATCTGACGCATTGCTCCAAATAAGAAATATTCTGAAATTTCAATTCAATTGAATTGCCTGTTAATTTGTATAAATTTGATTTGAATTTAAATTGGGCAGCTTCCTCGGGCAAATCCAGTTCTATAAAACCAGTCTTTAGACAGAATTTTGATCAGAAGACAAAACTCTATAAAAGGTCGAGATTTCCGTTTACTTCATATGCAATTGATGTTCAAAAAAAACCATAAAGAGTTAGTGCAACCTGAAATGTAATTAGGCAATACTGTGGAACACAACATAATTAATTTAATTGAAATTATTATGAAAAAGTGAGCTCTTCACGATTCACTGAACATCAGTTTAAAGACATCCAAATTAGTCACTTTTTCTTTTCTTCGTAAATGAACAATGAGATGCCCGTTTGGTATTTTTGCAATATTTTGTTCATAATATTTCTTCCGCGAATACGAATAATAAAAGAAATGTATTTTAAATATGGATAAACTAATGTGTATGATTAATATTAAGTATACGTCCAGCAAATTTAAATGAAATGAATTCTTATTGTTTGGTCGTGATGGCATTATTCAAGTGCTTGACATGTGTACAAAATAATCAGAAAGCGGATTCGCTTGTTACTGTTAAGCTGGCAACATGCAGCCTGCCTCTTAACTGGGCCAACAAATTCAGCGCATTTACAATTGTATGCGCAAACAAGGAAAATTACAGGTCTAATGTGGGGATGTGTGTGAGCAAAGGATGGAAGTCAATTGCTGTTGTATGCGACAGTTTGTTTGCTGTTGCTGCTCGAGCATTTTCTAATCCTTGTTGTTTGTGCGAGGACATCAACTGGAGCCATGCGCATCATAAACAGCCGAGGCTCGACTCGACTCAACTTGGCAGCTGCGACTGTTTTTGCTCGCCATTTTTCCTTGCTCCGGCTTGGCTTTTGTTATTATTTTTCTTCTACATTGTTTGGTTTTTGTTGTATTTTGTCAACGTTTGCACTGCTAATTATAACTCTTTTTGTACCCTCGACCCTGGCTGGCACTAACAAACAATAACGTAACGGCGACAGTAACTGTAATGGATGTTGGCTTTCAAGCTTTCAAGTGCCGCACTGCAACCATCCAGGCAAATTCTTTATTTCCGTACGCTCGTATGTTAAACACCCCTCTGCCTCTGCCTCTGCCTCTGGCTCTGCCTCTGCCTCTGCCACTTGGTCGACAAAGGGGCTTTAAAGTTGCCACTGCCACACATTTTATGTGTGACTGCAAATTGGGGCTTTTATTTGATGTAACATGGGCATTTTGGACATCATTGTTGTTGTCTCGTCTCTGACGCTGCTCCATGTTGCTATGGCATCCAGAAGTAACAGTTAAGTTTTACAGAAAGCCACTTGATTTTATTAGGAACGCTCATAAAGTCGTCTTCGTCATTGTCGTCGTCGTCATCGTCGTCGTTGTCGTTGTCGTAAGCGCTTCGTTGGCCAAACACCGCCGACGACCTGCTCGGAGGGACCAAACAGTTTTTATAGTCACAAACTCTTAATGGATGTAAAATTCGCAATGCTCTTGTGTAATAACCGTACCGGATAAAGACAATGAGAGAATCGCGTTTACGATAATTGGAATGCGGTTCATAAGTGCTCATTTAATTGGGCATGCTCAACTGTCTTTATGGATAGTCAATGAAATGCGCATCAAGTGCCATTCAAAAACAAAACGCTCAACCCAGATTTGCCCCTCAAGTTCCCTTCCAAATATCCATAATTCAATTGCGCTAAACATTGCCCATTATCCGTGGTCATTTTCAGTCAGAGAATAAGGCATATAAATTGCGTATTGTTCGTATTTAAAGATTATATTGGTATTGAGTCATTATTTGTATTCTATTTTGTTACTTTTCATTTGGTTATTCCTTGTTTGAAGTTGCCTTTTGACTGTTACCTTTTAAAGATTATTTTTAAAATGTATTTACTGAATGCGTTTTGTATTTTCCATTTTTATATGTTTCGTATTAAGGCATTGTATTATATTTTAATCATTTATTATTATTTCTTTATTGTTATAGTACATATCAAGTTCTTATATGTTTGGTATTAAGTCATTACTTGTATTATGTTTTTATTATTTGTTTTTATTGCATTATTGTTCAAGTATATAAATGCAGTTAAAAGAAATATTTTTTGTATTATTATTGTAGGCTGTTTATACCCGCTACCCATAGGGTAGAAGGGTATTATGACTTAGTGCCAACAGAAAATGTATGTAACAGGCAGAAGGAGACATCTCCGACCCCATAAAGTATATATATTCTTGATCAGCATCAACAGCCGAGACGATATAGCCATGTCCGTCTGTCCGTCTGTCTGTCTGTATGAACACCTGGATCTCAGAGACTATAAGACATAGAGACACCAAATTTGGCAAAAATGTTCCTTCATACCCTACGCAGATCATGTTTATTTCAAAAGTTGGATGCCACGCCCCATTCGCCCACAATAAGCATTTATCTAGAAAAAGTCAAGTTTTTTTTTATGTAAATCGCGTATAACTCCAAAAGTTCTTTGTGTAATGATGTGTAATTTGGTAAGCCATCTGCGCTTGACACTCTTAATATACCCTGTAATTTTCAAAATTGTTGTTCCAAATGCATATGGACGTTTTAAGTGTGTGATTGACCTAGAGATATCAAATTTGGTGACAGTATTCGTGTAGGTCTTACGCAGATCAAGTTTATTTTAGATTTTTGCCACGCCCCTTTCCGCCCCCGAAAAGTGTAAAAGCCGTAATAATGAACCTAGAGCAGAATTTTGGTATGCATAATAATAATTATATTCTCAATGATTCCTGTGAATTTGGTTGAGATCGAGTTAAAAACAAGGAAGTTATTAATGAATCAATTTTATATGCAAAATTCACTTGCAGCTGCTCGCGCTTTGTTTGTTTAGTTGAAAGTGTGACCATGTCGGTGTTGTGGATTTCTTCCCGCTATTTTCAAATATATACAAAACACAAGTTTCAGTATATTTTTGGTATATTTGTTGTTAAAATATCATTAAAATTTTTTTTGTTCTCTCGAAATGGGTTGCGGGTATCATACGGTCGAGCACTCTCGACTGTAGCTTTCTTACTTGTTTTTGTTTGCTTTTGTTGACTTTCAAATGCTAGTTTTTATGTTACCCTTTTCTATGAAGCTGTAGCTTTTTTCCACTGCTTTCTTACGAGATTTTACCTTTGCATATCTGAAATTTCTGGTGAATTTTCAATTACTTTGCCTTAAGTTATATTTTAATTATTTAATCACATTCGCATTAATTAGTTAACATAATTGTCTGATACAATTCTTTGATCATATAAGTCCGTTTTCTACATTGTGCTTACAAATTCCGATGAACGTATGTTCAACAACAATGCCAGCAGAACGTTCCGCCTTTTATCGCCCTTTCTGACAGCTACTCCATGGATATTATGGCATATTATAGTATTTGAATAACAAGCACTTCAGAGCAACGCTGTGATACCTGCGATGAACAGTGTGGCGCTGTGGATTAAAGTTAATAAATATAAGCTGAGGGCGCAATAAATCCCAATGCAAATATGAGCTCATAAACTAAAAACAGACGTTAATGGCAATACTGTAGCAGGGCGGGACGGGGCGTGGCAGGTGGGGGGCTACGGGTTACGGATGTTGCAGCACAAGCACAAAGAATGACGGCAAAACGAGCCTGCAACGGACAGCAAACGTGTTGGCGGCAAGGGAACTGGAACTGGAGCTGGAGCTGGGGCGGGGGCGGGGGCGGGGGCTGGGGCATCAAAGCAAACGAGATGTTGCTTGTGGCAGCAACATCGCTGCCCGTTGACCAAACACTAAGCCAACGACTTCGTGTTGCTGCCGTTGTTTGTGAGTAAGTAGAATTTGCATTTTGTGGCAGCAAAGTGAAAAACGAGAAAACTCAAAGCGCCGCCAGCGACTGCTAATTGGCTGTAGTTGTTGTTGCTGTTGTGGTTGCACTTGCAGTTGCCATTGCCATTGCCATTGCCATTGCATTTGAGATGGGCTGACAACAAAGCAACTATGGCCACATCGAGTGAGACAAAAGCTGGCGAGCTTTAAACAGACGCTGACAATGACCACGGCCTCTAATGATAATCAGTTGATTATGGTAATGATTGTGCTCCAAATGGCAGCTGTCTTCAATTTTCCATCAACACAAAGCAGCGAACTGCAACCCAAAACAGACAAACAGCAACAGCAACAACAATAACAATAACAGGCTGAACAAACAAGAAACGATCGGTGCCAGGTGCTTGCACCTAACCGAGTTAGGCCAAGTTGCAAGCGGCAATCGGTTTGTTGCATGCCGCTTTTGCCAAGCCTATAAAATGCAACGCCGCCGCATTGCCAATTTCACTCTCACTTTGTTAGCTAACACGCGAACCAAGAGGCCAGCACCGCACCGCAAATCCACAACAGCAGCACCAACAGCATCAGCAACAACAACAACTCGCGACTCGCGCACACGTGTCGTATGCGTAATGTGCATTTCAACAAATAAACTGCAAATTTGATCAATTAAACCTAAACGATAAAAATAGAAAAAAACCGGGCAAAACTCCACATTAAGCAATGTTTATCTATTTTTTTGTTTTTGTCACGTGCAACTGTATTTAATTGAGTGTCAAAAGCATCGAAAAAATTAAATAAAAAGCTTCGTAAACACAACACTACGAAATAAAGAAAAACTCGCTGTTAATTATAAATGCGACTTCAAACAATGTTGCCCATAAAGGTGAATAAATTATGAATTTATACCCATCATATTGCATTTTGCTGCTATCAGCACTAAAACTGCTCTATTTATTTTTTTACTGCTTGTGTTATTGCTGCAAAATGTCTGAATTTGAAATTTCAATGTTCAATTTAACTGTATTAAAACAAAACTAATGTTTTTAAAGCTTTACTACGAATTTTATCATCTAATCCAACACTGCAATCTAGTTTGATTACCAAATTGAAAATCCATTTTTTTAATAGATATAGTTTTGAAATAAAAGCTTTTGATATTGTGATATTCAATTTAAATAATTGAAAGCTATGAAATTGAATTTATCTTTTTAAAATAAACTTCAACTCTGTCGTGTGATTTTTATAGTATTTCATTATTTCAAATATATTCCATAGTTGATACACAAATCTGTTGTTTATGGGTAATTTAAAATCAATATTTTTAAATATTATTACAACTTCAATTGCATCGAATGAATGTAGTAGAATATTTTTTGTTTCTTTCTAATTTTTCAATTGTGCATCATTTCTTTGAGAATATGTATATTCGAATATTAAATGATCTTTAATTTATTTTAAGCAATTTATATTTATACTTTGGGTATTAATTTTGATAAAAATAAAGTATATTATTAACTTCCGATAAGATTGAGGTTTAGGCTCTAGAGGATGCGCTGTTGGGTTTCCTTACCAGACTATTCCATATCAGGCTTTCGGAAGTATATATTTCACAGTGCGCTGACATTAATTACAGCTATAAAAGCTGCATGTGTTTGTGTTAATTGTAACTACATGCATTCTGAACTGTGCTCAGGTTCATTGTACGTGGCACAGAAAAGTGTGGCTGATGCCAGCATAATTAATACACAGTTTATAATTATGTGTGCAGTGCAATAATAATTGTACCAGCGACAACAACAGCAATTTGTTTAACAGAGCCTCTCGCATGCGGCGGCTGCAATTAAATTAATAATTGCATTTATAAATCAATTTAATTAAATTATTATGAAATTACAATGCAAAATGGTTGTGATATAGCAAACACCACATAAACATCAAACATGCAACAAACACATACATCATTTTAATCAAATGTTTTGCCACGATATTTTGCTCTTTGCGGCCGTTGTCATTTTGCCGCATTCGAATAGTGCATTAAAAATGCATTAAAATTGCTGCACGATTCGCATAATGCGCTAAATATAGTAAATGATGTCACTTCACAATTTTACTCACTGATTTGTTTGCCATTTCAAATCGAAACCAATTCACATTTCTCGCACTTTCTTCCCTCAGCTGGCTGTACTGCTCATTTGTTGCATCTCCTTCTCGCGAGCCGAGGAACTGGATGCGAAGCCAACAGATGATAAAGTCGAGGCAGTTGCAACCACCAAACTGACGCCCAGCGTCGAGGAACCGAAGAGCAAGACCGAGAAACGCGATTCTTCCGACCAAACAGGTAACAGCAAAAATTCTAATCAATCCCAGAGGCCTACCATAGGTAACAAGTATAATGCAGATATTTTATCTATGTGTATATATAATTATTTCATCTGATTAGTTGAGTCAATGCACAGCACAAACGTTAAGAAACATGAGGTTTTAATTTACAAACAACAACGACAATCAATTAAATGTAATTAAATATAACGAAAAACATCTCTTAAAATTGGAGTTACAAATAAGTCTTAAATCGAAGATGAAGCTCAAATATTTTGAACAAAATCAGCAACCTCAATAACTCGCATGTTAAACTGTATATAGCAAAGCTTCATAATAAATTATTTTCGTGCTCTAAAACTGATGTAAAATTGTATTGTTATAAGCTACACGAAAAGGCGAAAAGTTGATTGGGAAACTAAATTCAAAATAACAAACTAAATAGAAGAGTGCATTAAATAATGCAACAATACCCATTGAATTATTTAAATGAAATAGATGGCATGAATTTTGTACAATTAGCTCGCATTGAATATTTTGATTACAAAATAATTCTCATAATTAAGCACAAAGGTTTCAAGCGAAAACAATATGTTTTGAAGGCAATGCAATCAGAATGATGGCAAATATGATTATTATTTTAATGCAATCCAAAATTGTTGGTTTCAATTTGGAAGTGATTTCGAACAATAACATATAAATGAGATGAACAAACAAAACAGCAACAAATAAAGCACATTTCGTTGCTGGCTTAGTCATGTGTTTACTGAAGGGGATCAAATTGTTTTAGGTACCGTGTTTATAAACAATCCAACCAAAGAAACGGCCTTCAGGCCCATTTACCCAGCGGCAACATACTACGCTGAGGCGCCGGCGGAAACTGATTCGATATTTGAGCCAACCACAGTTCGCTACACCGCAGCCGATGCTGCACCACAGGTACGTGCAACACAACATGTGCCACAGCTGCCGCATTTAATTGACGCAACAACACTTTTAGGCCTTCTATGGCAAGTCGTCGGATGGCGGCAACATTCGCTTTGGCGACCAGCGGCATGGTGCTGTGAGATCATCGCTGCCCGGACCACTGAGACTGGCACAGCATCATCCACAGCAGCAGCAGCAGCAGCAGCAACAGCAGCCGCAACAGCAACATCGGTTTAGTTATGCAGTGCAGCAGCCACAAGTGGAGCTTTATCAGAGGGCGATTGCCAAGGCGCCGGCACCGCAGCAACATGCGCCAATTTACAACTATGTTGAGGCGGAACCGAGCATGTACGAACGCCTTGCCCCACAGCAATACCAATTGGGTGCCACAGCACCAGCACCGCACCAACTGTCGCTGCCCGGCCATCGTGTGCAATACATTATCGCCATTCCGCTGTCGTATATGCGGCAACTTCAACAGCAGCTGGGCGGCAACCTGGTGCAAGTGCCCGCCGGCCATCTGCCCAGCAGCAGCAGCAGCCCAGCCACCACCAGCAGCAGCAGCACCACCACCAGCAGCACCACCACCACTTCAACAGCACCGCCATCCACAGCAGAGTCCGCCATTGCGTCGGCCAGCCATCCGATTGTCCAGCTGCTCGGTCCATTGGCCCGCGATCACCAGAGCATGTATCGCCAGTACTATCAGTCGGATGTCGGCGGAGCTGCAACGCCAGCAACGCCCTATGGCCAGCAATATCTGCAGATACCAGCTAGCGTTTTGCTAGCTGCCACTCAGCAGCTGCAGCAGCATCACCAACAGCAACAACTGCAGCAGCAGCAGCAGCAGCAGCAGCAACAGTCGCCAGCGTCGTCGCAGTCGCAGGCTGTGTACTCGAAGCTTGCTCCCACGACGTCCTCGTTGTATCAGCCCTTCGTCTATCAGGCGCAGCCGCAGTATCAGTTGCCACGCCTCTATCCAGCGCCTCCGATGATCTACACCGATCAGCCAGTGGGACAGCAGACGACGCTTTATGGTGAGTTGAGTTCATTTTAAGGTGATGAGGCATCTACAGCTCTTGACAATTAATTAGAAAGACTTTAAATCTTTTTTGCTTTTCAGCCATGTTGTCTAGGTTAATCAAAAAAATGAATATTGCTTGAGGGTGCAACCAAAAATGAAATTTATGTTTATTTCTATTTTAATTTTTGCATTTTATTAAAGTCTACTTTTATTTGTAATCTGAAAGTTATTTAAACAAATAACAACAATTTTTCGAAGAACGAAATTTTTTCTTTTTTCTTATTCTTTTTTCTAAAATCTGAGAGTAAATAATATTCCAAGCAATAACAATTCCAAAAAAAATTCTAAAATGTTCCTCCAATGAATTCTTGTTCTCCAAAATCGAAAACATTTTATTTTTTATTATTGATATTTTAAGTGATAACCATTCAAAATGACAATAATATTTTGTTGATTAACCCAAAGTAAAGAACAAAATTTCTTTTTAATCCGAACCTTCGTTTACGTTTATTATTAATATCTTAAGTAATAACCTTTCAAATTAATAACAATAATTTTTTGATTAACCTAAGGTAAATAGAAAAACATATTGCAAAAATATGAATCCTTGTAATTAGTTGTCAATAGCTCCCAATTTCACAATATTTATATATTCACTTCAAGCCCCAGCAAAGACATTCTGAACAACACTCATATAAACCAAATATATTTAGTATCAGATCCATTTAGATAACTATTTATACCGCATTTAACAAACAAAGACAGCAGTAAAGTGTTCAAAAATAAAAAAAAACCCAAATATACCTATACATTTTGAGGATCAACAATAATCTTATAGCTAACACTAATCATAGGAATCAATTTGTTTCGAATTCAGAATAAAATGGTCTTTTATGTGAACCACAAAAAGTCTGTGGAGGTTTCAACAGTAGGTCGATTTTTGGACAACGGACTGAAATTATTATTTTGTTAAACAATTTTCTCATTTGGTTCCGGATGTTGATAAAATTGATTAAATACACTTCCGCTTTCATGTTGATTTAAAACACATGAACAGTCTGACGGCGAGGAAAAGTCTTGAAGACAGAATAAAACTCACATACTAACGTAAATACAAAAAAAACAATTCAAACAAATATAATCTGCTAGTTGTAATCAATTAAAAAATGCTAAAAGATTTGCAATTCAAATCAGAATCAGAGCAAGGTTAAATGCCATCTCCATGCAGCACAGCAAACAATTTGCAACTGGCCAATTCAGCAGAGCAGCAGAGCGAGCGTCCGAGGCGACTGAGAGGAAAACTGTAGTTGCCACTCGACTCGTGTACTCTTGTACTTCACTTTGGGATGTGGCAATTAGTGTCCATTTCATGCAGCCTCGCAACGGTGACGCTAATTTAACCGACTGCAAAGAGCCTGTGGGCCATGTGACTGTCAGGGCAGAGTGTTCATGGCGACGATGACAGCGTTGAAGATGACTTTGGCAATCCTTTCATTTCTGTTGTGTTTTTTTTTTGTTTTTTTTTTGTGTTTCTTTCATTTTTGTCGGTATGTTGCAGCATATCCGCATCAGCAGCAGCAGCAGCACCATCATCACCAGCAACATCATCAGGCATTGCAGCATCATCACCAGCAGCAGCAGCAGCCACAGCAAGGACGTCTGGTGCGATTGGGCCCCAAGCATGGACAACAGCAACATAAATACGCGGCAGTGCCGTTGGCAGCAACTCCTGCTTCCGTTGCATCGCCAGTGCCGGCAACAGCAACGACAACAACAGCAGCAACATTGGTCCTTCCAACAGCAACAACAGCAACGCATGAGCCAGTGCAACATCAGCAACAGCAGCAGCAGCAGCATTCCTTGCCCATCGTGCACTACAATCCAATTTATGTGCAGGCTCCGACCGAGCAGCAGCAGCAGCAGCAACATCAATTTGCAATATTGCCACGTTTTAGCAATAATAACCCAAAGGCGGGTTACAATCTAGCCCATGAATCAACGCCACCAATTCATGTTGTCAGATTGTCAGCAGCCAGCGCATTAGGGCACCAGCAACCACAGCCGATTCACCATTACCATCACTACCAAGCGGCCGCACAGCAGCAACACCAGCAGCACCAGCATCTTTACCAGCCCCATGCACTGCCGCTGGCCAACTACATTGAAGAGCAGCAACAACAGCATCAGCATCAGCATCAGCAACAGCCCTCGCCGGCTCTTATACCGTATTTCAGTCATCCGGGTGCCGTGCACTACGGCACGCATTTGTATCATCCGGCATCGCTTGCTGCCGTTTCAACAGCATCAACGGGCACAAAGCAACTACAACAAGTACAGCAGCAGCAGCAACATCAGCGACAGGCGACTGAAACGACCGCAACAAGTGGAAGGTTGCCAGGTGACAGCGGCGTCAAGCAGCCAACGGCTGCCACGAATATTGTGAAATATCCCTAAGCGACTGCAGCCTGGCGACAACAGCAACTACAGCAACAGCAACAGCAACAGCAACAGTTGCAACAGTCGAAAGCACGGGGACAACTGCAGCGCACTGTTTGTTCACTTTGCTTGCGGCTATTTTTGTTGTGTGTGCCTGTATGTGTGCGTGTGTGTGTTTGTGTGTGTGAATGAATATCCCACAAAATATTTTCTAACTTATTGTTTGAATCTTTGCCCCGCCCAGCAGCAGTTGCAGTTGTTAGCATTATTATTATTGTTTGTTCTCATTGCTAACAAACTAATGATGTTGCATCATTTTGTAGCGTAACTTTTATGTTGTAATTCCTTTTTTTTTATATTTTTTTACACTATGTAGTATGGGTGCTGTGCTTTGTATATTTTGCAACATTTACCATTTAATTGCCTTGAAGTTTGTTTTAACTTTTTCATACTGTTTGCCAAATTGTTTGCTATGCTTTGTGTACATATCTGAAATTTTAAATAAACTCTCTAAATACATTGAAGTTTATCAAATAAATACAACTGTGTTTTGCTCTTAAATTCTAATATTTTGTTGATCGCTCAATTTACTTTTTTTAAATATTTTTTAATAGTATTAAAATTAATTTTCTACAGAAATAATGTACTTAAAGTATTTTGTGCGATAAACATAATTGCGAGTATATTGAATAAAAGCATTAACAAAAAAAAAATGTAATAATACATGATTGAACTCGAACTCGCGTTCGTTTGGAATTTAACGATATGTAGTAATAATGATAATTTATTGACAATGGCAAATCGTAAATCGCACATCCATTAACCGACTTATGCGGGCTTTGGCAAGCGCCTCCCATTCGATACTCCTATGAATATATACGGAGTAAATATGATATGTATGTATAGTACATATCTGAACTCTCGGCGGAGCAAGTTAAGCTTGTTGTCATTTAATTGAAAACATTTCTGTAAATATGATTAAGCCGAATGCATAAGCTCTGATTTGGGGCACAAGCGAGACGGTGTGAGAGCTGTCGACCGCAGAGAAGGCTTCAATTAAAATTCCCATATTTAATGAACGCCTATTAAGAACTAAAGCAGGTGTGGCAGCTGCGGCAGTTGTGGTGCAGGTGACAAAGCTGTTAATGCAACACACATATTTTGTCAGCTCTCTCTGTCTGTCTTTCATCTTGTCACTGTTCTTTTCCGTTTTCATTTTTTTAAATTTCCTGTAAATTCATTTAATAATGAGCTGGCAGGATTATATAATAAGCGCTTCAAAAGTCCATGGTCGCCTTTGTGTGCTTCGGTTGCCAGTGTCAGTGTCAGTTCAGAGGCTCATAAAAGTCACAGACCCGCAAAGCCGTTGACATGAGCGTTGCAAAAAAAAAAATACATATAAAAGTTCGCAATGAAAGCGCAGCGATCAAAAAATGCCGCCAACGCAATACACTTTTTCCCATTTTCACATTCAACTACAAATACAAGAAGATAATTCTAGAAAAAGTCAATAAAAATATTGATTTCACTAAAATATGCAGATTATCAAATTACATTTTAAAACTACAAGAACAATACGACAAAAAAGATTAAAAGATATTGATTTGATTCAAATGTGCTGTGCAAATGTAATTCAGAAATTGTAATGCCTTAAGCAACCGGAACCACTTTAGTGGTAAAGTTTTGAATGCCGACTGCCAAGGGTATTCAAAGAGGATACGTGATGGGCGTGGCGAAGGGGCTAAGAGGCATAAGATAAACAACTTCCGTTGAACGCCAGTGGGTGACACTTGCATAAAATGCGCATTTCCGGTTGCAGCTGAATAAAAATGGCGGCACGCACGCACTCACAGCAACTCCATTTCCAACTCCAACTCCAACTCCAACTCCGACTCCGACTTTATTCGCGGACACGGAACGCTGCCAGTCAGTGGCCATATTGGTGACCATTCGCTCCGACGAATTCGACCATTTCTTTCTCGTTTTTGTTCGCTTTTTTTGCTCTGCGTGCTCATGTTTTAAATAATGAAAAGCTGTTCCTGTTGCTGTGCGTGAGCGAGTGGATGGGTGGGTGGTTGAGAATGTTGTCGGCTTTAACAAGCATTTTCAATTTGATTGCAGGCCATGTTCACCACTTGCAGACGCCTGTAATTTAACTCTCGCCAGCTTACGACTTTACGATTTCATTTTGTTTAGCAGCGTGAACATTGAGTAAGCCGTCTTCATAACCTGAAAGCATTCAAGAATATTGTTTACTAATCGTGAATGTAACAATGGATGGCATCAATTGTTGTTTGATTATAAACTTGAGCACATCTTTGGCATGTTTTTATGCAATTATTTGTGAGCCTACAAATTAACCAATTTTTTTAAATTGCAAATAATATTAATATGATATAATTTTCAAATTAACGCATATCAAAAGCATATTTTCCTTACTAAGTAATTAAGAAAAATAATAAACTAAAATAAGAGAATTATACTTCGTAATGTTTGTTGATCGACCTTTAAATAAATGAAGTGTAAATAATATTATTGCAAAATTATTGCACACATTTTGTTTTTTTTTTTTTAATTAAGTTAATCAGTTTTCATGATTAATTTTCTCATTTTTGTTTCTCGACCGTTAACCGATTTATGTGCGGAACGACAAACTTAATTTGATGTCAATTGAAATTCCTAATAAAATATTAACTTTTGCATAAATTGATGTTCGATTTTCGGGTGTAAATAATATTATTGAAATATAAATGCAAATGACTGAAATTTGTAATTCAATTTTTCGTAAGAAATGTAAACTTTATTTAAATGCGAAATTAAATTTTGCAACTATCTTCGTTCGAAATGTGAAATTAATTTAAATGAATAGAGTGAGCTTTACTCACCGCCAAAAAGGTCGTCATGCGCACAGGCATCGAATGAGCCGCCATAATGATCACAGAGCGTTGTGAACGGCTGAGCATGAAGAGCAAGGTGCGTCGAAACTTGACGGACTGATCGAGCCAATTGCAGTCGTAGATGGCGTGCATAAGATGATCGGCCCCAACACCGATTTCCTCGGTGGCATAGCAGATGATGAAGGTCTCGAAGACGATGCCGAGGAACATAAAGAACAAATGGAACAGCTTCGAGAGGCTCACATTCACAAAGAATATGTAGCAGGCCAGGGTGCACATGGAGCAAGCTGTGCCGGCGAATTGATAGAAGAACACCGACGACATTGTCTCCTGTATGGTGGCAACCAGTCTGACATGGTGGCAAATAACATAAACACAGACTGATCAAAAGGGAATTAATAGTACTACTTACAACAAAATAGTCTTGTGATCCTGAACGCAATCAACCAGTTGCTCGTAGGCCATCGCCTGCGACACTTGGCCATGGCCCAGCATCGAGACACGCGCAGCCAAAGCTCTGTAATGGCCGGCAATCATTGTCATATAGGACATGGGATACGTGTCGTTGTTGAGCGTCATCAGGGCCAACGTGTAGAGGCCAAGTGACTGCAGGATCACAGTGAATACGTAGACACGATTCGAGCGCTGTACATCCCAGGGATACCAGCTGGGAAAAGCCAATTCCTGCTCGGCAGTGACGGCCACGAACAGCGTTGACGACCCGAGGATGGCCACAAATAAACGCAACAGTCCCAGAAAAATGCGTATTGTGTGCCGGATGTGATCGTCGACAATGGCGCGTTCCTCCTCACTCTGCAGTCGTCCGTCCAGGTGACGCAGAATCCGATGGAACTGCTGCAATTGGCCGCGAATGCGCCAGGCATTTAGATACTTGATCTGCTCGACCACGACAACAACTGTCACATAGAAACTCTCGCAGAATTCGGTTAGATTGCGGCTCAAGAGACACTCAATGTAGAAGGACAATGGCACTTGGCCGCTGGGAATCAGATTGACGACAATGCCATAGGCCTTATAATGCCGGGCCCAGAACGTGTCGCCCTCGGGCGGATGCAGTCCAAAGATGCGCCAAATAATCCATAGATAGTGAAAGGCATGCGTCGAGTCGACAGACAACATTTTGTTCGAAACACTTTTGCTTTTATGATAGGCCAGTCCATCATTCGACAATCGCCTTTTATAGCGCCGTTTTTTGGGGTTGCGGCACTAGATTTATGCAAATTGCCCATAAATTAGCAGACCAGCACCATGGGGCGGCTACTTAACGCGAAATTTGCCACCCAAACGATTAACCGCCATTCACAGAGGCCCCTTCAAACTTGGCCGGCTTCATCAAATTAAAGGCGCACTTAACTCATTGATGCCGATCCAAGTATTTAGATGTCATCTAAAATTTCAGTATCGCATTTTAAACTATTCACAAACACGTCGTTAAATTGAGAAATGAGAAATGACGAAATGACGAAATTTGAAGTTGGATGTGCTGGAATTCCGTTGCATTAATTTACTCGTTTAGCGAGTGACTTTATTTGAGATCACGCAACAAAAAACCCAGTAGTATATAAGGAATTAACAATAGATTATTGAACGGGTTAATAAAGCTACCAGCAAATACAAATACGTATGAAGCGCATTTTACTTTGTTCATACCTGTTTTGTGCTGACCAAATTTGACGCCAGTGTGCAAAAGTATCTAGAACCATTGGAATTGTGGGCGTATCTGCATTTGGGTTGCCAGATACAATATACGTATGTATATAGTATAGTAAAGTATAGAACGAATAGAGGGTGCGAGGACCGCTCACAGGTGTCAAGCGCGGCGTGTATTCAAATTAATAATGCCAAATTGATTATATAACATTTGTCAATGAGAATCTGGTTTTTGGGCCCAAGCCATGGACCATCATAGCGTGGAGCTTAGCCATCCGTCAGATACAACACACAGCGTCGTCATGATTGAATATGATTGATTTAGGCGGCATAAATTATGAACAGGGCAAAACCCACCCAGAACCCATTGTCCCCCCCACACCGCCGCCCTCGACGGCAATGTTCTGGGCAACCTGTCGCGACCTTGGCCATTTGACAAATGAGCTGCGTAAGCCGAAAGATTTGCACAAGGCGCATAATTAAATAGCCACCGGGCGGCAAATTGGCATTGCCAGAAGCCAGGTGGAAGACAGAAGGTAGGACGCATCACATCACTTCCAGCCATCAGGCATCAGGTGCTCAGGTGCTCAGGTCTCAATTTTAAATAAATAATGTCAATTGCAGGTCAATTATTGGAAATCGAAAGGCGACTACTTGTGATACTTGACAACTGGCGTTCATAAAATTCAAATTCAAATTCAAATTCAAAATCAAATTCAAATTGGATTGCCAATTGCCAATTGAGCCGAACACCGTCCAATTAGCATTCGTTTCAAATCACTGCCACTCACATATTAGCTTAATCAATTCTAAAGTTTCTTAGACTTCATATTCAGGCATTTTTATGTATCACTCTTGATGCCTGGAATAATGATAAATCTGCTATAGGTGATTAACAAACTTATCCCGTTTCAATTTCTCCACTTATGATTATTTCGTATGCGTTTCAAGTATTCGGGTTTGAAATCGTTGTATCGATTAAACACAATTATTGAACATGCATTAAGAATTCAAATTTATTTGACGATTATTTGAATATATTAATTTTTCTGCTTAGTTGACATTTTGAGCCAGAGCTAATCCCAACAAGAAAAAATATATATATTTAAATAAATATAGAAAAAAAAGTGAAATAAAACAGCTGAATATTCAACGAGTTCGCTGTGACATTTGATAAATACATTCATATATATATATATATATATTTATTTTATTTTTTTAGGCATCACAACTATTGTCAAATAGACTTTGAAATTAAAATGAATATTATGTTTTGGGCCGACGGAAATTGAATGGCATGGAAATGAGCAAAAGTCTATTTCATGTGTAATTTACAGATTTCCGGCAAAAACTTTAATGAAAAGCATAAATTAAATACACAAAAAAGAACATAAACAAATTAGATTGAACAGCATGAATGTCAACACGCATATTTGTAATACATGTTGCAGCCCACTGCGACGAATCTATTTAATTGCAATTAGCATTCTGCGAATGTAGTATCTAAAATAAATAGTAGTGACTTTACACTCTTTCGCTCTCGCTCTCGCTCTCGGCTCGCTCTGCTTCTGTTTGTGGATAAACAAAGGCAAACGCCTTCATGAGATACAAATTGCTGGTTAACTACTTTGATTCACACATACAAACGAGTGAGCGAATGCTATTATTAATAAGATAAACATGCCCATATTTAATAATTAATAACGCGCATCTACATTGAGATCAGCGATCGGTGATCAACAATCGATCGAAGAGAGATATCTGATTTAGTATCTACTATACATCTGCATCATCGATAAACACCAAATTAAATAATGATTCGTCTCTCAGTTGATGAATAGAGAGAGAGAGAGAGCACAGACTGGCAATTTGTTTAAAAGCATCTCGCGATTATAAATTATATTCACCTCAAGCAATTTGTAAATTCCATAAGCGGGTTTCATGTGTCTGAGCCACAGATATTTGATACTTTTTTATTGTAATAATAAATAGAAATTATTATTGCATATTGCTACTTACTGCCTAGAAACTCAGACAATTTCTTAATAAAAATTGCATAAGTTTGGCACAATAAAATTTAAGAAAACCGATTTTTTCATTTTCCAAAATATCTACAAACAAAAAACATAAGTAATCAATAAGTAGATAAATAATCAATAGTAAATTACTCTAATTAAAGTAAATAGTTGTTTTTTTTAAGGGATTGAACATATTTAATACAAACTATCAATTTATGTTATTTATTGATCTAAATTCATTTTTGTGCAACAAGTAGGTAAATAACAAATTAATTAATTACTCTAACTAAACCAAATTGCTTTTATTTATTTAAAGAGATTGAACATATGTAATACGCACTTGGCGTTTAATATAGTTTCAATGTTATTTATTTATTTATCTGAATTCATTTTAGTGCTACAAGTAGGTAATATAATAAATTGTAAATTTCTCTAATTAAACCAAATGTTTGCTTTTCTTTATTTAAAGAGGCGAAACACATGTAATACAAATATATATATTTATTTAACCAAATCAATTTTGGTGGTACAAGCAAAACTATTAATAGTTTAATACACTAATTCAATGAAATGGTTTAATAACTAGAATTGTGAAGATAAAGGGTATGTAGAGAGCGAATATCGCATATAGTAATGCCATTGAATAGCGCACAAACAATAACACATTAAAATATGACGCCTACGCATAAGAGAACCCTCATATACCAAAAGCAAGTTGTCAAGTACGCGAATATAAATAACCTGATGGCTAAGCTGGGCGCTGTGCGGCAGAATGTATGAATGAATGAATAAATGAGTGAATGAATGACTGAATGTAAGGCAGAGCAAAGAAACAGTAAATGACTTTTAACTGAAATCAAATAAAGCACAGCGACAAACGACAAACGACAACAACAAAAAGCAGTTCCGACTGACAAACACTGCCAAGTTTGTCAAGTCAACTTAGACGAAAACTGAGACTCGACTCAAAACTCTCTGGTGATGATGACGCCAACGTGTTGGTTGGGTTTGTACGTGTATTGTCTCACTTCTCAGCTGTTCTCAACGACCTTTTTTTCTGTATTTTGTTTTTGAGACAGATACTGAGATACGGACGTGGACAGGCTTATAAATAGCGCAAGTCCGTCTAGAAGCCGCTTTAGTTCAAATCGAACGCTTCAAGTGGCATATAATTTAAATCAAGAAAACTACTTATAAACAAATCAAACATCCATTACATATTCAACTCCTTTTTTTTTCTTGTTTTGTGCTTTTTTGTTGTTGTTACGAAGAAAATGGTGAGTGCATTCAAGTGAGCAACTATTCAATGTAAACAAAACTCTTGAAACCAATCAAAAACAAAAAAATATGCAAACTGTTTTATTCGATATTTTACAAACAAAAACCAAGACATGAAAATGCAAAATTCAACAACAAAAAAACAAAACATGATTTAAATACGTTACGTGAGACGAATATTCAAACTAAATAAACGCAATAAATATAAATAAGAAGAAGAAAAAAACAAAGTGAAGCGTCGGCGTCACTGGAAATTCCTTCAATTTGAGTTTTGTTTGAAGTGTTTGCTTCCGGCACTTGGCTTCGCCAATGAATCAGACCCATTAAATGGACAATAAAACTGACAAACTTACAACAAAAATAACCACAGTCATGAATATTGAACATCAAAAGTTATATCATGAACTTTCAGAAGAAGAATCTTGTAAAGAATTTACGCTAGACTAGAGAAATTTTGGAAGCTGATGTTACAAATTGAATAATTCAATGTTCAGAAGTTGAAGATACTTATTTTTGTATTATGTATGTATTTTGTTCAGAGAGAATGGCAGAATATAACAGAAAATGTGTTAATGCATATTAATCAACGTAATTATAAATAAGCATATTTTAATAACATTTTGTAAGTCTGAAAATTTTAAAGAATCAAATCAATTAATTTCTATTTAATACAAATTTTAAAAAGAAGTCATTCAAATAGGCAATGAACTTGCAAGTTCTTAGATGATATATAGTCACGACTTACTAAATAACCCTTTGGATTTTGTTGCCCTATTAACTCAGACCACACAAATGTCAACTCCGTCTGGGGAATTCCACTAAAATAATAATCTAGAATTATGGAAATGATTAATCATAGTCTCTGCGATTACTGATACTGCAGTCACAATTTTGATCATTATATTCCAATCGCCTTGACCTTGTATAGCAGAAGAGCAGCTGCTGCTGTCTTACTTTGCTCTGGTCAAATGCGACTAAATGAATTTAAGGCTGCCTTTTTGGGCCACAAGCATTCAGCCAATTTAGCAGCTAATTTGCATAATTTTGCGGAATTTTGATTCATTTTTGTTCGAGCTGAAATCGAACCTGTCAAGAAGTGGCAATAACAAGTTTCCTTCAAATATCTCGTTATGTGTCATCCGCAAACAAAACGATCGTCTATCTCCAACGAGATTTCCATGTGGGCCAGAGAGCAATAAAGCCATCCAGCCCAGTGCTACCAAATTTGGTAAGCCAATCTCAATTAAGTAGCGCAACTAAATCGAATATTTAACGCTCACCGGACACAGTCGTAACACTTAATGCGATGACAATATTGATGACGATGGCGCCTGTCGACGACGACGCTGCCGATGACGACAAAACTTATTTGTTTATTTATGATTTCAGAATTTTTTGCTCACTTTTGTTTTGTTGCTGTGCCTTCCAAGTAATTCTATGACACACTGTATTCTTAAGAGTAAAGTGAACTTTATGTAAACTAATTTCTGGTTGATTGGCCATAAAATGCATCGCATTGTGGCGAGTGTTCGTTTCATTTGTGTGCATATCAGGTTAATTCAATATGATATTATTGTTTTGCTTTCAATTGTAAACACTTTGAAGTCGAAATTCTATATAAAGATACATTTTTACAATTCTTGGAATTTTTCTAAACACAGAATTCGTTCTAACTTTTATACAATGCTTTTAAGATGAGTGTTTAAAATATTCCTCTTAACTTGGGTATCTCTCATTAGATCAGGTTATCGTTTTTATTATTTTTAAATATGATTGGTTGTATTTATATTTCTTATTTGCATTACTTGACAAAAAAATATCATAAATTTAATGCTTTCAAGATGAACGTTAAAGTTAGTCTTCTCCTCAATATAAATATATATATTTTGTATTCAAAAAATTCAGATACATTTAATATTGAATTTTCATGACTTTTACAAATATTTGTTAAAGAAATTTACTTGACAAAAACAAAATAACAATTTTAGTGACATAAACAGAGACATCGGCTCTTTCAATTTATATACAATTAATACATTTCCTTTTAATTACTTTTTATTTACAAATTTACTTTACAACAGAATTGACAATTCATATACAATTAATATTTTTACAAAAAAAAAAATTATAATAATTTGAGTCTCTGCTCTTACAATTTATTTATAATTGATATTTGCTATTTTAATTTAATACAATTTTCGAAAATCAATTGAGACATCTAAGCATAACATTTTATACAATGGATATATGCAAATATATATAATTTTTTCCTAAATTAAATTAAGTCATCTGCTTTGACAATTTATATACAATTGGATACTTTTTATTAATTTTACTTTACAACCAAAATAATAATTTTCGAAATTTATATATTTATATAAAATTGATATATACAAATATATATATTTTTTTCCTAAATAAAATGAAGACATCTGTTTTCACAATTTATATTCAATTGATGTTTCTCACATTATTTTACTTTACAAACAAGGTAGTAATTTTACAAAAATCATTTGAGATACCTACACATATATTTTTATACAATTGATATATAATTAATTGTTGTGTTTATTTTCCAGTTCTTACAGCACCAGCGGCTCCTGGGCGTGGCAGTGCTGCTGCTGGCCATCGGCAGTTCGATCGCCAAGAAAGTAGAGAAGCGTTGTGTCAACTGTTCATATCGTACGTATTATACCTACGGCGATGGCCGATCCCTGCAGCGCGTGATCTATCAAGATAATGGCTACACACGTGGTATTTACAACATACAACAATACAGTTATCCCCTCCAACTTCACTCAACTGTTCTCTACGAGCAACACTCCTGACTAACTGCAACCGCAATGGCACTCTGAACTTTTCTCCTTCCCAGTAATCACCACTCTGGGTAGTGCGAAAGCACTGCCGAAATTAAAGCACGTTGTGAGCTAACTAAAGCACTTACTTAATATGAGTTTAAAGCATTCTTAATCGCACTCACACACGCACACAGACACATCATGAACTCACCAACTCACCGATGTATATATGTATTTTGTATATAACCGTGTAGCTGAAAATAGTATATTGCAATCGCACGAAACACCTTTATGCAACTGTGCCACACCTCTGTTTTTTTTTTTGTTTTGTTTATCCTGCCACCATCTGGCTGGGCGTCCCTTAGCTGGCCAGAGCTATGGCTGCAGCGGCAATCCGTGCGGCGTGAATGCCGTGTGCCAGGAGGCCTCCGGCGGCCGTCCGGTCTGCTCCTGTCCGCCCGGCTTCAGCGGTAATCCGCTTACGCACTGCAATCGCGGCGAATGCCTCGACAACATCGAATGCCGTGGCGACCTCCAGTGCAAGGATAATCGTTGCGTTAATCCGTGTGTCGGCGCCTGCGGCATCGGTTCCAATTGTGACGTAAGTTTGCAGCTCGCTTTTCTCTTTCCCTGACGTTAACATGACATTTTTTGGGTGTGTGTGTGTGTGTGTGTGTGTTTGTGTTTTTTAGGCCAGAAATCATGTGGCCGTCTGCAGCTGCCCAGCTGGCTACAATGGAGATCCTTACACATCCTGCCACCTCAACGATCCAGGTAAGCGAATTGATTTAATCAAGTTGGGATCATTGCCAATTCGAATCCGAATCTGAGTCAATGAATTACCTTTAGTGAATAGTACTATATTTCATTTAATGTGATTAACTAAAGTGAGCTTCACTTCTACGAACTCAGTCGCAAAAAACGTGTTATTATTATTGTAGTTGTTATTGTCGCTTATAGTCAATTGACTGGTTTTGACCAAAAAAAGTCATTTTCGGGCTGGTTTTTTATTTCTTATGTAGGTTGGCGTGCATAATATTTATACAATAGCAACAACAATAACAAGAACAACTGTGTGATGAACGCCCAATACAAAACGCACTTGCTCTTTGTAATTTTATGCTAATTAGCTGGCATTTTGTTTCGTAATTGTCAAGATCAAGGACGGGCCAAGTAGTCGAAGGCGAAAGCGAACGAAGCAAACCAGAAATGTCGACTCAATACCCTATACACGATTCTCTTACATAAATTATATCAGTTTGTCGTATCTAAAAGATACATTTGGCTCTTCCAAAGTGACTGCAAAATACAGTTTAAGATCTATCTAGATCTAAGATAAGCATATACAAATTTAATGAAATTGATTTATATTATTGATCTTGTTTGACATTCAAATTCATATATTTAATTCAATTTTAGTAATATTTGTATCAAAATCAATTTTACTCTTACTTCTTCAGACTATTAACAGACTACAAATAATTGTTGTAATAATTAAATATAGTAAGACTATGAGTACGTTGCTAACTTGGATGCAATCTATCTATAAGATACATTTGGCTTTTCAAAATACAGTTTATTAAAATGGCTTCTATCTAGATCAAGGATTAATGATATTGTGAGCTATTAAAATGCATGTAAATATGAATTCAATTTTAATAATAGAATAATGTTAAAATCTTTTATTTAATTCTTCATTTTTAAATTGCTAGCTTGGGTGCAATGTATCTATAAGATACATTTGGCTTTTAGATCTAAGATAGTCATTTGAAAAAGCATTTAAATTTTGTCATATTATTGATATTGGGAGCTATTAAAATTCATGTAAAAATCAATTACATTTTAATAGATAGATATAGATTTCTATCAGTACATATAATTGTCAGACCAAAGCATGTATCTCTTGCTAACTATTAGTACATTATTGAAGAGTATCCCCCAGTCGACGTGTCGGGAGTGGAGAATTAGTTGCTTGACACAGTCGCTGTGTGATTTATGCGGGGTCATGTTATTCATGTGCAGGTTTGCTGTTGGGTCGCAGGAGTCAGCAGTGGACCCGGTTCGACTCCCTCCGTATTCCATGGGCAATACTTATCCTCACACGCACTTGGGGGCGCAGTAACAAAGCGCAAATAATTGGGGGCGTGGCTGGGCGGTGCCATTTGAAAAAGCCCTGAATAAATCGAATAAAGCATTGGCCAGTCCCCCAGTCCTCCAGTCCTCCAGCTCCAGTTCAAATACAATAGTAGTCAAAGCTCATTTATGCGCATAATTTTTACTTATAATTTGCTTTCATTTCTTTTTTTTTTTTTTTTGGTTGTACAATTGTCCAGGTTTCTTTGGGGTTTAGCGGCAGCAATCCTTGTTTCAGATTCCTTTCATTGATGATGATGATGATTATAGTCGAGGCAAGTTTTGGAAATTGGTATTTGTAACCATGACAAAAGTTGCGCAATGCTTAAAAGCAACTCAACGGCGACATCTAAATGCTCATATTTATTTATAGATTTGGTCAATTTGATACGCAATCGACTCCTCCACATTCACATCCATGTCGGGGTCCACTTCAGTTCTGCCATCTCTGATTTCATTTCCCCATTGTTTTGCCTATTGTTTGAAATTTACATTATGGAGACTACGTACTTATTGCCTCCCTCTGACCCTCTCCCATACCCAACAGTATACACACACAAATACATATAAATATGTAGGTATGTACATATATCTATGCGACATGAATTCAAGTGCAAATGGGTGTCTCCAATGTCCTTATACGGTGCTCTCTCCCTCACACACTTTTTGCGTAGGCGTTGGGCAGCTGCAAGCGCCATATATAAATTTCTATGCCTTCAATTTATGGGCTTAAGCCGAATGCTAATTGCAATGCATATGAATCAATATTGGAAAGAATTTGCATTTAAATTGGAAATTTATTTAAATGCACTCAATGAAATTGATTACTGAAAGCTGTATGCCAAAACACTTAATACCCTGTGCGGTGACTTCCTTAAATGTTTAGAAACTTATCTGAATGTAGAAGTTTTCTCTGAGCTTAGAGATTAACATTTGAAGTTGATTTTAGTCAACGATATAAATTTTAAAAACATATTTGAACTTTTTGTTATAAATACTAAATTTTTACTTAATAACATTACTTTATATTTTTGAAGAATCAAGAAATTAATTACAAATATTTATTTTTCTTTATTTTCAAAATGTTCGAATGCAATAATTGAAAATAATATGTTTTTAGAATTTCCCCAAGTAAATTTGTGCAAATAAATACAATATAAAGTTGATTAGTGCAACTACATTAAAATGCATAGCGTAGATAATTGCATAAATATTGTACAATAACAAATATTATAAAAATAACTTTACAAAAAAAAATATTAAATTTTAATTGAATTTTGAAAACCACATAATGCAGACTTAAAAGAAAATATTTTATATAGACTTTTCCTAAGTATATTTGCAACTACATTTAATTGCATACAATATAATAAAAATGACTGTTCAAAAAATTGTATAAATTCTTGAATTATTTGTGCGTTGCAGATAGTTGCACAGTTTTTATTCAGAATAATTTAACCATATTCTTTGCAGTCTTTTAATTCAGCTTAAGAATTCAGGCAGTCTCGAAGTGAAGTTTTTCTTTATCCCACATAATGTGAATGCGGATTACTCAATGTACATAAATAATTGCAATATGCGCATCGATTCGCCATCGTTTCAGAGGAACAATGCCACCCGAGTCCGTGCGGCGTGAACACCAAATGCGAGATCATCAGCGGAGTGCCAACCTGCTCCTGCATCCACGGCTATCTGGGCAACCCGCTGAGCGGCTGTCGCCACGAGTGCGAACAGGACGGCGACTGCGGCGGACGCGACATGTGCAGCAACTACAAGTGCGTGCCGTCGTGCGGCCAGTGCGGCATTGGGGCCAACTGCAAGTCGGTGGCCAATCATCGGGCGGTCTGCGAGTGCCCCAAGGGATATATTGGCAGTCCGTACACCGAGTGCCGGCCCGAATGTTACGGCGACTCCGATTGTCCGGCCGGTCGTCCCGCCTGCTTCTATGGCATCTGCAAGAATACCTGTGATAACGCCTGCGGCATTGGCGCCGACTGCAATCTGCGCGGCTTGACGCCGGTCTGCAGCTGTCCACGCGACATGACCGGCGATCCCTTTGTGCGCTGTCGCCCCTTCACCAAGGAGGATCTGTGCAACCCGAATCCGTGCGGCAACAATGCCATCTGTGTGCCCGGTCACGACAACACTGGACGCGAACGTCCCGTCTGCAATTGCCTGCCTGGTCACACTGGCAATCCTCTCTCCCACTGCTCACGCGTAAGTTCGCGTTTACGATCTACGATTTCCAAAACAGATTTAGCAATCTTCATCTTCTTGTTACAGGGCGAGTGCTTGAGCAACAACGAGTGTCCCGATCACAGGGCTTGCATCAACTATCAGTGCGTCGATCCGTGCATTGGAAAATGCGCCACGGGCGCCAGCTGCGAGGCCAAGGCTCATCTGGCCGTCTGCCGCTGCCCCTCCGGACAGTCGGGCGATGCGCTCGTCTCGTGCCGCCAGACTCGCTTCTTCCCAGTGGCCAAATACCACTAAGTTGGTAGCGCCTTCCCCCAAAACGCCGCACTGCCTGCCGCAACAATTTCACACTTCACAGCTCACAGCTCACAACTCCAACTCAGTTCTCAGTTCTCAGTGCTTTACTATTCAAAAAAAAAAACAAAAAACTGTTAATCAAATGCACCTAATTCGCCAGTGACATTTTGACACCGCTTTAAACAAATTGTAAAACGAATAAAAATAAATAAACATTATTACAAACAAATCGCCTATTCTTGATATGAAACTCTCAACTGCCATATAATCTATAAATGAGGGCGAGCCGAGTCGCTATGCGTCATCCAAATTCCTGGTAAATTATGGTTGTCCATAAATACAATATTTAATTACCAAGGGGTACACATGAAATATTTCTCAACACTTTAAAAAGCTATAAAATATAATCGACTTACTGTCGATAAGTGCACATTCAAGATAGTAGTATTTGCTCTAAATATTTCAACTTAAGTGCATTGCACATATTGTCACATTTTGGATTATTGCATAATTTATGGAGGTATTCATTATTTTGTATGGACAATTTTCAGTAACTACTTTTAACAACAAATATTGAACTATTAAATTTTGTTCATGAAAACTTTAAGTTAACGACTGTTGAATGATCCTCTTAAAATGAAAATAAACCCACAAATTTAGCAGCTATTCTTAAAAAGACACTTTATAGGAAAAGCAAAAACATTTAGAGCTAACATTTTTTTATTTCTGGTTTATGGGAACGACCACTGTGCGCAATATCCACAATTAAAGTCATTTGCAACTCTATATAATCTGCAAAAATAAATAATATTATTAAACTGCATTTTGCTTGTACTTCGACCATACTTACACACTAAAAGATTGGAATGAATTGAAGATGCGAAAGAGGTCATTAAAAATTGAATTAGTTGCTTTATTTTATAACGTTCATACTCGTTCATAATGCTCAATACGGTCGGTATGTGTATGAATATACATATATATATATACATATATATGCGAGTATATCAAATTATATATGTATATATGGGTAGTAATTAACTATGGATTTACCGCACTTTCTAAAAGTCTGCCATTAAATAATTATATTTGGTGTTGAAACACAATAAATATGTATACGATTTTGATTTAAATGTCTATTATCAATATAAATACAATCATATACAATTATTGATCTCAGTTTCATATCTAATTGGCATTGAAAAAAACAATTTACAAACCCAAAAATAAAAATAAAAAAAAACAAAAAATATTACAATAATCATACAGTATAATTGATAAGCTGAACATAAATGAGTGTTAAGTGAAACGAGGTGTCAAATATAAAATGATGCAAAGTCTCTAAAGTGAAGTTGAAGGTCGAGACTATTAGTTGAGTGCCCCGCAAAAAGATCTGATAACTAAACTGTGTGGCAAATATCAGTTTTCAGTTCGGAACAGTAATGGAGTTAAGACATATGCACGAGTATGCTTTAAAAATAGTTTCCTTGAAGTTTGTTTTACAAAATGCCATTCATAGATTGACTCACAAATTGATAAATGATAAACGTATAATAGTAATAATGTTTGTTCATTCTGTCTCGTTTTCTCAGCTGCTGCGTATAATCGCAATTATTGTTTCAATTATCGTTATCATTGTAGTATTATTTATAATATTGTAAATACGATTTTGTTTGTTTTGTTTCTGTTTCAAATATAAATATATTCTTGTATAAATATGCAATTTGTTGTTTTTTTTTTTGTTTTTTCCATCTTTATGTATATTTATATATAATATATATAGACATACGTATATAGAGATACATATATGTATATATACACAAATAAATATATACATATAGAATTTATGTATGTATATAATATGTATAGAAATTGCTAAATACAATTAATTGCGCTTTACATTTTCTTTTTCTCTTTTACGGCTCTGAGGCATTACAAAAATTAAAACAAAAAAAAAACAAAATATTTGTCTTGTGTATGCGTGTGTTTGTGTTTGTGTTGGTGTTGGTGTCTGTGTGTAAACTACATGTTGGTCTATCTGTGTGGGGAGATGTAGGTGGTGTGGGGAGTGTGTGTGTCAGTGTGTGTGCCATAAATGAACCTGTACTACGCGCCACCACAACATATTCTCATCAATATTCGGCTGCCACGGCGTCGCTTTCAACTGCAACATTTATTGGATTTCCTGTTGCCCTTCTTGTTGCTAACAACAATGCGATCCTTTTGCTGCTCATCGGAGGCGGTGCGCAGCTTATGACTCAACACCTGCCGCGTTATCGACAGAAACATATCCTCCACATTGAGGTTATCTTTGGCGGATGTCTCGAACAGCTGAATATCCATTTGTCGCGCAAATCGTTCCGCATCCTCCGTGATTACCACCTTTCGATCCGGATCATCGTTCTTATTGCCCACTACAAATGGCATAAACACATATTAATGCATGCTCTGACAATTGAAAGAGAACCGAATCTCACCTAATACTTTGTTGACCACATCGCAATTGTTTTGTATCTCCTCGAGCCAGCGTCGCACATTCGCAAAGGAATCGCCATTCGTCACATCGTACACAATGATGACGCCATGCGTGCCTCGATAGTAGGTGCTGGTTATGGTGCGAAAACGTTCCTGGCCAGCGGTATCCCAAATCTGCAGCTTGACACGCAGCCCATCGATAACCACAGTGCGGATCTTAAAGTCGACGCCAATTGTCGTTATATAACTGCCCGAGAATGTGTCATCTGAGAACCGTATGAGAAGCGATGATTTGCCCACACCTGTAAAAAATAAACAAACCGTTTATAGTGAGTGAGAAAGCTTAAGAGAGATGGCAGATGGGTGTTGCATGCAATTTGTGTGGAATGTGCAAGTGTTTCAAAAATATGTTCAACTATTTATTGTTTATTCAAAAAATTAAAATGCCTAGAATTTATTTGGTAAATGGCATTTATCCAATTACAATTGCAGTTGGCAACAAACTAGCTCTACGAGTGCTGCTTAAACACAATTTAATGGAAAATATTAATTAAACGATTTTAACTAATTGCCCGCAAACGTTTACGAATGAGCTAGGCGGAAAGAGAGAGCAAATGATACGGCAATATATGCAGTTTATTGAAAGTTTCCGCTATTTGAAGCTGTTTAAAATAAGTTGAAATGTGAATTTCAACAATGAGGTAAGTTAAGCTACAAACCGTAGCACGCACTTCAGCCAGTGCTGAGCGGGACACGAACTAGAACCTAGACTTAAGCTGGCTAAACTTTTTGCCCCTCCCCCACTCTCACAAGAGCGGCCAGTTACTAAGATATATTGTGAAGAGAGAGACAGAGACGAAAAACAACCGATTTGTAAAACTCGAGGGAACAATTAGCCAGCTTTAACTATTTTAAACTATTAACTAATATTAGCATGAGTGTGAATTTCTGGCTTGAGTTAAGTTTAGACACAAACCGTTGCATGTGTGTCAGCCTGTGCTTAGCAAAGACACAAACCAGAACCAGATAACAAATAAAACAAACGCAAAGGCAAATAAAAAGGCCCAAAATTTTGAATTGAGCACAAGCAATGCACTTTTTTGTCGCTTCAGGATTTGTTGCTATTTATACCGCTCTTGATGCTGTTGTTGTTGTTGCTGCAGTTCTGTCTTTGTTGTTGGACAGGTGGAAAAAACATGCAAAAATGCACACATTCATACATGTGTGTTGTCAATGTGTGTACATATGTGTGTGATTGTGTGTGTGTATTTGCATTTGCACTTACCGCTGTCGCCAATTATAAGCAACTTGAACATATGATCAAAGTGGCGTGCCATTTTGGAGCTGCTGCTGTTGTTGTTGTTTTAATTTATTGTTAATCGGCGTCCAAGTTGTGAACAATGCAAAAAATTTCGTTACTGCTTGTTGCTGCTGCTGCTGCCGTTGTTATTGTTGTTGCTGCTGCCGGTGTTGTTGTTTGCCGTGCTTGTTTGTGTCTTGCTCCGACACATACGTACGTACGCGCACACACAGACACACCCACACACATACACTGGCGTGTGCCTATCGCGTGCTCGCTCACTCACACAGCGCTGCCCGATGCTGATTATTGCTGCCGGTTGCTTAAACAATATGATAAACTGTTGTTCTTCTCTGCTGCTGCTGCTGCTGCTGAAGCTGCGGGTGCTTGTATGTGTATGTGTGATAAGCTCCCTATTGTTATTGCTGCTGTTGTACGTAGAGTTTATAGTTGTTGTTGCTGCTGTTGTTATTTAATTCTGCTGCTGGGTTTGCATGAATTTTATCAGCGCTTCGTTTGGGAAGGCGGCAAGCAAAGCATGAAACGTCAGACAGTTGTTGTTGTTGTTGTTATTGTTGTTGTTGGAAGCACAGTGGAACTTTTGCGTACTGTTCTGGTTGTTGAAAATATTACAATTACAATGCTTATTAATATAATGTCACAACTCACACACACACAACGGACGCACGCACGCACACACGCACAATAAATTAGCAAGTCGCCCTCTCTCCTTTCTCCTTCACCTTCTGCTTCACCTACTCACTCGCCCTCTCCCTTTCTCGCACACAAAGCCTAGCGGATTATGCCTCGGTTTTTTTGTTAGGCGTCGTCGTCGTTGTCGCTCGTCGTTCACTCACACACTTTGCCAGTTTCCGTTGCAATTATGTTTTGGCCTATTTCGCACCTGCTTTGCTGACTGTTTGCAATAACTTAATTAAAGTCATAATCCTAAATAATATTCATATTATGAGTAAACTATTACTAACGCACGTATATATGGAATGCAGTGTGACCGAGTCTCAACGAGAAGAACAATACTAATTGCATAAATACCAAAAACCCTGTGCATGCTAGTATATAGTGAGCAATTCCGAGTCGAGTATATACTGACACCGGAGTGAACGTGTTCCAAGCCTCACATGTTCCATGTTCATCTATCAAGAACTAAATTTCTCCACTAATTAGTTCAAAGATTACTTGCAAGCATCCACTACACAGTCATTGCAATGACGCCTATGCATATTTATTTGGAGAAAAAAAGTAAAAATATTAATTTTGCAAGCATTTAATGAATTGTACCAAAAATAATTTGCACATATGATGTTTGTGCCAGCATTGGCATCCATTGCCTAACATGTTCGATCGAACAAAGAGTTCAACCAAACTGATTTTTTAAGCGGTAACTGCAACGATTACAATATTTATTGTAATATTTTGAAAATTTTATGTACCCTTTCATATTTTAATATAAAAATTGTGAAATAATAGACATTCCGTTTATATTAAAAAAAACGCAACTATTACTTCTAATTTTGTTTTAAATAAATAAAGGTAAGTCAATGGTTTATGTAACTGAATAAAATTCTGAAAATGCTTTTGAATTAAACTTGTCATACAAATAACAAATTAATAAACATGTTATTTTTTCATTTTTAATGTAAGGGGATCCCCAATCTCGATTTAAGCTTAAGCCGATTTACAATTGATAAATGCAAATAATTTCTGTGGTCTTATGCTTTGCGTATGATTTATACTTAGTATTTTTTGTTTGGGCAAATTTAATTTAATCAATTCATTTATTTTAAACTAATTGGAGTGTTTGAGTGATAAACATTTTCTTATATCATATATTATTTAAAACCCCCAATAATGCCACACAAATAATACCTCGTCGTATTTCCAATAAATACCAAACATCGGTATATCGATAACGATATATTTTCAAAAAAACTCACAAATCCGAGCGAGATATTCTGGGAATCACATCATGGGTCTCTTTCTAACTGATGTCTACGCAATTTCGTGCGCCACACAAAAGGAAACATTTATATGCAACCAAAAAATAAGAAATCCATTTATTACATTTGGGTAAAACTAAACAACAACTAAAAAATACAAATTTGGACCATTTCACACGAGTGTCCTTAAAACTATAGAATATCAATTCATTTGAACAAAAGATCACCATTTCATTTTCAACTTGGTGAGTAGGTTAATAATAACAAATTAATTCTAGAGATCTTCATTATCTATATTCTATTTTTACTTCGCGAACGCGTCCGTTACATCGTGTTTACCTGGGACGATCTACTGTTTAGTGTTGAGAGTCTGCGTCTACAGCGCAATCGAGCTACACGATCTTCAGTTGCTGTTGGCTGAGCCACATTATGTGCATCATTGCGGTCCTTTAGCGGTGAACGCGATCGCTGCTGCTGCTGATCATTCTCCTTATCCGATTCCTCCATAGCAAATGTAACGCGTCTTTGACGCAATCGAGATGGACGGCCACGCGATCGATTTGGACGGATCTCATCTTCTATCTCCTGTTCGTCGACAGCAAATGTTTGGCGTCTGTGGCGCAAACGAGATTGGCGCTTCGAAGCAATCTCTGACTCAGGCGTATCATGTCGAATGTCACGACGCTTCAACGATTGCGGAGTCTCTGTTTTTTTCGACGTGTCCACTGCTGGAGCTGAATGAGTTTGAGTAGCTGTCGGCTGAGCAGACAATCCAATATTCCCATTATTCTCCTCCTTCTCCTCAATCTTAAGATCACACAGACTCAGTAGCTCCTTCGGCTCATCTTTTATAGGCATTTGCGCCTTGCTTTCACTTGATGTGATTGTTGCTGTTTGATTTGCTCGCATTGCATCTTTCTGGCTCTTATCATGTATGGCATATTTCATGCGGCACACCGCAATAGCAATCGGTAAATCATCATCCACGTCATCATCTAATAGGCCTAAAATGAACTGCCGATGTTTCTCCTCAATATCTGCGGCATGCACATCTTGAATAACTTGGCGTATGCAAAGTTTTATATCATACTCCCCATCACTGTCATATCCGTAGCGACTTGGAGATGACGGCGGCTTCACTAAAATATTCTCCTTGTTTTCCTTCCCATTCTTAACAGTTGTCGTAAGATTGTTGGGCGAGTGGACGCGAGATTCCTTCCGCTCTGGTGGTATTGGAGACAATGCTATACGATTGCGTTCACGTAAAGGCGCGATGCCGTTGATTCTTGCTGTTTCTGCTTTTATTGCTGCCTCGACACGATTCCTTTCCTCACTTATCTTGTCGAGAATCGCAAAAACCTCCGCATCATCTACCGCTGAATCCGAATCTGTGTCTTCCTTCACAATTTGATCTTTATCATCTTTGACAGAATCCAATGGGTCATCCAGTTGCACCGCGTTTTCTTTTTCAATCCTATTGCAGTCTTTATTTTCGACAGACTCCAATGGGTCATCCAGTTGCACCGCGTTTTCTTTTTCAATCATATTGCAGTCTTCATTTTCGACAGACTCCAATGTGTCATCCAGTTGCGCCACGTCTTCTATTTCAACCCTAATGCAGTCATTGCAGCGATAATTATCAGGTGGGAGTGATGTGCATTCAAAATGCATTGGATTGCCTCCGCATAGTTTGCAATACAAAAAGTCGAGCACTGATGATTCTCTAGCGTCCCCAAAGTGACAAATTTCGGCTGTGCAAGTTGATATGAAGAGCAATTCACTGGCAAAGGCATCTGTGCCTTCCCAGGAAGCATCGCTAGCAAAAAAGAAAAACAATTATACGATTAGCTTTGCGTGTGTTTGGATTGCGAACAATTTGGAAAGTAGTTTCGACACGTTGAAAGCTTGCGAATTATAATTTGATTTGATTCAATTCAAAACGGATGTAGACAAATTATATAAATGTATTTATTTTACCTTTGAAAAAAGGGTCTTGAAGAGGCCCAAAAAAATTGCCGCAAACAGTTTTTGCTAAATGTTTGCTTTATATTCTCAAGTTATGGCGTTGCTTTATTCTTTGCACCTTACTGACAATATCAATATATATAAGAAACATGTCTCTCTAAACTTGTCTACAATGCTTTGAACGCTTTTGAAACTTACACAATTGTCGAAATTGTTTATTGACCAGTCTAGGCATAGTTGAAATTGAAGTGCGAATACCGCAATAGAATTTGTTGAATAAGGATTGCAACTCACCGATTTGGCACTGTGATGCCCCAGAAGCAAATCCGCTTGAACGTTTCGACATCGTTGCACAGCGGACACTTGAAAAAGTAACCAGCCGAGCTGGCATATTTCTGCAGACAACTCTTGTGATACCAGCCTTGTTTGCAGCACTCGCCGAAGACATATTTGGTGAAATCAAATGATTTCTTTCCCTTAACGATTTCCATGCAAATCACACATTTCTCATCTGAGCTGGGCCGATTCTTATGCTTTTCAATGTGCGAGTGGCAGAAGGATTTGAATGTGAGGCAGTATTGATTCACTGCTCCGTTCCTCAGCCCGCACAAGGTGTGAAAGGATCTCTTGCATCGTTGGCCGCAGCATCCGATATTCGCTCCACGTTGGTTGCAGTAGAAACATTTCTGAAATCATTTAGATTGCGATTATTCTCAGCTTTAATTATTTCGATTCTTGTGGGGAGAATTCTTAACCAAGTCTCAAGGTCACGGACAAGGGAATACACCGTGTCAGCTGTTTGCCTTACACTTAATGTGACACTGCCTGTCACGTGGCACTAAAGTAAAACACCCTTATTTCGACGACTGTCGGGTATAAACAGGTGAAATCAATTCGGCAACTTACCAAGCGGCTTACGCGATTGGCTTCGGCGTTGATGTCGGCTAGGGTGAAACAGCAGATGCCATTGGTTTCGGTGCCGCGTTGCACCAAATTAGAGCTCAAATACTGCGAAAACAACAACAAAATGCGATTAATATTTGCGAATTCTTGGAATGCCGCCGCCGCTGGCGACGCAGCTTCACTTACCAAGCAATTCTCGTGAACAGCAAATCCCTGGCGACGAATGTAGAATCTGCCGAGCCGGAGCTCATCGTCCTTGCCACTGCGACACAACTTGCATTTGACCATTGTTGTTGTTTAATACACTTTATCCGATTTCACCACAATTCCGTGAGGATTCGCAATGATGTTTTGCCGTTTGGGAAGCGGCATTAAATGGCGGGATCGTTGATTTATTTCAGCGTTGCCACAGTTAGCCGAAATTGAAGTTAGGGTCACACTCGAAGCGTACCTAATTCGCTATCGATAACAAACTCATCGATCGCCGATTTCTGTTTAGGAATAATTTAAATCTGTAACGAATGACAGATGGAAATGTTTGAATCTTTGTAAATACATATATTTAAGTCATACACATTATATTTCCTTGGTACATACGCATACATTCGGTTGGATAATAAGTTATTTGGACCGTCGCCGTCGACAACAAACGACAATTAAATACAATACAATGTTGGTGTTTGGTTATTACACAAATTCCATAGTAAAATACAATTTAAAAAAAAAACCATAATTTGATTGCCCTATCGACTTAAGATGTACATACATAGTATTATAGTATTATTATTCTTTACATTAATTATATATATAACTAGCGCGCTGTTCTACATTATTAAATTGCTAATTCTTAATCACTACATATTGCGGTTTTGTGAAGAACATCTCATATCGGGGGGTAAAACACAAAAACGACAAGGAGCAAAAGGAGAATTGTTGCCTCCATAATAATCCTTAATCCCGTCCATGTCCATCTCGTATCTAGATGCCCGCACGCTCCAGTGCACTCAGCTGTGTGCCAAGCCGTTCTTCTCGGGCCTTGCGCTCTGCGCTAATCTTCTTCGAGCTCTGATAAGTGTTGAGAAATGTTTGCACATCGATTTTGCCATTCAGGAAATGCTCCACATGCCGATCGCAATCAGCGTCCGCATTGGATGCTGCAATTTGCAATAGTTCCTGCAAACCACAAACTTATTATTATCCAAATATATTTAAACTATATATAGGCATTTCCAGCAAGTTAAAACTCCAGTGAACAAATAAAATTAAAATGATTCTTGTTAGAAACACTGAAGGTCAAACTTTTTCGGTAGTTTACAATACATTTTTTTTTAATTATTCGAAAATAAAAAAAAAAAAATTGCAGATTTTTATACGCACAAATGACGCTTTTGCGATCCTCGAAATGCCTATATATATAGTAAAGTATAATGTTGATAATTGTACATCCAACTTTTACACAAACAATGGTGCAATTATCTGCAAGGGCAAATAATACAAAAAATGTCTGATTTTTATTCTAAACGGTTTCACAGAAATACATATGTATGTGACTGACATAACGATCCTGCAATATAAATTGTGCCAACTGAAACATTTCTTAAAAGTAATCAATTAAACAATATCTATGTTGAGCTCATAAATGAAATTATGCAACAATCTGTAATGGAAATTTATATGTAATGCATTTAATCAGCATTTTGCGATTTACATACAATTTTATGATACTATCTTGTTTGTCATATACATAAAAAAAGGATGCCCAAAAATTATGCATAAATCCGAAAATGGAGAATGGAGCACGTCCTCTATCCGCAAAAATTCAAATATTTAATGTACTTCATTCATATTTCTTTAATTTTCAAAATCATTCATGTAATATTTGAATAAGTTATTATTTATTCATTTTAATAATAGAAAAAAATTGCTTGTCCTTCAAAAAAATATTCGCTTTCTGTTTTTTTTCTGGGGTTTTCCACACTTTTCTATGTAGATTAAACTGAACACCTTCTGTAACCGCCCTGCACTTCTAAGAAGAACCCAATTCCTGGGAAAATCTTCTTCGAGAGAACCTTTCAGCACCTGGAACTCTTTCTGGACTCAATTGCAGACCAATGGGACTTCCCACAATCAGTATCCCATCAAACCCTTCCACTCTTTGTATTCCTCAAGTGTTTCTTGATCACAATTATCGACATTATGCTGGAGTTCTCTAATATTTACCCTGATGTGCTGTGGCGCGTATTCCTCCGATTTCTTCAAGTACTTCTTGTTCAGCTGGTCACACTTTTCGCCCAGCGTCTTCAGCGCCGTGTAATCATCGCTGAGCCGGCGCTTCAGCTCCACCAGATGCGAGCCTTTGCTCTCGTTTTCCCCTGCATTTTACAATATGTATTTTATATACAATAACAGTATATGTTTTTTTGTTGAACCTACGCGATATGGTCTCCACTTGATTCATCATGGAGTCGAGTTCCTCGTTCAAATGCTGCACCACGGACATTTCCTCGATGAAGTCATCAAAGAATTCCGGATCCCGGTCGAGCTGCTTCAGCTCGTCCAGTGACAGTGTTGATAAGTTTGGCATATTTTCATCCTCCAGCTTCAGTTCGTTGACGCCATTGTTGTCCTCGCTGGTCAATTGTTGTTGTTGCTGCTGGTGATGAAGTTGTTGTTGTTGCTGCTGTTGCGGCTGCTGCGGCGTCTGCTGCGCAGTAGGCATCTTGTAGTCTGGCAGCAATTGACTTCAAAATTCTGCTACAAAAGTTGCAAACGATTATTATGATTTATTGGCTAGTAAAATTGCAAAGTTAGTTGCAGCTTCATTTACTTGCCTATCGCTTGCTGCGCACAAATTGCATCAAGTTGTCGCGTCACACAGGCTAAATTGTAAATCAAAAATGAAGTTTTTGTGTTGTGTTATAACAAAAACTGCATTGCATTCTATGAAGCACCGTTTGTTTGCCCCAAACACAGCGTTGCCACTTTTTTCGAAAATCGGATACTTGCCAATTGGTTTAAGAACATTTTGTGTGTATGAACGAAATGGCAGAATAGCGATGTGACTTTGATATTCTTCGAATTTTCTTCATATTCATTTTATTAACTGTCTAACAAATTTCTACTTAATTTCTGGAAGATTCGAAAAATCACCGCAAACTGTTGCCAGTTGGGCATCACCGAAAGCGTCGCTCATCTGCAACGGCAAACAGCTGCTTGTTGTTGTGCAGCTCATCACTAACAACCAACAGCTGTTTGGTTTTGAAGTGCGCGTTACCAGACACACGAGATCCGTCAATTGTTTACATAAGAAATTCTCGAAAATGGCCTTGTTTCAGATGAAATGGCTGCGGCGCTTTGTGCGCCGTCACACAAACCCCATACCGGAGAATCGGGCCGAGCTGTGGAAGCGTCGCCTCAGTGTGGGATACGCGATATTGGCATGGCAGGCATTCGGACTCGTCTGCTACATGGTCTACACTGGTCGCAACGATTGGGCCAAATACTATGGCTATAAAACCCCCGAAGATGCAGCGCTGTCGCCGGCTCAACAATTCGCCAAGCATCTGAATGTGGAGGGGACTGGCAAAATTATACGTATCAGCGGCTTCTCAAAGGTGGAGGAGGTGCCGTTTGACGCAAGCGACGCCAAGCGTGTGAAGGAATAAGCGCTGTAAATAAATAAGTTATATTGCTGTTTTTTTTTTTTTTTTTGGGAATGTGAATAAACATGAGAATACGAAAAATACTGGTTGTTTGGTATTTTGTGATTCAGTAAAGTACTAAATGCGGGCACTATGTCGTTGGTGGGCAACGGTCACACCGGGCCGCTAAGGCAAACAGAAACAGACGCCGCCGCCGCCGCCGCTGCTGCTGGCAGCAAACATAACAAACAAGCAAAGCAAAGCCAAGGCTGCTAACGTTCCGCGCTGTCGTCTCGTATTGAAAGAATAATAATAAAAAATAATATAGACTCTGAACAAGAATTGATTGCAAAGTGAGCGTTTGTGTGTAATTATTAAATGCTGTTGTTGCTGTTTTTGTTGTGTAGGTCGTGTTGCAGACGAAGAAGAAGAACAACAACAACTGGCAGCATCATCGAAATCTATTTAATGAATATTAATTGGCTATCAACCTCCTCTCCTCCTTTCTCCTGCTTCTCCTTTCGTCGCAGGGTAAATGTCAGTGGCTGTGTGTGAAAGAAATAACGGGACCAGCAGCAACAACAACAACAAATGGCATTTGCTTTTTTTGCTCTCTCGTCTAATTGGAGAAATGTTTAAAAGTCGCTCTAGCTGCAAATAATTGCTAATTAGTTGCATTCTTTTTATTATTGTTGCTGTTGTTGTTGTTGGTTTTGCAAGGCTTCATTCGCGACACGCAGACGAATTTCTAATGCAATTAACGTGCGCTGCCCGCGTCGCAGTCGACATCGACGTCGAAATCGCTGCTGCTGCAACAGCAGCTGTGTAGAAAAGAAAATGTGTTTATTTTTTTTCTGTGATTATATTTTTTTATGTTTAATTTCGATTATAATATAAATACATATGTATATAGAATATTTTATTTCAAGTGCAGTTTAATAGTCAAGTGTTGGACAACGTCGTCGTCGCATTCGTCTAACGGCATTTAAGTGTGTTGGCAAAATTACAACAACAACATCAAAGTGCAAGTGCTGCAGACACACATAGACACACACACACACACGAAGCAGAAAAGTTTGTGCGCGTATTTGTGTGTGTACCGTTGATTGATTATTATTGCTGCATCTGTCTAGCGGGTAAGTTATAAACAATTTCTCTGTCTCTTTCTGTCTCTGTCTTTGACCCTTTTGCTGTCTCTGTCTTGCTGTCTGGCGAAATTGAGTTTTCAGAGATAATTAAAAACGCATTAATTATATAATTCGAGTGAAATTTTCGACTTCACTTTCTGCTTCTAAGCCAGCGACAGTTACAACAACAACAACAAAAACGTAAATCATTAACAACAACAAGAAAGTCAATGGAAATGAATAAATTTCAACAGAAATGAGTCGAGTTTAGAAATGCAACAATAACAACAATAACAATAACAGCGTTAGTTTCTATTTAAGAAAAAAATGAAACCGTTTTCTAAAAATAATTTATTTTGTATCTCGTTTGTATTTTTCTGTTTTTTTTTTTTGTTGTGCTCGAGAAACGAAAGGAAAACGGATTAAAATGACTTTGAACAATCGAATCATAAAAAAAGCGCCGCGAAATGTTTAGCATATGGTAGAAATGCGAACAAAGCGTGCGATAAACACACACACACACACACATGTCAACAAAGCATATTTCTCGAGCATGAAAACGGGAACGGGAATCGGGGGAATTGGCATCGAAAACGAAATATAAATGGGAATGGGAATGTGACCTGTCAACTCTGCGGAGTGTGGGGGAGACATGGGAGAGTTTGAGTCAAGGTGAATTTGCGATACCCTCCCATGGGGCTGGAATTCACCTCACCAAAGGAATCGATAACAGTTCATAATCAGCAACTATTTGACTGTAAGAATAACATAAAATTAATAACAACAAAATTCAGGATCAATTAAACTACGTAATATAAATACAAAATACCTCTAAAATCGATAACTGTTGATAATCAGTCGAATAAAACTATTTGGCTGTAAGAATAACATACAGTTCTCAACGATCAGTTAACTATGTAATATGCAACATTTGAACAGAAAATACCTCGCCAACATTTATTCATTTTCTTTTTTCTTTATAATATTTATATAATATTGAACGGTGTCAAACGTGATGCAAATTTCTACAAATACAATTGGGGTATATGTACGATTTTCAAAACGAGCACTATAGGACTGTAATCTCTCATAAAGAAAATTATGAAACAATATATTATATTTATTTCTACATTTATCAAAAACGAAAATGCTAGAAAAATATATCTAACTTATTTCTATTATTTTGAAAATTATACCAAAATATATTATAGATGGTGTTAAACGATTTTCGTATGTTTACGAATAGAATAGAAATCAAATATAATGTTATGGTTTTCATTTTCCTTTACAATATTTATATTATATGTATTAAAGGGTGTCAATTGTGTATATTAGTACGCATGTTTATATACATAAATACAATTGGGATATACAATTTCCAAAGCGAGGCAAATGGGGCTGTATGCATATATATATGTATATGTATATTAATTGAATACATATATGCGTCAAAGCTGGCAACCAATTGCATATGCCTCGAATTGTAGCGCATTGGTGGCGCACCAAAGCGTAACAAACACACGCAACACACACGCGTAAACAAATCGACAAAGCGACAAACAAACAAACAGTTCGCAGCTCACACGAGTGAATGCCCATGGAGTTGCTTAAAGTTCGCTGGTTTCAGAGAGTATTATAAATTTGCATGATCACTGCGGTCGTTCGTCCGTCTTTCCGTCTGTCCGTCGCTTTCTATGCCAATAACTCGCTCAATTTCAGAGTTATCCAAACGAAACTTGGTTGGTAACTATATATTTGCGAATATATTAATATTTTGTTGGATGTAGCATGATGAGATTACGCCATCATGTGGATACAGCCGATCGTTCCTCTATTTGTGCTCTATATAGATATGAAATATTATTTAGCAGAAAGTCAGCAAGTGTATTTGAAGTTCGCTGTGCTGCAGCGCGACTTTCTTCCTTGTCTTGACTCGTTTCTTAAACACTTATGTCATGCTCGCTGGTTAGCCGACTGTCCGACTATTCGACTAGTTAACTGCCCACTGGGTTTCTCAGGTGCCGTCGCAGCCGGTGCCAGGCGTAATGCGATCCGTTAGTGCGACGCGAGTCGGGTTGGCCCGGGGCTGGGGGGTTTTTGGAGGCAAGCACCTTATGCGGTGGTTATCACCGCACGCTGCTGTGCACAGCGCAGCGATAACCGACTGTTTGTGTTTCATCAGATGGTCATAGACCCCAGCGACGGCGGCGTCAACGTCGACGTCTCGAGCTGGCCATAACCAAAACCAAAACCTAAACAATAAACATTCTATAAAAAAAAAGAAGAACAACAGCGACGTTTGTAGAATTAAAAACACGAAAACAACAGCAAAAGCAAAGAAATGCAGAAACCGCAAATAGCCGACTCGGTTTGTGGCTTTTGTGGTTCCGGAATCCGCAACCACCAACCTCCCCATCTCCTTCTCTTTCCCCCCACTCTGTCTTTCTCTCTCAGTCTCGCTCGTCTATCTGTGGGCCGCTTGATAAGCTCACGCAGCTGAAGCAGAAGCTATCGCAGTTACCGGACCACAGCATCAGCTGCTGTACAACAAAAATAGAAGCACGAAAGCTGCTCTCGAGTTTGCTCGACTGTTTAATACCCGCTAAGAGCGTACAACAAATAAGGTTTGGGAAATTGGGTAATTTCAATTATGCAGTTTTTGTATGCTTTTAAAGTAATTGAACATTTTTATTTATCTATTTAAATAGCTTCAATTTTGATTTGAAACAGACGCGATCAATTCAACTCCATTTAGCTTTGGGTTTGTTGATCTCAATATTAAAATTCTAGTTTTTGCATTTTCAATGTTTTTTTTTAATTTTATTAAAATAATATACAATACTAAATCTAAAGGGACAGGAGTTAATAAGACCTTCGAATCTGTCTTTGTATCATACAACAACTTATTGCAAAGACTCATTTATTTATTTCTAATTTTGAGCTGTTTATCTCAAGTTAATTTTGGACTTCATGGAAAAATTCAAATAAATAACACAAAATATGATAAATTAAAAGAAAATAAAAAACTGAAGAGCAAATTTTTTGTATAATAAAATTAGATCTACAAAATTCTTTCTAATTAGATCAAGCACTGAAAGGATTATGATTTTCATTATAAAAATAAAAAAATACGAATTTTGTGTTCATTTTTTGTATATTTTTTGTAAAGAGTAACTGTTTTTGTTTTTAATTCAAAAACTGAAATAAAAATTAAAAAAATATTTTATTAGACGGCAGCGTTGCCAATATAATTTCCACTCTTCTAGCTGATCATGAATATATTCTATGAACACTTGGCTGGCATAAAATTATAATGCCCTTCTGCCCTTCTGGGTAGCGGGTAAAAATAGAAAAGAAACGAAACGAACCGAAATGAACTGAACTGAAAAGGAAAAGACGAAGAGAGACATCAGATGAAGAACCCAAGTAATTTACCGGTTGTCTACCTGAGGCGATTGTCTATCGACTCTCCACCTCTCTCTGTCCCTATCTCGCTGTCTGTCTGTCTCGCCAAGAATCACAGCATCGAAAGAAACTGAAACTGAACTGTCATCTATTAAGGCATTCTTTCTTTGGTTGATTGCCCTATCGCCTGGGAAAAGTTCAAGCCGACTTTCCACCACAAGGCTAACCCCATGTCGCTAATCCGACAAACGCTGTGAAATCGATACATCATCAACGCTGCCGATGCTGATGCCGGTTCTGCCATTTGCGAGAGGGCTGCCTCCAATGTTCTGAAGGTGCTGAAGAATCTGGCAGATTGAGGAGAAAGTGAATCGAATCTGCGTCGATAATTAATTAACATATTGACAGCTTTGAGATCGCTTTTGAAATGGCATAAAAACAGAAAACACAATAAACATTTTATTGGTACCGATTATCGTCGAGATCAGTGAAAGATATTAAAGCAGACGTTGATGGATCTTATCGATGTCAGAACGTGACGCGTGATGCGATAAATTTTCTTGTACATTTATATAATACTGCGAACCATAAATATTCATAGGAAATTTAAATAGATTCTTTTGTATTCGAAATGGAATATATCTTGAACTCGCTTCAGTGAAGTGTATTAAAAACATTGCACTTTATTTTTATTGTTTTATAATCCGTGCTTTTTGTTGTTTCATTTTATAAAAATATGAACCGGAAACTGGAAATTTTGTTGTTTATCACAGGCGATATTTAATCGGTAATTTTGCTATAGTATTATAAATGTCGTATAATTGATTTCGCAGTTTCAAGTTGATTTTGCGGGTTCCGGTTGAATTGCAAAAGGTAAAAGGTAAACGCTGTGTGTGAAACAGAAGACAGTTGATCGTTTTAAGATTAAACATTTTAAAACTTACGTGACGGCACCTTGACCATTTTGATTGCCTGAAATAACATTCGGAACGATGTTGGGCTTCAGTTTCACTGAAATGCCCAAAGATTATTTTATCAGAAATTTCTCAGTAATATAAAGTAAGTTTCCAATACTTGCCATCTCTGGCCTGGCTCTCAAGGTTTTCTCTGCTCGGAATGCCATTGATGGCACAATTACTCCATAACGTTGTCAGGGACGATCCCATATTTTCGAGAGCACTCAACTTGTGTCCGCCCTCGAATAGATCGCTAACTTGCATATCGTCGTCTGTATCGTTGCACATATCCTCAACCACAGGCGTCTCATTCTTTTGGGCGTTCATCATGTTCTTGAAGGCGAACATCATTTAGATCCAATTAATATGTAGACAAATCAAATGTTTACCATGAGATATATAAATATTATAAATTGTACGCACTTTAATGGAAATCGAACAACGATTTGTAGACAATAACAAACTACAATGAGGCGTAAACAAAATGCAAAAGAAAAGTCTACTTGCTAACAAAATTTTGAAATTGTCAAATTCACCACAGCACTGTTGAGTGGGTGAATTGTTGAAATATTGTATAGTTGTCATGCAAATGCGGTGCAAAGTAATTTTACCAAATATTCTCCTGGTTTTTATCAATACAAAATGAACAACTTCAATGAAATGGAAATCTTTAAAATGAAATGTAAAAAAACATATTTTTACCATGATTTTGAGATTGACAAATTCACCGTTGCGCTGTTGAAATAGTGTCGAGTATCTTAATAAGCTGACAAAAGTATACATAAAACAGTAGCAGCGAAACTTTTTTAGCACAAAATAAATTATCATGAAATGGGTATTTTTTTTCAATTAAAAATGAATTCCATATTTTAAAATTGTCAAATACACCACATCGCTGTTGAGTGCTGTAAAATGACGCTGAGCGTACTCGCAACATCAGTGTTGGGCAACGTGCTACGCATGCGCTGTTGTTGGTCTTGATAACAGACCGCTGTTGTTAACATGCGCGCGCGCCCCAGCAAAACATTTTGCGCTTGCAAACTACGGTCACACAGTTTACAGTTGGCTCGTTCAGAAAACGCGCGTCGCGTCGCGTTCGCGTTTTGTTGTCAGTTTTCTTAGCTCTGTTTTCTGTTTTTTTTTTCGTTCGTTGCGCGCTGTTATTCTCTCCACTCGGATAGTTTGTTTGCTTTTATTTGTGTTTTTTGTTGTAGTCGTACTTTAATGGCTAGCACACGGTTCGGTATGTTCAGTGTGTGTATGTGTGTGCAAATAAAATTGTTGCAAAAATTAAAGCTATACAAAAAATACCTTTGCTGGCTGCAAACAATTAAACGAGAGTGTGTGTGTGCGTGAGTGAGAAAGCTAGAGCGGCGTGTGTACGTGTCTCCCCCGTATAAAAATACCTCAGTGAATGCGTGAGTGTGTGTGTGCTGCCAGTGTGTGTTTGTGTGTGTGTGTATGTGTGTGCGTGTTCAATTCATTGTTAAGCGGTCGCGACGGCTCAAGCCTCTGCTGCTGCGTTGCTGGTGTCTTGGTTTTTTTAGTATTGTCTGTGAATTTACACGCACGACATTCTCTACATTTATTTAATTTACTCTCCGGTCTCCCACTTACAGCGCTGTTAAGTTTTCTTGTTGCCGCAGCAACAGTTATGCATGTGTGTGTGTGTGTATGCTTGCATCCTGCACTCGCTCCTTCTGCAACAGTAGTGCAGTGTTGCAAAACGCCGCGCGTGGTATATTTGTTTTTCAATTAGCATTCAAATGCGAAATGAGTTCACGCGCAACATTTATTTGTTTTTCTTTTATTTGTTGGTAGTGATAATAAAATATGTAATTATCTAATAGCCAGCCGAGTTCTTTATCTGGCAAAAAAATAGATAAACCAAAAACCGAAATTATATCGTGTGAAATGGTTAAATACCTATGTATGGCCCACGCACCTGATAAAGAGATAAAACCTTTTTTTGGTTTGTAATTAACGAAATTGCGCGACATACAGAAAAAGCCAAAATTTGCTTTGCGTGCAATGATGTCATGTTTATTTTATTTTATTTTTGCGCTGCCTTTTAAATGTCGCAGCCTTAAAAGCCTTTAAAAAACACACAAGATAAACAAAATGTAGTTTGTGTGTGTGGGAAGAGAATCATCATGGAAAAGGTGCTGCCAAGTAGCGTACGCTGTGACGTCACAATTGCTTGGATATGTAATTGGGCATGTTATCATGATGCCAACAAGTTTCGCTATAATTTATTCGTGGAGAGCAAATCATTTGGTATTTTATGCTAACGTCTTATCACAGTGACCAACAACGATCGTTTGCTTCGCCAGTTAGCAGCTGTTGTGACGTCATGCGCAGCAAAGAGCGCGAGCATTTATACGTTGCTAAGGCGCAACCTGATCGCAGACAGGCAACCTTCAATAACAGCGCCGGCCGGCCATAGACGGCAACGAAGAAGAAGAAGCGGCATATGATATGCATGCGTATATGTGTGTGTGTGTGTTTATCTTTATGACTGTTAAGCAGTACTTCCCCCCCCAATCGTCTTAATGCACATTTCAAGTTCTCAATTTGTAGGCATGAGTAATCCATACGCCAGCCACATGATGACAATGAAATAACAAAAACCACATGAGCAAACTCAACAAAACAAACTGCACACACAGATGTAAATTTGTATGTGAGACTTTTTGAACTAGACACTTGACGTTGACGGGTTTTTGCTGTTGTCCTTTGCATTTCAATTACAATTACTATTATTAACAGCATTTTAATGAAGTCTGTGTGTGTTGGCAGTGCTGTGATTCTTTTCTTCTATTCTGTTTGTTTTGTTTTTATTTTCATCAGCTGCGCGCTGTTAACTCGACTCGCATGTTAGTTAACAGAGCAGCGCGCTGTTAATGCAGCGAGCGAGCCAGCAAGCTCTCGCCCTTCTCTCTCGCTCTCTCACTCTGGCTCTCTGCCTTCTTGTGGCAACAACAATGCATGCGATTGTCAGCGACAACATAAAACGAGTTTTATTTTGTTTTTGTTTGTGGTTGGTTGTTGGCATGCAACACAACACAACACAACACAAGGCAAACACAAGACAACAGAGGCGCGTTGTTTTATTAGCATCTGCTTTGAACTTTCATTCATCGTTTGCTTCGTTTTTATTTCACTTGCATTGCGAATGGGAAAATGTCTCGCAGAAATTGGACTTTCTCTGCCGAGCAGCAGAAAGAAGTCTTTTATTTAATGTTAATGATACATTTTGCGGTGATTTGTGATAACAGCCTAAACAGCTTCGAGAAGCGAACAACGAATAATTCTAAGAACGATTCAAAACAAACGAACGACGACGTTGCAGTAACTGAAAATTGCATCGAATAATTAAACAAAAAAAAAAAAGCAATAATAAAATACGAACAAAAGAGAAGAAAACTCGACGACAAAGTTGCATGTTAATGATTTACGTTTTGTCAACAACAAAGTTAACAAATTGCACACAATGATTAAATTAAAATCATTATTCCGCAGAGGACAAGGAACCTCGAGTTCTGCCTCCTCCAACAACTCGACGCACAAGCAACAGCAGCAGCATTCCAACAACAATCGACAGAAGTCGCAGTCCAGCACTTCGCTCAACACGGCGCATGAGCAACAGCAGCCACAGCAGCAGCAACCACAGCAGCAGCAGCAGCAGCAACAACAACAACAGTTGAACAACTCGACAACGACGACAACAAAATTCTATTCAAATCACGAGGCGAGCTACGAACGCGGTGTCGATGTGGGTGACGAGGCAGCGTTGTTGCTGACAACACAACAACAACAGCAGCAGCAGCAGCAGTTGCAACGGCAGCCGCCACAGCAGCTGAGCAACACGCTGCCGCAAAAGAAATCCAAATTCAAAGGACAAAAGCAGCCAAAGCAATTGCCACAGCAGCAGCAACCGCAACAGCAACCGATGACTTCGATTGCAGCTGCGCCAGCGCCCAACAACAGCAGCAACAGTCACAGCAACAACAACAACAGCAGCAATAACAGCGCATTGGCCGCACTGCAAGATGGCGGTGTTGCGGCCGCTGCCGCTGCTGATTTCTATCAGCAATTAGCGGCAGCAGCAACAACAGCAGCAGCCTCAAGTGCCAGCAACAACAGCAGCAGCAACAACAGCAGCGGCGGCAGCAACAACGCGTTTCCTGCCGCTGCAGCAGCCGTTGCCGTTGCTGCCGTTGCGGCCAGCAGCTATCAGCAACAACAACAACAACAACATCAGCAACAACAGCAGCATCAACAACAACAACTGCAATTCATTACCAACGAGCAGCAGCAACAACAACTGCTAGAGGTGCGTATACAAAATCACATCAATATGCAATAACTTAACGTGATACAATCTTTGATTGCAGGCTAACAATAAAATGCAGGAGTTGCACTCGCAACTGGAGCGTTTGGGACGCGAGCAATTGCAGCTGGAGACGCGAATCACGGAGTTGCTGCCATACCAAAGCGAGGTGACCAAACTGAAGGGTGATCTGCTCAAGATGCAGGTAAAAAGGCAGTTGAATCACTTGAGAAACAGTCAGTCGAGTCTGTCAATCAATCAATCGATTAATCAGTTAGTCAGTCAGTCAGTCAGTCTCTCAGTCAATCAATCAGTCATTTAGTTAACCGCAAAAACTGTCAATTGTCGTCTAATATCGTTAGTGTATTTGTTCAGCGCAATTGATGTTGCTCTGACTGTATTTATTAGTGTTGCTGTTACTGTTGTTGTTGCTACTCTTGTTGTTGCTGTTGCTGGCGTGCTGGGGGCGTTGCGCTTCGTTACTTTAACCAATTTATTGATATTCAATATGCTCTTATATGCGACAAAAACAAACGACAACAAAAAAAACTGCACTCATTTATTTGCAATTGTCGCTTGATCGCAGCGACCACCTCAACAGTGTGCCTTAAAAGTAAGCGAACAAGCCGATTTAATTGCAACTTGTTGAATAATATAAATTATTCATTAGCTGTTCATCCATCCGTCCGTCTGTTTACCAGCCAACTAGTTTCAAAATTTTGATGTGAACTCGACAAAAACTCTTCACATACATTTATTTTTGCTGTGTCTATCAAGATCGACTGGATATAATTACTATATCATGCTCTTGTCTTGGAAGAACAGCAGCAACCTTAAAGCCAAATTGAAAATTTACTAATATTCTAGCTATTTTGACATTGCTTATTTATTTGTTTTTGGTTATTTTATTTAATGTCTGTCTCTGCACAAATAGCGAAATCAGCTACATATATAAAATGATTTTAAAAATCAGTAAACAGAAAGGAAAAGTGCAAGTTTTAAAATTCAATTTAGATCTTAAAGCACATACATTTGCAATATCTGATATGCATGTCGAAATCATCCAGATTTAATGTCTATACTATTTAATTGACATAGAAAATAAATTGAAAAAATGTTACCACGAACATTAATTTGATCATTGAATCTTTTTCATTTACAAAATTTAATTTAATAACTTGATTATAAAAATAAGAGAAACTTTTCAACCAAAAAAAATGAGCAATTAACTCTTATTTAACAAGAAGGAAATAATTTAGTTGTCATTTTTATAAAAAGAACTAAATACTCAGCTTTCTCTCTAGTTTTTGCAACATAAATTATATTTGTTATTGTCATGAACCAGTCCTGAAATGAATTAGTTCCTTGTTTTTTTATATTAATTGTTTAATTAGAAGTATGAGCCAATGAAGTTCAACTGTAATTCTAAGTAAAGATAGTCATTTACAATTCGCAGGCAGTGTTGCTGTTTTTGCGTCGTTCACAACAACAAGAGCAACAATAACACTAAGAAATGTTGCAGCAGCAGCAGCAGCAACAACAAAAGAAAAATGGGAAAAGAATGCGCTCACCTGAACTGTTCTCATTATTACTTACAGAATCAACAGGAGAAAACACAAATGGAAATCGGCAATCTGAAATATGAAAATGAATCTTTGCGCAATCGATTGCGGGACGTTGTCAATTCGCCACTGTCAGACGCGGAGAAGCAACAGATTATCCAAGATTCGCAGCGGTTGCACAGCTCAGCGCCCGCCTCGATCGCATTGCCCACAGTAAGTACTAAACAAACAATTATTATTGCTTATATTAATTAATCGACGGCACATTCTTGTTGTGTAGGCAAACGAAGCGACTAATGATGGGACGCCGTGTCTTACGCCCGATTGGGACAAACACTCGTCGTCCAGTGAGATATCAGTAGCGTGTCTGCAGGACAAGATCATACAGATGGAAGAGACGCACTATTCGACCAACGAGGAGCTGCAGGCGACGCTGCAAGAGCTGGCTGACCTCCAGACCCAATTGAGCGACACCCAAACCGAGAACGAACGTCTCGCCGAGGAGAAGGACGTGCTATTCCAGTCGCTGTGCCGCCAAACCGAGAAACTCAACGAGTCGCGCACAAATCGCAGCACAATGCAGGAGCTGATGCTGCTGGAGAATAAGCTGCTCGAGCTGATCCAGTCATCGCAGGAGGAGCGCGAAGCCCTGCTGCTCAAGCAGGAGGAGCTGACCAGCGAACTGGCCGAGTTGCGTCAGTCCCGCGACACCGTTCAGCTGGAGCAGCAGCGGCAACGGGAGCGCAATGCGCTGCTCGACTCCCAACTGGACGCCGCGAATGCCGAGCGCAAGCAGAGCGAGTCACAGCTGTCGCTGGCCAAGGACGAGATCTCACAGCGGGCCATTGAGATCAGTCGCCTGAGCACGCTGCTGGAGAATGCGCGCTCCAAGATCGAGGAGCTGGAGGCGGATTTGGCGCGCGGCGACAAAACCGATCTGAGCGATGTGCTCGATGCGGCGCGTCGCGAAAAGGATGCGCTCGAGGAGCGGCTGGCCGAGCTGCAGGATCAATGGTCGCGCAGTCAGGCGGAATTGCGCCGGTTGCGCGAACAACTCGCCGGCTTAACCGAGGAGTGCAAGGTGGCCAAGAACAATGCCAAATGCGCTGTGTCGCACCTGGAGTTCCGGCTGGAACAGCTGCAGCGGGACAACGACAAGTTGACTGGCGATTGCCAGACGCTCGAGGAGCGTGTGGCCGAGCTGCAGGTGCAGTGCAAATGCCATCAGGAGGACAAGCAGCAGCTGCAGCAGTTGCTCAGCGAAACGCAACGACATCTGAGCGATGCGCAGCTGCATTTGAGCGACAGCGAATCTCGCCTCGATAAGGAGACACAGCTGCGCAAGCGGGAGGCCGACGAGTGGCAACAGTTTCAGGCCGATCTGCTGATGACTGTGCGTGTTGCCAACGATTTCAAGACTGAAGCGCTCAGCGCACGCGAGCAGCTGGTGCTGGACAACAAAACGCAAAAGGAGAAGATCCGATTGCTCGAGCAACAGCTCGAAAAGTTGACCAAGCAACGTAAGTGCATTCCTATCAAAATAGTCTTCCTGACTGACTGAAGGCATAGCTCCAAAATGCTGAATAGCAAGAGCGTGTAATACAAATATTCCTACTCTATCTTAAATTAACATATATGTACATTAAAATGAGTCAACTTCATCAACATAACAAAATATTTATATCAAAATACATCGCGAGCAAAGCTGCGGGTCAATCAATAACTTGACGCAAAATATCTTAAATTGCACATAGAAATAGTATATAATTTATCTTATAATATTCAAGTGATAATAACATTGTCTTGTTTTGTTTTGGCTTACACAGAACTGCAGCAGACGGAGACACAGCAATCGGTGCTATCAACTGTGCAGCAGGAGATGGCCTCGCGACGCAGCAAGCTCAGCTTCAGTCGACAAGATTCGCGACTCTCTGTGAAGACGCTCATCGAGAGCATCGAGAACAATAAGCCGGTAAGTTGTTGCACTATATAATTAATTTACTGTTTACAGTCATTGTTGCATATAAAAAAGAAATAAGAATGCGTGAGATATTATTTTATTTTTATTAAAATGGAAACACGTTCTGAAAATTTAATGAGAGTTACTGCGGGCCAAACATACGACAAAGACTTTTCAGAACTAAATTCGGAAGCTTTCGGATAAAGGAACAATGATGTTCCGTACTCTCCAAAACTGGTAATCAAATTGGTAAAATTCGATTAGTCTTCGATGCAGCGGCTGAGTGCAATGGCACATCTCTCAACAAGAAGCTTGTCACTGGGCCAGACAGGTCAACGTCTTTAGTTGCAGATATTCGTGAAATGCTCAATCAGTTAAACATTCCGAACAACGACACTCCTGCTCAATGCTTTCTATGATAAAATCTCAACCAGAAAAAGAAACTAACCAACAAGCCATGGGTCTCATGGGTGATGTATGGGAGTCTGCAATTGGACAATTTGACTCGAAGATATATGGACATATGTTCAACCTGCAATTTATCACATTTTTGTTCAATTGCTATTTAATCGAATTTAGTTTTTTATATATGTTTTTATATTTTGTACATTTACGAACAAAGTAACGAGTGCATTTCTCATTCGATTAGCAGGGCAAAGCGGATGAGACGGAATCTCATTACAGCTCGACGTCCAGCTTGAACAGCGGCACGCCCGAAGCGGGCCACACGCCCATCATATTGCCCGTATCCAGTGACTGGCACGAGAGCGTAAGCATTGAATATAAAGCGCTTTTGAAGTGAATATGTTTTGAATATTGTCTGTCGCTTGCAGCTACGTTTGCCGGTACTGCAGAGCAGCAATCTGCATGTGAATGTCAACAATGTGGGAGCAACAGTTGCGGCTGCAACCACACCACCAACTGCAGCATCAGCAGCAACAAGCGCAGCTAATCCAACCAAAGTATCGCAGCAGCCACAGCTGCAGCAGCAATTATCGACGCAGTCAACAGCGAGTGCGACATCAGCATCATCAACATCAGCAACATCATCGCAGCCTTCCACACCAAACACGCCCAGCTTGCAGCAGCAGCAGCAGCAACAGCCGCCCAGTCTGACAACGCCGGGAGGACAATCGCCCAGCAGCGCCCTCGTGGGCAGTCTTAGTTTTGGCAACGTCTCAAAATCCTTTCTGAGTGGTAAGCAAACAACTACGATGTGAAAACAATTAACTCAAATATATATAATAATATCTGTTTGCGGCAGGTGAGCGCAAGGATCCGCTCAATATGCTGGCCAAGAATGGCGGCTCGAAGCGGAACGCTCTGCTCAAGTGGTGCCAAAATAAGACGGTTGGCTATCGCAACATTGACATCACCAATTTCAGCTCATCGTGGAACGATGGCCTGGCATTTTGCGCCATTCTACATTCCTATCTGCCGGATCGAATACCCTACGATACTCTCAGTCCGGTTAACAAGCGGCGCAACTTTTCCCTCGCCTTTGCCGCCGCCGAATCTGTGGGCATCACCACCACCCTGGTTAGTAAACATTCTCTACTCAATTGTCGCTGTCATTCTAATAATATTTATTTGTTTCGCACACAGAATATCAATGATATGTGTCAAATCGAGAGACCCGATTGGACACAGATCATGTCCTATATCACAGCAATCTACAAGTACTTTGAGACGTAAGATGGACGCGGAGACAACCTTCAGTTGGACTAACTGTAGCTTTTGTATATGCATTATTCTCTCCTCTCTCTTGTTCACACAACATATTCTCTACGCTTCACGTGTTTTTTTTTTTTCTCGTTTATTGCTGGCAACTATTTATTACCACACCACAGCAACAGTCTACTCGTATTAATGCATTTTCATGGCACCGAGCAATGCTATTTTTGGCACGAATCTTTGCCTAGATAATGAAAACTTTTAAATCCTAGATTGTAATGGGTATTTTTTTTTGTTTTTTTTTACTTTTTTGTTCTCTTTTAACTGTGCAACTTTGCCTACTCATAAATATATATTTAGCTATACGAAATACAAAATATGTATTGTCAGGATTATTCAGTTGGGAAAGGGGGAAAAGAGTTGGGCCAAATCTGAATGCATTAAACGCTGATTTTAGAGTTTATTTTATATACTTAGACCTAGAGAAAATGAATGGTCGATTAGCTTTAGCATATTTATTAAAAAACAAAAACAAAAATGAAAACAATAACAATGATTATCTTTATCTTTATTTATACACAACAAACTATTTTTATATTGAATTCTAAAAATACCGTAAACAAAATAAATGGAATCATTAAAAACTTCATGTATTTCAATTCAAACCGTGACTTTTATTTCATTTTGTTGGCTTTATTTGGACAGAATGAAAAAAGCTGCGACGGTAAGAACATTTTACATTTTCTTGTTAGTTATAATTAGCATATCATAATAGCTGTCAAAGGAATCTGTATTTCTCTTCTCTTCTCTTTATTCTCCATTTTTTCTCACACATATTTCACATAAAAATTCATTAACATTTTCGGCGTTTACTTTTGAACTTGGCTCATCTTCCGCAATCATAAAAGCTCATTGTTAAGTTCATAATTTTGATGATGACGACGATGCCAGCACCTGGTCTCATGCCACGCCCAGTTCACAATTTGTATTCATAATGAAATGCACGCAAGAGGGGCGGGAATATTTTTATGGCAAGGCGCATAAAAGCGAATTAAAAAAGGTTTACACTTTTCTTAATCAAAAATTTAAGGTTTTGCTTATTAAACAGATCAATCTTGTCCGCAACATAAGCATTTCTGCCGACAGATAAGCCCAGTTAACATAGCAACGCCTACTCCCACTTCCCCTCTGCCAATTGCCAGACCACAAGTTGAATGAATTTTAAGCGAGAAAGCAAACGAAGCCCAACCCCAACCCCAACCCCATCCAATGCAACCCCAAACCACGAGTCCCGAACCCAAAACACAAAGTGAACTCAAGTGAAATAAGTTGAACAAACGGTACAAAAGAAAATGGCGCTCTTTAAACATGATACGAAAATTTCCTTGTGCCCACTAAAATTTCCCAAGGATATAGAAACACACGCGCACGGATACGTTCACTGAGAGACACAGTATAGATACAGATACAGATACAGTTGGTGCCAGAAAGAGATGCCGCACATGCTGCACAGTGGGCGGGATTCCAGGCGACGATGATGGCGCCCACAACGGGGGGCGTGTGGCCTGCGGCATTTAATTAAGTGCTTAAACGTGCGCACAACCCCCCTGGAAAGGGGCGAGGGGTGGCGGAGAAAGAGAGATACAGAGAGAGAGAGAGAGAGAGCTACAAGGGTTGGGCGACGACTCGGGGAAAACAGCGTGCGATTTTTTAAAATTAAAACAAGCCGATGATTGATGTACTCAAGGCTAATAAGTGTCGGCAAGTTTTTGTTGCTGCCACCATTTGTTGGCCGTGCGGCAAGTTAAACTGGCCAACGCAAGAAGCTGAGAGCTGAGAGCTACCGAGATGAGCAACTGAAACAAATGTCCTGCTATAGGATCCCAGGTTATCCCAGGACTTAATAAATGCTAACCCGAAGCTTTTCTACAAATTTTAGTTTATTATGTTTAACAGTTCATTTGTTTTCTTACTCGTAATTTTATGCACATTGAGTCATTTTTTTTGAGAATGTGTTTAAAATATTGTTGCGATATTTCGTTGGTATTAACACTATTATAATTAATGTAATGTTTTTATTGAATGCCTATTATAATACATGATTTCAATCTTAAGTATTGTAAAATATTGAAAGTATTACAAAAAAGAAGGAGAAAAGAAGAAAAACATTAGGAACAATATTATGATTTTATTCTTATAATTTCTTGTTATTTTCGAAAATGAAAGGAATGAAATTTTCCTGATTTAAAATATATGTTTCTGTCTTTATTTTAACGTGGAGAATTATTAGAATTTTTAAGAGTTTTTCTTGCTTTTATATTTTCGAATACTTCACAAAATAATCACAATACAAATATATAGTAAAGAAAATTTAGCAACAGTTATAAATGCTTTGATGAGATGAGAAATGAAGACACCCATTTATTTGTATTATATGTGATTTATTACAATTTTAGATTTCTGTTAATATAAATCAATTTCAGCAGATATATACAAAAGTAATAAAATGAGATTGGCTTCGATGTGGAATTAATTTAAGCAGCTGTTTGCGACCTTAACTCTTTGTCCGTTTGAGTTTTGTATCTGCAAATCTGCTCATGGCTGTCCGCAGCACGATTCGGCCAAACTTCAGGTGCTAGTTTGATCCCTGGCCCACTGCCAACCTTCTGCTTTCACGGAGATACTGTCAATTAAGCGATTACCCTTCTGCGCGGTGCGGGACAGTGGGGCAAGTTGAGTAGCGAGCATAAAAGTGAGTGTATCGCTTAATGTGTGGCACATGTCGTGGCATGATACGAATGCTGACGCATCATTTGTTGACCAGCAGACAAAGCTGACCAGTTGGAAATTGCGAGTCCGCAGCAAAAATAAAAGAAATGCCAAGTCATAAATCAAGAAATAGACAAATAAATTTCAATGAACCAACATTTTAATATACAAAATAGTCGAGCAGAGCGACCAGAGACAATGCTTGCACCTCACAACGCTGCAAAACTATAAATATATTATCTATAGTTTCCACTCAACTGCACAACGATGGCACTTACCGGACGACGCTCGACGGTCGCCACATAAGGACAGATGGATGGGGCTTTGGCTGGATTCACTTACTCCCTGGGCTGGGCGTAAATCATAACGGCAGCATACTATAATAACATATAATGGCTAATGTGCACTCATAAATGGATAAGCGCCATGCCATATGCCTTTCGCCTTTCCACTGGCCCACTGTCCAACTCCCATACGTGTGGTGCTGTGGTGGTAGCTGGTGGTTCCCTCTTTCAATTGTGGGTAGAATCGTTTTGTGTGCGTGTCATTTATGGGTCATTTCCTCGACCAAACTTCTGTATAATCGTTCAAGTAATACTCTCTCAAAAACGTTCAAGTTCCTTCTTCAGCTTATGGTATTTATATTTGTAACAATTTAGAATTATTTGTATTAATTTCATTTAATTTATGTACTTATTCACAATTAAATTAATTTTGTAATTATTGATTTTATTACATTTTGCACTATTAAGAACTAAAATAGTCAATTTATGTTCTATGACAGTTTTCTCATTTTTATTTAGTTTTTACTTATATTATTTATATTATTATATTATTTATTTCAATTTCTCGTCTTCAAATATATAGTTTTTGGTGCAATACTTTTGGAATTCAATTATTTAAAAGTATTTATTTTTGTAGTATTTTATTATATTTATTTATATTAATTTTTGTATTATTTGTACTTATATTATTTAATTGAACATATTTTCTTGATAGACATATGTTTATTCAGAAAACAACATTTTTCACCAATCATTCTCATTACTACGTTCAATGAAATACTTTAAGCCGATAAAGCTGGTTTCAACATACAAACTGCGTTATATACAAAAGTAATCGACAAAAAGCCAAACAAGTTTTCTTTAAATAAGTTCATCTTAATCAACTATCAATAACTTGAATATAAATATATAAATGTTTAATTCATTACTTATTTTATTTCGATCACCAGTAAAACTACAATATATATATTTAAATAGAAGAATATACGATGAACAGTCACAGATGCTTACTTTGAGTAAGTTTATCGTAAGCCATTGTCTATAATAAACGTCGTCAGACATATTAAATAATTCAATTTAAAATATTCCTTTTCTAACCAGATATACATGTATTTGTAATAGATAAACACAGGACTGAGAATCATTTCACTTTGACTTAATTCATTCTCATTCATTTATTAAATTTCCAGTAAGAAAAAACTACCACAAAATAATATACGACAGTTGGCCTTAAAAATCAATGTGTCATAAGACTCCTACATACATGAAGCACTTGTTCCAGTTTCCTAAAAACCAGACCAGAAGTCGACACACACATACACCTACATACATTCTGGTGGCTAGATAGAAGTTGACTTCCTGTCATAGTTGAATGTTAATTTTTCGATCAGCGACCCCTTTTTTGGTGGACAAGTTAGAAAAGTCGGAAAATTCTTGGCATTTCCGATAGCGTCGCTGAGCAAATCCTGTTTACTGCTTGTCAACTTATAAACAGTTTTCCATAATAAAGAACAAGTTTCTGCGGCGGAAACAAGCCCAGAGATTTTACAAAAAAAAAAAAAACAAAATTAAAAAGGATTATAATCATGTAATAGAAAATGGAAGAGCAACAGACAAAGATTGAATGAGCTGGGCAACATTTCCGGTTCGAACAAAACGCAGATACTACGGCCTGAAGCAGCAGCAGCACTGCAGATGATGATGGAACATAAAATGACCAGGGACCATGAGATGAGTTCGATCCAATGGCATGACGCGGCTGCTTCCATTTGACTTCCTCTCTTTATCTCTTTCACTCTCTTGACCCGAACTCGATGCTGGACACAAAGAGCTTTATGATTTTCCGGTCAATACAATTGACAACGCGGCGGGCAGCATTGCATCCTTACAAATCAACAAGCATGACACATTGCCCATGGCATTTATCTATTGTTGTTGTTGCTGCTGCTGTTGTTGCTGTTGCTGTTGCTGTTGCTGAGGCAGCACTATTAAAAAAGAGCAGTCAACTACTCGCAGTCCATTGACAATGAGTGAGTGTTTGAATTGCCTTCATTCTTTATGCTTCATCCTTCCCCTGCATTGAATGCAATCTGAAGAAGTCGACCTCCTCAGGGAGACACATTTGCTAGTTGAGCTAATGATCAATAAATCCTTATTTCAAGTTCCCTCTTCAACAGCCCAATTTGTTGTTGGCGAAATATGTGCGTTGGTTGCAGTTCAGTTGAAGATGTTCTCCAGATCTTAAGTGCCTTTCACATAACTCTAAGTATTTCTTTTGATTAACTTGTTCTATTTATTTTAATAATTTGCTAAGCCAATCTAGACAAAAAACTATATTTTTATTTGCCCACATTTTGAATTACGGACGTATAAAATCAATTAAAAAAATGCAAAATCCGGTCAATAAAAAAAAGGAGATTTTATATTTTATATCTTAGAAATGAGGCTGCAAGGTACCTCTAAATTTTAGATAATTATATTTAATCGACATTCTTTTAATAATTTAGATTATTAATAAGGGTTTTGGTAAGCCACAAATTTCAGATTATAATTTTATATGTTGTTTGGAATTTTGAATATATTAATATTAAAGGAAAATGTGATTCATATTCGATTTTCATTTATATTTTAAATGCAGATATGTTGAGCTTCATAAATATTACACTGATCTTTAATGTGGCGGACGATATTATTTATTTAATGTTAGTTTAAAAATATTGTTATTTCTGAAAGTGATTGATATAGTTTGCAATAAATGAAATTGAACTGTCTGTTTTATTATTAGAATTAATGAACAGTGAATCTCATTACAATTTACATGTCTAATTCGATTTAAGATATAATTTTCGAGTGTAAAACTATTAAATTTGTAAGCAGAAAAGCTAGACCCAAATATATGTATATTGTAGAACAAGTAGTTGTCGCTAATAAATGTAATACTTCAAATGCGATACAGATCAATGACACCCCATGGACCCATTGGACCCGGCAATATGTTAAAGGGATAACCACGAGCTCATGAATCTTTTTTGCTGGCCAAACAACGTCGCTTCAGGGCTAAACACATCATGCTCATAAACAGACAATACTCTGCCAGAGTACTATGTGTATGGCGAGTCCAATCATTTGATCTGTTCCGGCTTGTGTTGTGCGTGTTTTCCCCCAGCCGCCTGTTTCTGTTCCGCTGCTGCTTATCATGTTTGTCCCCCATTCCATTTTCCACTTGCTCGCTTTGATTTGCACACATGAACTGCTCATGAATGTCCCAAAACGCTTTTGCTTTTGTCCGCCCGCCAATGTTTGTTTTGTCCAGTTACCCTTGGAGAGACGAGTGACGAAGGTGGAAGGTGGGGGTGTAACACCCTTGTGCCTAACCAGATTTCAATTTGTGCACACGAAAGCCAGCGAAGGAAAGTGTTTATGAGATTTCTGCTTGCTAAATGACGGGATAGACGGGATGACTGCCTGGAGATTTGGTCGCCTTTTATTGTCTTCTTATTGTGTGTGCTTGGGGCTCCATACATCGCATATCGTCTAAATACATGCAATGGTATATGGTATATATCGCCGTACATACTTGTGTTGGGTTAACACCCTCCACTGCCAGCTGCCAGCTGCCAGCTGCCTGCTGTTGATGTTATTTTTTGATGTAATGTGACATGATGGCTTCATCAAAAGCGCATTAAAAACAAAGCGTGTAAATTGCGCCAAGTAAATAGAGGAACACACAAAACAATGCAAACAATGCAAACAATGCCAGCGATGGGGGAAAAATAAATGCCAAGAACCCAACTACTCAATTTGGTTTGCCAAAACCCCATCGTCCGGGTTCAATCTTGGCAGCGTCGTAAATTCGCCAATTTTCCATAATTCAAAGTCAGTGCGGCAAATGATTTACACACACACATACAAGATATACGAGCAACAATACGATCCAAAATAATTACAAAAATAGAAATGTGTAAAAATAAAACTACAACCGGGCAATGGAATTATGACGGGCCAATGCATTTCACAAGTATCCTGGCAAACATGGAAAACAGGCAAAGCTCGAAACTCGAAAAAAGCAGCAAAAGGATTCAGGCCATTAAGTTCCGGAAGTGTGTTGATAACCAGACAACAAGCTCCAAAGGCTGCAAATGCAAATACTCGTCTAGCGCGCAGGAGACCGCAACTGTAACGATTACTCTGACTCGAACTCTGACTCCAACTCCAACTGTAACTGTAACTGTAACTGTGATTGTGATTGTGTCCTGAAGGTCCTGACTGCGCCGTCTGTCCTAGCTGGGAATACATTGCAGTAATTGGCTGCTGTCGACAAGAACTTTATGCATTTACTGAAGCAAATTCCGACTAACTTTCAGCGCGCTCAAATTAATATTTTTTCTGTTTTTGCTTCACTTGGTCGTCGATTTATGCAGACCCAACGAATGCTCTGCAGTCTGGCACTGTACACAAATAATTTTAAGAAACTATACAAAAAACTCTTTAATAGATTCTCAATTTTAAAACTCAATATCAATGCTGAAATCAATTTTAAAATCACTAGAAATCATTTTTTACTAGCTTAACTGGTTGCAGAAATTAAAATTGTATTCAATAGATAACCCATTAATAAAATTTATTTGTAAATATTTTCAAATAAACAAGTTACGTATTTACGAAAATGATTTTAACTTTACAAATAAAATAAATGTATTTAGACATTGCTTTAATAACCCCAGAAACTATAATTTAATTTTTGGAATGATTAATTGTTTTAAATTTAAAATTAATAACTCATTCAGATTTAATTTAATATTATATTTTGTATTTCTCACCATAATTTTATATTGCAATTTCTGCAATGTTGATTGAAAAAACCCTATGACAAAATACTAAATGTTATATTATTGTAGTTAATTTAGAAACTATAAAAAAACAAAAATAAGTAGTGACAACATGAAATATTGAATTATGGAAAATATATTGTTATATTATAACCGTGTTTCCTTGCTATTGTAGAAATATAAATAGTCAGCAATATAACAGATTGCATTTTATTAAATGTATTGCAAATAAATTAGACTTGTCCTAAGCATTTGACATGCAGCCCTGGTCAAGTCCGAGACAAGTTGGTGGAAATAAATAAATAAAATCGCAGTCCGAGAGAATTAAGCAACCCTTCCGTAGCAGATAAATCAACAAATTAATCGCAAAAGGCAAGTGTAGACCACAGCAAGCGGCTGCCATTGATGGAGGGGTCGGGGATGATGGAGACGTAGAAGTGGAAGACTGGCGGATGAAACGGAAACGGAAACGCACACACAGTTAGGCACATCGAATTAAATGCGGCAAGTGGAGTGATCAAAATGCCATTTTCAAGTGGCTTTAAACTGATTTTGTGGCCGATTTTTCAAAATCATTTTTTTGGAAATTTGATTTTAAAATCTTGACGCTGCCATTGAACGGCGACACATTTCCGCTTCCGCTTCAGCTTCAGCTTCAGTTATAACTGTAGCGGCTACAGGACCCAAGAAAAAAAAAAAAGGATTGGCAAATGGGGTTGGCCGTTAAGCCATTTGATGGGATGTTGTTGTTGTTTGTTTTTTTTTCCCTTGGCTTTACGTTTCATTTAGCAAACGATTTCATTAACTAAAAAGCGCAACGAAACTAAAGGGAGACCTCCGTGACCTCGCCCCCGAGTCCCCTGCGCCACCCTCGTGACCCCAGAGCCAGTGTCACATATTGTTCCTGTCGTCGCAGTTATTGTCGTTGTCCTTGTGCCCAAATCGAGTGGGCGGAGTGTGAGTTTTTTCGCTCTGCTCTTTTTTCTTCCTTGTTTGTGCTCGCTCCTTGGACTTGACTTGAGTTGCGACGATTTGTGACCCTTGCCGATTTTGTTTTTATCGCCATTGAAGTTTGTTTTTCCGCTTAAAGTATTTTTATTGAATAGTCTTATCGTTTTTTATGGCCACGCCAAAGCGAAGCAGAGCCAAGCACTCGTCCGTGTCCTGTCTCGACTCACAATGCGAGAGCGTCCAGCCCCTCATCCTTTCCAATGCCCAGCCATCCCGGCATCATTGTTGTGGACGGACGGACGGACGGACGGACGGACGGACGGGGTCCTCGTTGTCCATTAATGCTAATCTAAACAAATTTTGTCATTAAAGGCGAATGCTCGCTATTCTTAGTCCATTCTACTTCAATATAAAATATTGTCAATCAATTCAATTACAAGTTGACATCATTGTTAGTTATTGTTGACGTCAATTGTCCGGTCCCGCACTCATTCCACACATCCACATCCACATCCACATCCACTTCCAGCTCCAATTCTCTGACTCCAACTCCAACTCCGACTTGGACTCGGACTCGGACTCGGTCCAGTGATTTATGTGGCACTTGGTGCCTCGTTACTTCGTTAGTATCTGCTGTCCAGTGTCCAGTGGCCATTGTTCATTGTTTGCCTGGAGCTTTTGTGTTTTGTGCTCTCCATCGCATTGTAGCATGCGTAGTTTATGCCTGGCCAAGTTAGCAACTCATCTAATACTCCTTGTCCCTCTACACTTAAGCATATACTAAGTCTAAATTACAAGTTTTCTTATCTCGCACAACAAACATGCCAGATACCTCAGGCTTTATCGTTTAGCTTATAATGCATAGAAAGTGAAATAATAACAGATCGATTATTTGGTTTACTGCAAGAAATTTGAAATGACTAGTAAGTTTTCATAAATAATTTTTCTAGAAGCTGCTAAAAATTGTTTACTGGTTAATAAAAGATTTTACTTTTGTCAACGGCTATTTAAAATTAAGACTATAACAAATAGACTTAAATTAAATTGTAATTGAATACATTATCTTCATTAAATTAATATTAAAAGTGGAATTGTAAACTGCAACTTGAAATTATTTTAATATTCTTATCTTCTTTCGACTCATTAGTTCTTTTTTCTGTTCGCACTTAAATTAGAAATTAAAACTTCAACTCAAGCTATTTGTTATTTTTGTTAACTCAGTCATAAACCATATTTATTTAATTAGTTATTTTATATATTTATGCTGAATTGAATATCTCGTGTGAGTGGCATGGAGAAGAATGTTGCGACTAAATAGATTCCAAATCTGTCTGATTATTGTTCATTTCATGTCACGAATTCAGGTTTTTATTATTTTTGCATTTTATTCCAAATGTTTTAGTGAAATATATTATAATAAAAGCAAATTAGAAATCACAGTAAGTAATAAATTATCAAGGAAACTGAAACTAAGTTACCAAGTATAGAACAAACAGCACCAAGGCTCTAGCTCACAATATTGTAAAATAATTTTACAGTAAAATAATTTTCTAATACAATCAAATAAATAAATGAAATAGTAAGCCAATAACAACAATTTTATATTTATTATTATTAACACAACCATGTACTTTGAATGCAAAGAGTGCTAAATGTTATGAATGAAAGAATCCCTGAACAAAGTGTTGTTGTTTGGTAAATTAACGTTTCAATAAAATCATCTGCCTTTTGCTGGTGACCAGGCGGCAAAAATGTCTACTCGAATTACAAAGCTGAGTGCGGGACACCCTTTGGCAGGACGACGACGAGGACGAGTTCGAGGACGAGGACACGCTGTTCCCACTCCTCTTGCGCAATTAGGCAGCACACGTTGAACCGCAACCCTTTTTGTTTATGCTTCTGAATGACCAACTTAATGACTTCCGTTTTGGTGTGGCATCGAGCTCGAGATCGACATTGGGATCGCGATTGGAAGTGGGATCGGGTTCAGGTTCAAAGCCCGGCCAGCAGTTAATTGTTGTGCTCCCAAAAGTTGCTGGGATACATTTCTATTGATTGATTTGTGCATCTCCGTTGGAGCTCTTGTTATTTTATGCACATTTTGTTTACAAACAATAATACGTGTTTGCTGATCGACGATATGATCTTGAAACCGAATCTCGATCCTGGCTGGCTGGCTGGCTGGCTGGCAAAGGGCAATGCTAATGATGTGCTCAGGTGTTGCTCACGTGCAACGCAACCCTTGCCACAGTGTGACGCACGCTAATGGTTGGCTGCCACTTTATTGTTTGTTGATTTCAATTTTGATTTGAGGCGACCCCAAAGCGACACGACAAAGTCATATCAATATCGTGGGAAGCACTAAACACACACAGACACGCTCGGGGCTCGGCATATTCAAATTAGTCAAACGACACCCGTCCACACACACACACACATACGCAAAGAAAAGAGGGAGAAACAAAGAGAGAGAGAGAGGGAAATTGGCCGCCGACGCGAGGTCATGTGAAAGTGCAAATTTATATTGGTTTAATGGTTTTTTGGCTTTGATTTCTGAGAGACAGCACTTGGACTCACCCAGCTATTCGCATACTCATTCACACACACTCACTCGCACACTCACTCTGCCATTCATTCTGCGTGCTGCCTTTTATGCAAATCATTGTAATGCAATATTTAAATTGATGTTTGGTGGCTTTTTAATGGCGAACGCTTCCAGACACGCAACTTGGGCCACAAAGTGCTCCCATTGACAGCGGGGTAAGTCACTCAACTCGATGAAAAGGTTGCGCCTTCCATTTGTTCATTCTCCTGTTTGGCATATTAATAATGCAACATCGTGTGAATCTTTGGCATCTCGGTGGGAGCACAATGGATTGATCAATCTCTTCACAAATCCTCCTCGAACTCTAGTTTAAATTGTGCCATTTGCCTTATCCATAAGCAAAAGAAATAATTTTTATATACAAATAAAAACGTAGTGTAGTAAAATGTAATTGCATTATTTTTTAAATTTTTGTTCATGCTTAAATTTTGTACTTCGAAATTTATTCCAAGTTACATATTATTAAATAAGTAAGGAAAATGTTAAGAGTTATTAAATTTGTTTTCTAAAAATGTAATTGCTGCCGCAACAATTTAAATATTTGTAGCAGAAATAAAAATGCTTTTTAACCCCATGAAGTATGCTATAGAAGTAGTATTTTTAATGGCTAATCTGTAATGATTATTTAAGATCTATAAATGAAAAGTTACTTAAACCTGACTGATGACATTCTATCAAACTACAGCCACAACAATTTTAAGTAAATTACGTAGACACTCTCAAAATCTTATACCACAATAAAAAACCATCAACACACAATCATATTAATTATTATTTTGTTGTGTCTGGTTTTCTGGGACGTGGTCGAGTTTATAAAATTATAATTAGGTTTAGTGATATTCTCTACTATGGATTGTCTTAACTTTTCTGAAAATGGTATTCTCTTCGATTAATAATTCTGTTACGAACTTTTCTCACTTTCAAATCATGCAACTTAAGTTTAAGTGTGTAAATATGTAAATATTGTTTTCAAATCTGTTAATTCGCTGAAGTATAAGTCATTACTGATAGTAACAAAATTTCATCTTAAATAATATTTAAATAACAAAACAAAAATGCTGTTAAGAGGAGAATTAATCAAATCTATATAAATAAATTATAGCCAATTGTATTCACTTAAATTCAGTTCTCAAATTTATGCTAACATCAATTAGTTACAATCCCAATTGATTTTGCAAAGTAAATAAACTTTTCCCCAGCCAATTTCGGTGAAGTCAAAAAGCTAATCCTGGCCACAACATAAAGCAGATCTGGTGTGAAGGGGAATTGGGTGTTCACAAATAGTCAACATATTGGCCGCATCTTCATAAATAAGGAAGTGTGACCAGCGGTCGGACAGTGGGCGGGGCAGCGAGAGGCAAGCTGCACACGTCTGCACACCCAAATGTTGCACGTGTATGGAAAGACAACAAAAAGCCAGGGAGGCGGCAGGGGAGAGGGGAGAGGGGAGAGGGGTGGGCGAACGCAAAAACAATTGACTCGACAAGATTACATGCAGGAAATTCAATTTTAAAAGCAGCTGCCACGTGTCCTTTTAGTGCTTGAAATTGTTACAGTTATTGAGCCTGGTCCTGGTTCTGTGCCTGTTTCTGTTTGCTGGTTCTCTTCCTGCTGCCCGAGGGGTGTGTGTGTGAGTGTGTGTGTGGGTTGTGGTAATGGTAATCGTAATGTGCGCTGTGGTGGTGGTGGTGGTGGTGGATTTGTTGGCCGGGCTATGAATATGTAATTTTGGCAACATCGATGAAAATTGAGCAATAAACGCGACGCGCTGCATTGCGTTACAAATAAACAAAAGGCGACTGGCGGCTGGCAGTGGCAACGCCAAAGGAAACGGAACACACACATCAGCCCATCGCAGTCGCAGTCGGAGTCCATCAACTGCCCACCAGTTCATCAAGCCAACAACCCACGACAACAGCGTAAACGACAACGGCGACGACGTGTTAATTTGCAGGGTGGCTTTCGAGCCGACGGACGCAGGACGAAGGACGATGACGCTGACGTCGCTGACGACGCTGCGGTGGCTAAAAGGGCGTGTGATTGACTTAATTGACTATGAAAATGAGAAATTACATGCAGATAATGACGATGGCCGCGAAATGAACAACAAACAGCGTTGGCAACAACAACGACCTGAATGAGGCATTATTACATTTTACACTCCCCGCCTCCGGCAACTCCTCCCACAACCCACCGCCGCCCCCCCCTCAGCCCAACAGCTGTAAAATGCGCCATCAACTTTAGCTTAATTTGATTTGATTTGCAAGCGCCCACAATGCAGTCAGTCATTCAGTCATTCAGTCAGCTAGTCAGTTAGTCAGTTAGTCATTTATTGACTACCCCCAAAAAAGGAGTCACAGATTTCCCAAGCACCTCTCGCACCCCTCCGCTTGGCGCGCCTCCTCCGGCCATCCCACCCGCTGGGCGCTCTTTTCCGGCGCTTTATTGCAGCACGTTGGCTAATTAGAATGGCGATATTGCGACTTTGTATCGCTCAACCGCACGGACACATTGTGTGAGAGTTTTGCCATTAAAATTGCATTTTATTTGCGGACAACGGTCAAGCCAATAACCACGCACGCATTGTCGGCTAATTGAGAAAAAGGTCGCCTTTAAATATGTTTTATGTCTCGAAAGGGCGGATGCTCACGCTGACGCTGTTCTCTTGCCCATTTTGTATTGGCCACATTATTTGGAACCCCGCGAACTGTTTTCCAATTTCCAATTGCTGCAAAATTTATTTTCATTTTATGTCTACGCGAAAAACGATGCTTGTAGTCTGACAAGTGATCATTTAAATAGCTACGCTAGCTGTAATAAGTATCTATATTTAAATATAAAGATTGCATCTAAAAATTGCCACAAAAGTGATAAAATTTCGCATTTTGGCATTATGTTTAATTTTTGTAAAAAACCAAATCTGACGAAACTAAATAAATATAATTCACAGAAATGTCAATCATTTTAAATAAAAAAGATCTGTGCAGCTTGCATGGAATATTAAATAAAACAAAAAAATTAATACTCATAAAATCAAATAATTCACCTCAAATAAATATATATTTAATACATTTGGAAAAATTAAAAATATTTTAGTAATAATTGATATTTTTGTGTTGTTAACTGTTTAAAATTATAAATTTTTGACTAGCAACATATTTATTTTTTTGAATTACCAACTTTGATAAAACACTGTTAAAATAAAATATCTCAACAAAAAATGTATATTATAAACATTTTAACTAAAATGACAAGAATGGGAATGGTTTAAATTAAAGATTGAAACTTATGAATGTGGCTATGGAAATTGCATCTTAAAATTACATTTAAAAAATAAACGCTATTTCATTCTAAAATGTATTATTGTAATATGTATGTAAAGGATTGTAAAGTATGTAATTTTTATTGTTTGACTCATGCATGTAAATTATAGAACTCAATAAATATATTCTGCGTATTTGAATGAATAAAATTTGAACAATAAATTTTAGACAACTTTTTGCAATCCCACAGCAATGAAATATTCAGAATGATTGCAGGGTAATTTTGGCACGAGAATAGTTCTTATAGCATTGAAAAATTGAAACAAATTCGAGAGATAACAAGTTGGGCTTGTAATACATTAGTGAAACCATGAAATGCACAGCTGAAATTGGAAATTGGCTGACCAATGAAACGTGAGCTCGCTGGGGCTTATCTAATGGCCAGCCCCAATTGTGGGCAAGCAAATCAGTATTTTTTCAATTGCAAAATCACACAGAGTCCAATTGAATTGTCGACGCCCACTTGGAGGGTGAAGTGGGGGAATGGCAATTGTGTAGCGTCAATTAAATGTCATTTGAGTAATACACGCTACACTCATATATGTACATATATAGTTCACCATATGATGGAAAAATGGGGTATTTAGTATGGCACTAGTATGGTGGACTAGACTTGAAGCATTCGGGGAGAGTCGCTTGAAGTGGCTGCAGAATCGCGTTCGCTTGTTGTTAAATCAAAAACGCAATTATCGTTGGCCTACAAAGCAACAACAATACTAATAATAAAATGACTGTGGGGCTTTATAAGCTAAGTAAAACAAAAAAAAAAAAAACGGGGTAGAACTCGTGCACTTATCGATTATTTTATTAATTGTAATCTCATTTATTTGCTTTGCTGCCTTTACTTGGCCTGTTTAATTTCTACATTTCTGTTCACTGATTTACGTTTATTTTCTGATAAATTTATTTATTCAATTGACACACACACACACACACACACACACATGTGCTGTGTATATATGTACATATATTCGTCGTATATCGCTAATCAATTTTTCATTACAAACTGACCACATTCGAATCAAAGTCGTTGTTGTCGTTGTCGTTGTCGTTGGCGTTGTCGTTGTCGTTGTCTGGCACAGTCGGCCAGCTTTATCAATGCCAAATTTGAAACGCAGGAGGAACAACTGCAACAACGACAAGAACAAGAACAACAACAATGACAACCACAACAACAACTTTCAATTTATCGACTGAAATCGGTGCTGATTAAGCGTTGTAAGTGTCGATCGATTGACATGCTACACGTACTCCTTGAGCAGCATTTGTTGTTGTTGTTGTTGTTGTTGTTTTTGTTCTTGTTGCTCTCAGCGTTTCTTCTTGTTCTTGGGCTTGTTGACAAGTGCTCACAGTTTGGCCTGGAGTGCTGTTCATGTTGTTCTTCTTGTTGTTATTATGCTTGTTATTGCCCATCCGCTTACCTCACCTTGTTCTCATTACCCAATTACAAGTCGCCACTAAACACACGTTGAAAATACTTGAGCTAAACCCATTGCAAATACTCTTAATGAGAAGAACACAAATAATCCCCATTTAATGGTCATGTAGTCATAAAGTATATCTCAAGAATTTCCCAATGGATATTGGGAACACACAGCTCTACTAAAAGTAGTTAATTTAAATAATATAAATGCAATTCACGAATTCCTTAAACTACATATGTATATGTAGATGTATAAATTGAAATGCAAGTATTAAAAAATAATATAAATAGTAGAAGAATATTAATGGTTAATACTTCATATCTAAATATTATAAAATAGTATAAATAACAGAAAAATATTAATGTTCAATGAGAGTAAAGTAAAATGGCGTAGCATATGCATATTAATTAGGACAAATTACAAATTTATATCTCAACAAACTTTACATATTCAAAATAAATAGTTATAGATTAATTTTGTATTTCAATTTGTTACTATGTAAACTACAAATTATTAAAAACAATTATTTCGTTAACCAATCTGAATAATTGATAAGAGAAGAATACAAAATGATTTTCTAGATAATTTTCTAGAAACTCATTTTGTATTTTTTATATTTAACACAAATGTGAGTTTATTGAAAATTGAAAATTAATATTTAAGCTTATATTAATTTTGATTCAGAAACTAAAATCTGATGAAATGTCTACAAACTTAGTGCAACTTTTGAGTGGTTTGAAACCATGCAAGATTAGCGTTTAATGTCCACGGTTTTCACTGATATCTCCCGTAATTATTAGTTAATACTTTTACTATTTCCATAAAACCAAGCGCCTGACAACGCATACCCCCAACCTTATTGCCAATGCCTCACTCAATTAAAGACGTCAACAAATGAAGTTATTAATGATTCCGATAGATTTCACAGTCGCTGCTTCCGCAAACCGAAACCCAAGACCACCGCATCCATCAAGTGCGGTGTGCAGTGCTGTGTGCAGTGCTGTGCTGTGCTGTGGTGGCTGTCGCAAATAATGATAAGCTGGCACGTTTGTACTTGACATGACGTCCACGCATGCTGGTCAGCTCCATATCGATGTGCTATATACTACGTACGTACATACATATGTGATCGCTGGCCAGGTTGTCCGGCATTGCGAGACATATCGCTGATACGGCCCCGTAACGCTCCGGACACACACGTAAACAAAGGCAATCAGGTGGACGGGAGACCTGGCTTATCTCCGCAGCGAAAGAGACGCAACTAACTAACTATAACCATAGTATAACTGTATAACGACACAGAACGACGAAAAATTAAAAATAATAACAAAAAGTTTATTATTGTGTTAGCCGATACAGACGCTGCTGCTGGCTGCTAGGCCATTATCAGTCTTGAGCACTTATTACGTCTAATCTAGATCTTTTGAAATGTACTCGCACTTTGTGAATGGCCCGTTTAATCAACATCCTGCCCGATAATACTATATGCAAATAAAGTTAATGGCCATTGCCCAAATTTATAAGGCAATTACAATAGAAGGCATTTTTATGGCACTTGCCAGCGGGCTACTCGGCTACTCGGAACTGCTCACTATAAATATTAGGCGTTTTATAAAAATAACTGCAATTATTATTGGGCAGGCAACAATCAATACTGTTTTTTTTTTTTTTTGGGCATTCATGGTACAGTACAGTATATCTATCATTAGGTTATTTATAATTATATTGATTTTGTACATTTTTGCATTTTCATCCAAAGTTTTGCTTTCGCTCAGATAAATCTAAAAACGAAGAAACAAACAAAAAAAAAAACGAGAGGAAAAGAAATCATAAAAATATATAATATTTATGGTACTTCAGTAATCGTTGATTTTATTGCCACTGTAAAAATGTTGCGCATGTTGTTGCTTTTGTTGCTGCATGAAATATATGACCAGGCACTCGATGTTTATTAATACTCGGTATGGTTATTGTTATGGTGTCTATACAAGCACTCGGGGCGTATTCACTTTCACAAACAATTTAATCCGATATGCACTCAACATCACCTGAAATCTGATTTTAAGTGTTGCATTAATTATATTTGCATGCACAAAAAGTCAAGATGGGTAAATGTCGCTTTATCACCCGATTATACAAATAGTATAACAAAAATATCATAAAACTATATGAGAGATAAACCGAAGTAGTCGTCATCATAATGAGTCAATTTAAATCCAATTTAAATTACTACATCAAATAAACACATTTCTAGAATGCAAAAATCCGAAATTGAAAATGTGCATCATATATAAAACAAATTATTCAAATTAAACCAAGCCCGAAGTATAGGCTGATCTGTGCTGGAGAGATTCAAGAGCTAAAATAAACATATTTCTAAAATGTAAACAAGCAATATTAAACATTTAAAATGAATATATTTCTAAATGGTAAATTAGCTTGGTTCAACATATGTTTCATAAATAAAATAATGTATTCCAAAAGCAGACATATCATAGAGTATTTCAGCTTCGTCTTAGCCCTGCACTAATTTTACTGACATTTTCAAAACTCAGAAGCTAATGGCGCACTAACTGAAATTTTTATAGATATGTGTTCACACAGGTAGGCAAGTATATATTTGTGAGTATTCACAGCGATGGCTGAGTGTTTTCAGTGCTCATTGATGAGTAATTTAATTTGTCGTTTATTCGAAAAGCACTTATTTATTTTATGAGATACTCAAAAGCATCTACTTGAGTTCGAGATCTTTATTTGCGCAAATTATGTGCACTCACCTACGGCTTTTAGAGAGCATGTCGTCGGCGCTAGACTACAAGTAGTAGTATCTCTTGATTATTGATTGTCAAATGGATGCGATTTGATTTCGATTTCGCAGATATCAGATATCTATCAGTTGATGAGCTAGCTCTCATCCACTCACGTTTGTGATGCAATGCCAACCATTTGCTACTTATATGCGCTATATGCACCTACTATTAATGCTATCCGAGCTTATCAGAGGTTCAAGCGTGCTGTGAGTGTGAACGAGTGCGAGCATTATATGGTAAGTGCTGGTAGTAGTGCTATACTCGTATAATCATTAATGGATTACGATCACAATCGCTCATTGCAGACGTAAACGGTAGCTAAAAGCCATAATCAAGGCGTATTTATGGGCTGCTTAATGTTTTACCATTGTTTACTGGCACCATTATGCACCGTGTGGAGTCCGCGGCCCCACCTCGATAAAATGGAACTAGAAGGTGCACTTATCTTTCGACTACTCCAGATTAAAACAGCGATATACAAACGAACAAACAATTGACCAAAAATATATCCACCTGCATTCTCCTATTCGAAAATCAATTTCATAGAAAACTATTCGAAATAGTTTCATATTTTCGGTCATTTTTGAAGACAGCTGAAATATTATTTAGATTTTCTAGTCTCATAAATATTTGTTTAGTTTATTCTTGGTATAAAATATTTGGAAATGCTTTTTAAACTCTCTGGTAATAAACAAAGTTCAAATGAGCACAAAGTAAGCAACAAATCGGGGAACTAAAAAATGTAACAAGTTGTCTGAATGAATACAAAACACTCGTAGTTTCTTACTTGTTTTTCACTGTCACAAAAATTAGTCATGCTGATTATATATTTACTAATTTTTTTGTTGGCACTAAGTTAAAATAATCCTTTATTGACCCTAAATATTCAAACTATTCCATGGAATCTTCGCAAATGTTATTCCACAAAGATATTTCCTTGAGAAAAATATGCGCATTGCAGAAAACCTCTAAAAACGCAAACTCAACTTACCTATTAAGAAATACGTTGCATTAACTCTAAATGCATTCTTTTATTAACTGAAAGAAGCTCAAAGAAATATTTACACAAAGCTGTTGAATTTTTGTAAATAGTTTTATTAAATTTCTAAATTGTCTTGATTATTCAATTTTAGTTTAAGTTTGGTATATTACAAATTAATTTGTTGAATTTGTTTGTTGCCTGTAAACTCATTACGCACTATAAATTCAAAGAGTTTGTTTTGTTTTTCATTTCTGCACTATACAAAAAAAATATTTATATATATATATGTATATGCGTGTACCTATATCTAGGAATAAGTATTGATTAGTTGGGGGTTTTAATAATTTTTTTACAGTTATAGATACGACTACGTAATAGGTATATATATAAAAAGATTAAATTCTGCCTAAAAATTGAACACTAATTATTTACTTGTTTAAATATATATGTACATGATTATTGACTATCTCTTTATTTTTATTTGCATTGTAATTTTGAATATAATGTTATAGTTTTTCTTCTTCATTTTTTTGTTGTTGATTTTCCGTATTTACAAATCGATTGATTATCATTAATATTAATATTATTAATATGCATAGTTAATTTACTTTAATGTTAAACAAAAAAAAAAACTTCAACTACAGCTAAGACTCTAAAAGTATTATCGACTGTCGTGCAAAAAAAAAAAAAAAAATTAAAAAACTCTTATAGTTAAATGGCCTGCAGCTTTTGAGCCGCAGGAAAAAAAAATGTTGTTGTTGTTGGTTTATTACACGAATGATATTTGTTGTTAACAGTTGGCGCAACACGGCGACGTCATCCATCAATATTTTGTTTGTTTTGATTTTGAATTTTTGTTTTTTTTTTTTTTTGGCAGCTGCCAAGAATTCGTCGACCTTCTGCCACTCCCACCGCCCCCGCCCCCGCGGCCTGGCCAAGCCACAAGCTGCTCAAGGGGTAGAGAGAAAGAGAGAGGGAATTGGAGATGGGAGCGTGGGACATCTTGTTATTTATTATTGCACCAATGTTTTTGCCCCGCTACTTAATCCAATCACACACACACACACACGCACACACGCACACTTATTGTCCAGTATTCGAGTCACCAGTCACGCCCCAGTGCAGGGCAGTCCTCAGTCCATCTGGCAGCCAACTCGAATCCAGGCGCCTAGCAATATTAGGGCCACCAGGCGCTGCGCTGCGCGTGCGGATGAGCATGGGCATGGGCGTGGGCGTGGAGGCCGGCGGCGGCGGCGGCCGCCGCATGCTGATACGCCGCCGCCCCGTTGAGGGCGACCAGATGATGGGCGGCCGCCGCGTTCTGCATGGCGGTGGCGGTGTTGACGCAATCCTGCGACAGCTTGCTGCCGTCGGCCAGGCACGGCTTGCCGTTGCGCACCAGGACGGGGACGGCGACGCGACGGGGCGAGGGCAACGCCGACGGATGATGGGGATGGGTGGCGTGGCCGTGCAACAGACCCGGATGCTCGTAGCCCTTCTCGTTCTGGGCGCGCTTGGTCTTGTAGCGATGATTCTGGAACCAGATCTTCACCTGGGTGGGCGTCAAGTGGATCAGGCTCGCCAGATGCTCGCGCTCGGGGGCGCTCAGATAGCGCTGCTGGCGGAAGCGACGCTCCAGCTCGTAGGTCTGCGCCTTGGTGAAGAGGACGCGACGCTTGCGCTTCTTGTTGGGCATGCCGTCGGCATTGAGGCCGCCGCCGCCGCTGCCGTCCGCATCGTCCACGTCGTCGATGTCCTCCTCGATGCCGTCCTCGTTGAGGCTGTCGTCGTGCCCGCTGCCGCTGCCCGCGCCCCCATCGTGCTTCAGGCTATGGTTGTTATTGTTATTGTTGTTGTTGTTATTGGTGCTGTTGTTGTTGTTGTTGTTGTGCAACGCATGCGCCGCGGAGCTGCCGCCAGCTGCAGCCGCGCCATGCAACGTGTGCAGCGCATCGCCCACCGACAGCGCGTCGCTGTCCGCCGACCGGCTGTAGCTCTTGTAGTCGCCGGAGAGTGCGGGCGAGGTTTGGCAGTTGGAGCCTATGTAGGTGTACGACACCTCCGAGGTCACGGGCGAGGTGCTGTCCGGGCTGGCCGGCTGCTGAGTGCCTGCAACGATGAGAAGCGGAAACATGCGTTAGCCGTAATGCAGAAAATATTTGTTAAGGAATAAATGTTTTGTCAGAAAAAGATCGTTACTAGCCAACCGATTTGAACAGTTTTTAAATATATACTATGCTTACAGCAAAGCTCAGGGGCTATGACAAGTTTGACGAAGCTAGCTTCGAAACTGCGCAACTTATTTGCATACAAACAGGCGGACAGACAGAAAGACAAATGCAATGAGCGTGCATAAGGCGATCATTTAATATTAAATAATTTAAAATAGTATGAAAATCAATATATTATGAATAAAAAATATGCTAAATAATCATTACCAATGAATCTTACACTAAATTATAATATGCGGGATAATAATCACTAAATAATAATAATAATAAATATAAAATGAAAAATAATAAACATACATTAAAATTTAATAATGGTAATAATGAATAGTAATAAATAATTATAAATAATAACTATATTCCCAAATTTGACAGCTATTTGTGTAGTTTTGCATATTTTGTACATTCTTTAACATGACTTCAATTTGTAAATAAATAGTTGTCTAATTTATAAATTGAGCGCTTGGTTCGCATAGAAACATCCAGAGAGAGCAGGCTTCTGTTAATGCCTGAATTCAGCTTAAAGGGTGCTGCATGCTCAATTTAATCAATCTTCATTTCAATTTGTGATCAACTCTTTTTTTTTCGTCATTTTAAATTCAAGTTCGATTCGAGGCCGAGTCAATTTGTCACCAATTTGGCTAAATTAATGCGACAGCACACACAAAGTACACACCGCACACACGCACACACCCCAATGTCGGGATGAGCAGGCAGAAAAATTGGCAGCTAAATGAAAAGTCAGTGGGTAAACAGGACAACCGCCAACGACTCGCACAATTGGATTATGTTCGACAGAGAGAGAGAGAGAGAGCGAGAGAGAGGGAGAGTGAGAAGGATGATCGGGGTGGCCAGATGCAAACGCAGCAACCCCGAGTGCCAAATGCATTCTCTCGGAGCTCAACTAATAACGTTAATTAGAGGGCAATATTTCCATTGACGAGGCTCGATCGTTCGATCGTTCGCCTACCTGGGCAACCCTAGGCGACGGGGCAACCCTGCGGTGTTACACCTTTTGGGCAATTGTGCTGTGCTGTGCTCTGCCTTCTGACCTTCTCTGTGTTTGCCTTTTTTCGTTTTTATTTTTTGCGTTTCTGCTGCCGTCATTGTTTGCCGTGATCGACACGACAAAATGCTTATGAAAATACACATTAAGGTTTGGCAATGAATGCGATGCCAGACAAAAGGCAAAGCCAAACCTCAAACAGGACTGCCTCCGCTGCCTCTGACTTCTGATCCCCGTTAGCGAGGACATCACTGTACCTCTGCTCCCTTATTTCCGTTTCCAGTTTGGTTTATTCGCAGCACGCCCACTTTTGATACGATTCGCACAAAGATCAGTTGATTTATCGCCCCAGAGGCGTGAACGCTGCCCGGCTCAAATCTCTCCCAGAATGCTGTTTGCATTCCGTTGCAATTGACTAAACAACACCCGCAACCTGCTGGGATCTCTCGGTCCCACTCTCAAGACCCCACTCAACCCACTGGAAGCGTCCTCACCATGACAACTCAACAAATTAATAACTTAATATAATCAAAACGACTCGGCTTACAGCTGTGAAATTTCCCAAAAAAAAAAAAAAACGGCAAACAGGCAACAATTATAATTTGTAGCTGAGCACCATATCAACCGAAAAGACAAAAAAAAATTTGGGCATAATAAAAAAATAAAGGAAAGACCAAGCAAAAAAAAAAAATAAAAGGACGAAACGGAAGTGCGTGCCATAAATTTTCAGGCTTATATGAAAGGAATGACTGAAAAATGTTGTGTCCGCAACAACAACGCAACCACGGAAGGGGAGGCGTCGTATGGTATAAAAAACAAAAGGAGCAACATACTATACTATACTACTATATGTGTGTATATATAAGGAGAAATGAAATAACAAAATTAATCCTCAAGTGTGAAGCGCATACAAACTATTAGTCAAGATTAGGTTGGGCGCAATTTATGCGATGTGCATGTGGAAGGCAGTCCTCATGTTGAGCCACCGAAAAAGGGTGGTTCTCGAACCACTTCGCGTTTCAAGCACCTGAATCGACACATATCGCATCTAACGTAACGTAACGTAGCGTAATGTCTGCGGGGCGTGGCACATCGGAGGACAGAGACGCGAAAGCCAAGGGTTACCTCTCTCTCTCTCTGGGGTTACCCAAAGTGCCATCGACATCGACATTGCGTCGCCCGTGTCGCTTGTATGCAAACACAGCTGCCTTTTGTGAGGCAATTATTGAACAATATTATTAGGCGGTTGCTGCTGTTTCCCTTTCCCTTGCCCTTGCCCTTCCCCTTTCTTTTGCCACTGCCTTGCCCCTCCTGCCTTGGAGCCTCAAATATTTAGAAAATCTCAGGCGTATCAAATCAAACTTAATTAATTACGATTTAATAATGATTTCCAAATTTGAAAGCAAATTCATTTTTTATCTGAACAATTCCTTATTTAATATTGACTTTACAAATTTAAAGTGAATCACTCATCTAATTTACGTTCAGAATTCCGTAAATTAAATTCGAAAATAAATTGTAATTATAAATTATAATTTCATATTGAAGTAAAACTTTGAAAACATTGCTGTTCCGTAAATGGAATCAGTTGAAAAATATCAATTAATAATGATGTACAAATTTCAAAATAAATCAATAAACTAAACAGTTTGAAAATAACTGATCTTCCATTAATAAATCAAAATGTAAATCTTTGTAATTGTAATTGTAGGATTGATTTAAAAATTTGCCAGGAATTCAATACTCTGTAGAATTGGATATATTAAATCCGTTTCAAAATTAAAGATTTTCTATTTATATTTTCTAGATATTTTCTGAAAATACTTTAAAGCTAATTAAAAACCAATTTTATCTTTAAATAAATTTGCAATTAAATTTCTGATCTTCCAAATTAGAATGCTTTCAAATATTAAAGTCAATGCAAATTTCAACATATCAAAACTCGTAGAAATTAATGTACAAAGCAAATTATTTACAAAATCTGTGATTTATTTTAAACCATTTCTCCCCCAAGCTGGCAACAGATAGCTAAAAGTATGATGGATTAAAAAAGGTGAATTGGGGGCAAACAGTCACCATAGAGCTTCAATGGAAATTAATAAACTCTTTTAGGTTTCAATAAAATGCTTTAAAAAGTTAAAGTCAATGACATTAATTTACAAATTAAGTAGCTGATAAAAGTTCATTGCAATTTAATTAAACTAGTATTTCTGGCAAAAAATAACTAAAAAGCAGATGAATTCGGGGACAAACACTCACCATAGAGGTCAGTCTCCTTGATCCAGGCGCTGCGACCCGAGTGGGAGAGCATTGTCTGGGCCATGTGGTGGTAGGAGGACATCTCGTCGCCGAAGCTGCCGGCGAAGTTCTTTGGCAGATACTGGCCGGCTGCAACGGCGGCGGCGGCCGCCGCATTGTGGCTGGCCAGCAGATGGGCGGCATGGGCGTGGGCGCCCACGTGGGGCATGGGCGGCTGAGCGCCGCCGGCGCCTTGATGGTGCGACAGCGGCAGAGGCGCCACCGGCTGCTGATGATGCGGATGCGGATGCGGATGCTGATGCAAATGCGGATGCGAATGCGGATGATGTTGCGCCTGCTGATGCTGCTGCTGCTGCTGCTGCTGATGCTGCTGGGCCAATTGATGCGTCGGCTCGGCGCCGCCGTGATGATCGCCGTGAGCCGCCGCTGGAGCAGATGTGGCGAGGGCGTCATCGCCGCTGCTGCCGCCGGTGGGCGGCGGCAGCGCTGAGCTGGGCGTGGGCGACAAGGCCGTTGGCGTTGGGCCGTGGCCGTGGCCGTGACTCGACTCGTTGCCGCCCAGATCGCTGCTGTGGCTGTGGTGCGTGTGATGGGCGGCTGCGGCAGCCGCTGCGGCGGCACTCTTCAGCTCAGAGCCCTCCAGATTGAGTATGTCGGATATATGAAAGCCGGAGCGTTGCGACGACGGCACCTTGGCATCGAACAGGCTGCAAAGACACACACAAACAAATCAGTTGGGTTGGCTGCTTGAACATCCGACATCCGGTGTCGTGTCATGAATGGCCGGAAAAGATCACAATGGACTGAGCCATGCTACCTGCCACACACACACACACACACACACCGTGTGGCAAGTACCTGCCCTAAGACACAGACTGACTTTCACAAAAATTTGCTGATGATGTTTCACACTTTGCTCGGAATTAACTTTGATTAAGTGCGGCCAAATCGCTGGATTATTGACACCTAGTCTGCCAGATCAAGACTCGCTCCCGCTCCCGTTCTCAATCTTATTTCTATTTGCATTCCCTGGTGCTTGGTGCTTGGTGCTTGGACTGCAGCTAATGCAAATTTGATTTTGCACTAATACCATCAACAATTAAACACGCAAAGCCGCTTTTGTTGCACCTCTGGCTGTCAGGCTGTCTCTACCTGTGTCTTTGGTCTCGGGGTTTTTGCCTCGAACATGTTTTTCGGCCACATGTTGGCGCAAGTAAAAAGCGTATTCGCTTCCGGTTTTTCCGAGCGCACAAATTTTCCCAAATCAAAATGTGTGCGTCGCGAAATTCCCACGCGTTCGCGTCAGGTTCAGGCTCAGGCTCAGGCTCAGGACGGACGGACGGGGCATTCCCCGCATCTCGAGACGGAATTCCCTCTGCACTCGTCCTGGCCTTCGAGCAGACAGTGTGACGCCGTCTTCGTCTTCGTCTGCGTCGTCGTCGTCATGTTGTCTGCTGCACACATGTTGGCCAGGTTGGGGTTTCCCTGCAACTCACCTATGGGAATTTCTAGTTTTTCTAAGCCAGGCACCGGCCACAACAGGCCTCAACAGGACGACAGGACAACAGGACACTTGAGCGCAAGGCTCATCTAAATATCTCCCAGACCAGTTGGCTTCTCTCTCTCTCAATTTTCTGCACCGGCTTCGCGGCAAATCTGTTTGTTGCCCTTGCTGCGGGGGGAATTACGTGATCAAGGATCGGGACAATTTGCTCGGTAGGCATGTTCAAGGGGCAAGTGCCTCACAGCTCAAGCGGGCTTGCAAAGTGGCTTGATTGGATCAGTTGCTGAGCAGCTGGATTAGTGGGCGCAAAATCGAATAATGCCACGAGGCCTAAGACAACACGCTTAGGGGCCAAACGCGATCAGTTGACGTGCGAAAGAGTTGCAGAGACACAGCCAGAGAGAGTGAGAGATATATATATAGAGAGAGAGAGAGAGAGGAGAGCTTAAAGTACTTTTCATAAATAAAAATAAATAGAGTAGCTAGAAATTCGAGTTCTTTGTAGTTTAAATTGAATGAAGTTTATGAAGTTCAATATTAATGAGTTGTAGTAGAGTTTAATATGATTTAAAATGTGTATGCTGAAGTATCAATAAAAAGCTGGTAAGCTTAAAGTGCAGCAAGTTCTATATTACGAATTGCTTAAATCGTATTTGATCTTAGCCTTATTTGATGTGCAAGATCATTTCATATTTGTTTGCTAAGCCGCATCAAGTTCTATATAGATCAATTGCTTCAATCCCAATCGCTTAAAAATTCCAAGTGAAAACACAACTTAAAGTTCAAGATATTCGCCTTAAACATATATGTATTAATTATTTAACTAATAGCTTTGCCAGTTTCAATTGGATCAAGTACTCTATACATGATTAATGGTTAAATCGCAAATGATCTTTAATAAGTTGTTTCTGGAACTTAAATCTTGCAAGTTGAAATTGTATCAAGTGCTTTTCAAAGCAATTGTTTCAAGAATATATATATAAGTAACAACTAAATTGGATCAACTTGATTTTATATTTAAGATGTTTCCGCTGAAAGCTCGCAAGTGAAAGCATTTTAAACAGAGTCTATAAGACTGACGGACAGATCAAGTATACGTAAGAGAGAGGACTTCTTGAGTTGAGTTTCTTACCCGGGCAACGCGTTGCGCAGAGCCGCCGGATAGAAGGCAGCCGGCAGCAGGGCGTGGCTCCAGGGCGGCAGCAGGATGGGGGACCAGGGCAGGAAAGGAGCCGCCGCCGCAGCAGCGACCGCCGCCGACGACGGCACCATCAAGCTGCTCATGCTGTGCAGGCCGGGAAAGCCGCTGAAGGCGGCCGCGCCCGTCGGGATGCGCAGCTGATCGGCGGCTGACAAGTTGCTGGCGGCCCCGCTGCTCGGCGTCGTCGTCGGCACCGTGGTGCTGGCCGTGCTGGCGATCAGCTTTGTGGCCCGCTCCCGCTCCCGCTCCAGGGCGGGCGTTGAGGTGCGCAGCGGTCGCTTGGGCGTGGTGGGCGTGCCCGGACTGACGGTGGCCGCACTCTGGGGCGAGGCGGGCAAGCTACCGGCGCTGCCGAGTCCGCTGCTGTTGCCGCTGCTGTTCGTCGCCTCGCGCTGATCTCGCCCTTGACGTTCGCCCCGTTCGCCGCGCTCCTTGTGCTCCTTGTGCTCCTTGTGCTTGGCGGGCGTGCGCTCCAGGCTGGGCTGGCTGTGTGTGGTCATGTCCGTTGGCGATGCCGCTCGACTGCTGGCAACGCTGTCGTTCGACTTGCGTCGCTGCTGCGCGGGCGGCGGCGTTGGCGACGACGACGACGACGACGCTGAGCTTTTGCGTTTCTCCGCCACTTTGCGGCCGTTCAGTGAACACGGGTGAATCGAGCAGCCAGGAGTCGTAATTGCAGCACTTGACACTGTTTCTTTTCTGTTTCGTTTCTTCGCTGATCACTTGAGTACAGGTTGTTTAAGAGTAATAATCAAAAAAAAATGTGACACTGTCGCTGGCCAATAATCATAATATTTATCACAGACACACACAGAGAAGCACACACGCAAAAGTTTGGAATTCAATTGCAATGGCAAGTTTGAAGACGAAAGTTTCGGTTTGCAGTGGCAGAAATGCAATATGCGTCGATAGCGATCTCGATCTCGGTCTCGATTTCGGTCTCGGTTTCGGTCTCGGTTTCGGTCTCGGTCTCGGTCTCGATTTGCGTGCTCGGATTGCGGATGGCGGATTGCGTTGTCAGCAGCCGCACTCTAAACATTCCAAACTGAAGTGTCATCAACAACTAACGAGACATCAAGAACTCGACACGAGTCCAAGCAGCCAACGGCGGCAAAAGTACCAAAAACTACACACGCACACACACACACACAGCTGCAGAGAGACAGTTTCGTTTATATGGCGCATCCATCCACCATTGGGTATATAGCCTCACACACACACACACACACACACGCTGGAGAGTCTCTCTGGCTGTTGTTTAGCCGCGGCACTAAGTGGCTTCTCATGTCCTTTTCAACAAGGATACTACGCGCCAGCAGCAGCAGCAGCAGCAGCAGCAGCAGCAGCGACGGCAGCGATAACAACAACAGCGAGCAGGCGAGTGGCTCATTCAACCACCAACAACAACCACCACCATTTGCGCATCCTTTGCGCCAAACAAGGCCAGCCTAGGCGAGTGTGTGTGCCAGCCTGCCATCTCGCTCTCTCGCGCTCAACAGCAGCCACAGCTCAGCCAACGAGTGCCCACTTGAGCCGCCTCTCTCACACACACACACACACACACAGACAGACGAGTGGTTCTCTCTCTTTAGAGAGATGTATGTGTGTGTGTGAGAGCTGCCATTGTGCCGCTTCGAGTAGCGAGGCTAGCGGAATGTCGAGCAGCCAGTCAGACAACCCGAGTCGCATCGCATCCCGGACTCGGACTCTTTTATTTGATGCCTCCCTCCTTTCATTCATGCCTCAATTGGAGGCTGCACTTGATGTTGTCAACAATTGCCGCGTCATTATATTGTTTTTATCATTATCATCTCTCTCTCTCTCTCGCCCGACTTATTCGACTACTTCTGTATGCGTGTGCGTCGGCCACCAATTGTCTTTGGCCATTCTCGGGTGCTCCCATTGACGATAGCGCCCATCCGGCACAATAATATCCTCGTACTCATAATGTGCGTCCCCTGAATATCTTGTTGAATTCAAGTGAACGCCACAACTAACTTCCTTCAACTCTCAACACTTTTATTGTCACTCAATCTCTATTAAATAATATTATTTGTTATAAAAACTATAAAAAATATTGAAAAAATTATAACTTCAGAATATCTTCTTGAATATGAGTGAACGCCACAACTATATTTCTCATAATTTATTGCTTCAATTGTTGGTTCAATAATAAATAACACTTTTACAGTTATTCATTTTCCATCTCCACATATTACATATGATTGTAAACATAATGAAAACCCAAGAATATCGTGTTGAATTTAAGTGAAAGCATTTCAAAATTTGCATAGTTAACCATTTTCTATATTATATTATTCTAATTTATTCTCAACAAAATTCCAGATAATTGAAAACATAATAACTCCAGAAAATCTTCTTGAACTGCACAACTATATTTATCATAATTTTTTGCTTCAATTGTATGTTCAATAATATTTCACATTTTAGTTGGTATTCCTAAAATATTACTCTATTACCTCTAAAAATATTGTAAACATAAAAAGATTAAGACCTCTGAATTGAAGTGAATCACATAAATATATTTCATATGCTACAAGTGAGTAATCCCTCAGAAGTACAGATTATTTCTTTCAATTGTTTATCCATTCATATTTAACAAATTTATAATAATCCGTTTTCATAAAATAATTCGAATAATTGTCAACAAACCTATAATAAATATTGTTAAGATTTAAAAAGCCATGCAATATTTACAGCTTTTATGTGCACTCACATACTCACAGATGAAATGCATATTGAACAACATTTCAATTTAAGTGGTTGGTTCATCTCAATTTGGATTGCATTTGCAAATCTTTTAGATCAATTGTTTATTAAATACATTTTAACATTCTTAATGGTTAATCATTTTGCATAAAATATTTAGAATAATTCTTAAAGGAAAGATAATTATTGCAGTCGTCAAAAAAAAAGGATATCAATCGATAATTAATAATCAGATATAAACGCAGTCATATACTATTAGAAAATTCAAATTTAAATTGTTGAATAAAAATATTTTATTAAGTTGACTACGATTCAAGCTTATAGAATTTCGAAGTACTAATTGAATATGACTGAAAATTGATTTTGAATTTATCTGTTGCATTTTCTGTCCCACTCAAATGGAAACTGAAAAATATTTAATATGAATCAGTTCTACAAGGATATATGTACATATATTCCTCGATGATGACCGAACATTGTTAACACAGCGATAACACAATTTTACATAATAAATAATCACGGCTAAAAAGTGGTACTTCTGTTATGCAAATATGAAATAAAAATTGGAATACTAATAATATTTACTATAGCTTTAATCATTCAATATTATTATAACTAACAAAATTATTGGTATCAAAAAAGACAATTTAATTTTGATCCATGATAATGAAAAGTTACAGCGTTATGAAATTAAATGACTTCCTACTGGGCCAAATTCAACAAATATTAATTATTCTCTTTTGAAGCTGTATTTTGAATCTATAGTCTGCCAACGAAAGAATCTATCTTAAGGACAACGTTTGATGATAAAAACGCTACTTAAACCATAAGTTCTGTTCAAACAACAATCAATAATCGAGTTGAAGCAAGAGAATAGATTATGTGTACCAACTAAATGAATATTTATTTCTTTTGTTTCTACGAAGTTCTCCGCTGGTCGTATACGTATACGTGATATTGTGCCAATGAATATTCTCGGCGTCGAGAGTTTTGTTCGATTTGTTAGTAACAATCTTAAATTTATGTTAAAGTTGAGTAGCAACTCGAACTAACGTTGTCGTGACTTGCCAAGCACACTTGAGTCCACACAGAACAGGCACAGGAACAGGCACAGGCTACAGGCTTGGTATACGAAATTGGATTTCATGAGTAAACCCATAATTATTTCAGATTCAGCGCACAACTCCATACTCTATATACGCTATATATGTGTGTATGTATGCAGAGCCATATAGTATTTGATGTGTATATGGCGCCCACACCCCCGAGCGGGGAGCACATAATCAAAACGACCATTAGCTAAGTTGAACAATGCCAAAGTTTTAGCAATTGAAAAAATACCATGTCAGACATTGCGTGCCACATATGGTGGATATAACATATGTATGTATGTATGCATTTGCTACTCGTACATGAGTGCGCAGTATAGCATAAAAGGATGGAGGCTCTCGCTCTTTACATAAGCAGGCGACTCCATATACTGCTCCGATGGCACTCCATGGTCGTTCATGGCTCGGATTACATTTGAAAATGGGGAAAAACACGCGCGCACACCTTGCAACACTCACCGAACACCGCACCAAGAAGCCTCGGGGAAATTACGTGTAATGCCGTCGGCGTCGCTGTCGTCGTCGTCGTCGTCGCTGCTGCTGCTGTTGCTGGCAGCGCTTTGGCTGCGCTGCAAAGTGGGCGTTGGCGAGCGGCCAATGGCAGCGCGGTGCGAGCGAGATGGCTAGCTTGCATGCGGCGCACTTGCGCGCATGTGAAGGCAAAAAAATTTCCCAAAAACTGGCATAAGGATAACGCCGGCCTGAGGGAAATTTCTGAGCACGCCCATTTTTCGAGTTCTGCTTCCAAATACATAGAGAGAACTGTGTGTGTGCGTGTGATGGCCATTGTTATGCACTTAATGATGATGTTGCAGTTAACAAAAGCAGCAACAATAACAACAATAAGCCAAAAGTAAAAGCCTTTCAGCGCTGGTAGCGACGCGACGTCATCTCCTCCTAGTTGCTGTTGTTGTAGTTTTAGCTTCCGCAGGAAGTTTAAGTAGCCAGTCAGCGACAACAACAACGACAACAACATTAAATCCATGAATGACTCTCACACATTGGCAAATGTATCTGTATCTGTATCTGTATTTGTATCTTTTACTGCTACTTCGCATTCAAATCACATGCAAATTCAATTGAATTTCTAGCACAAAACTCGTTTGGTTTACGCTCAACTTTGTCCGCTTCACTTCACTTCACTTCACTCGCATATTTATTTATTTATTTATATTTATTTGCAGTACATATTTTTTTCTCCCAGCACTTCAAACTACTTTACCGACTTGTTGTTTTGCTTGGCTCTTGCCCATTTTGTATTTTTGTTTAGGGTTAAGTAGCTTCAATTCAATTGCCGTCGTTGTGTGTCCTCTTTTTTGTTTTCCCAAGGATTTCTCATTTCAATTTCTGCATTCAATTGAATCTCAATTATTTGTGTTGTATTTTAGACATTTGTTTGCAAAGTATTTGTGTTTTTTGTTCAATTTAATATTGTGAATACATTTTAATTGCCAATCAAAGCTTAAAGCTCTAAATAAATTTAATTTTTATTTATTTATGTCGTTTTTCCACCTATTTAATTTGAATTTGTTTGCAAAGTAATATTGTCAATAAATTTGCTACATTATAATTGTCTTTCCAAATCTATTAATTAAAAGCTTATCAAAATATTCAAAATTAAATTGAATCTTATTTATTTGTATTGTATTTTCGACTATTTAATTAGAATTAGTTTGAAAAGCGTTTTAGATCTTTTCTTAGGTAAATAACATATTTGTTCAACTTAATATTAAATTGTATTTATGTTGTATCTAAGACTTGATTGCATTTATCGTGGATACTAAAAGTAATTGTGATAGCATTTGTTTGTGTTCTATAGTTGGTAATCAAACTATTTGTATTCAAGTATTTGCTTAAATTGATATTGTCAAGAAATTTGCGAAATTTCAAATGTCATTATTCCAAAGATAGCAATAAAAACGTATCAAAAATATATGAAAATGAATTTGATAAGTAATGCTGCAATAAGTAAATATCATTGAAAAGGTCAAGCGCCACATTGCCATAAATTGATTTCAATTTCGTACAACTTCCGCTCATTGAACGAATCATTTGAGGACTCGTGTTGATTATAACTCGAGATTACTTGTTTCTAATCTAGCAAATAGATTCTTTCATTATGTCGAATGTACAACAAGCGAGAATGGCGCAAAAGTAGCGTCGTTAGCTTGTTCTTTCCCAAGTACACACTTTTCACAATCAAGATGCAATTACCAATAGTTTTTATAGTGCCCTTTGATTTGCTACTCTACTGATAAGCGTTTTTCATTTATCACGATAAACTCTTTATACTTTCTTATGCCATTAGTATGCTGGCATTTGGTTGGCAGCTGCCGCAGCTCGGAATTGGAAGTGTGACAACGTGTAGGCCACTTAAACGAACCGTATCCGAGAGATACAATTAACAAGACAATAACGCTGGTCCTGCCACTGGAGCTGAAGCTGTAGCTGTAGCTGTAGCTGTAGCTAAAGCTGAAGCTGTCCTTTTCAATAACTATACAAACGCAATAAAATATGTTGAATGTCAGAGGCTGGCAAAGAAAAAAAACCGCGCCACAGTTTTGTCGGCAGTTAGGGGCGGGCTAACAACCCCAATTAAACGCTTCGTTGCGGCGGCTGCTGCTGCATTAGGCGTACAAAATCAGATCTTTGTACAATACAAAACACACATATAGCACACTATACTATATATGTATGTACATGAACCATATGCGGAGGGGATGCCGAGGAAGAGTTTCTGCCAAAGGTGTTTGCGTTCTGCGACATGCAGCGAATGTTAACCATGAGTGTGTTAGAGTGGCGTGCCATGCACACCTTTTACGAGTACACACTCGTACTCACCACTCACACACGCACTCACACTCGCACTCACACTCGCACTCACACTCACACTCATAGAGACACTCAGTCTGCCATTCATTCAATGCTCGTTTATTGTAGCACCACAGTCTCTGTGCTCATCCATTGTCATCCATTTTAATTTACCTTCCGGTTTTCCTTTCGTTTCGTTTCACTTCGTCTGCTCTTCTCGCTCTCGTTCGCCTTCCATTGCCCCTCGTTCATCCCCCCGCTCGTGTTCTCAATTGACGGCCATGACAATTTTGGGTTCCAGATTCGTTGCGCGGAAGTGATTTACCCAAAAAACAAAAACCGAAAAAAAAAAAAAAAAAGAATCTGACTTGGTTCCAAGGAGTTTCGAATAGGCGGAAGTGCTGCTTCATTCATTCACTTATTCACTCACTCATTCACCTTTTATGCAATCGCCTGCCCAGTTACAACATCGATCTCGATGTCTCCGTCCTCTTTCCTGGTCTCGGCCCATTTGATTGATCTTCGGTTTGTTTAACAAGCCGGCCTCCGGTCACTTTTCTGGCGTGATCTCTGTAACCATTGCAGCCTCCTTTGTTGCCTCTATCTGAAGGAATCTCGGCAATCTGCTTGTTAGTTTGCTAATTTTGAATGGGCGTTGCTGCTGCACCCTACTTGAGGCTATTGATCTGATTTCCTGGCTGCAAATCCGTGTAAATACAGCTGGATACTGAGAACCGATCTACAGCTGGACACCAACTTGAACAATCAAGGCATCTTTGCCTTTTCATCAAATGCGAATTGCATTTCTCTTTAAAGCGTTTTATTTGGCAGCAACGCTGTCAAATTTGTCTAAGAGATAAGTTCTTTATTGGATTAATATCTAGCGCTTTATTTGTGCATCTTTCTTGACATTGTCAAATAATAAATTGAAATTGCAACCGTCATTGAATATTACAAATTTGTAATAAGAAAATAATTATTTTTTGCATATGTGAATTCAAATTGTAATTGACAGCAAGAAGCAAAAACAAAGTTGTGAAACTTTTTGAATGATTAAAATTTGTAATAAATTTGATAATTTATAGATCGACAATAGGACTTCAAATGTAAACAATTATATAATAATTTATCCTTAGTTCCCATTCAAATCGAAGTCTCAATTTTTCATGGAGTTTAACAAGTATTGTAATTGTAATTGATTTATTTGTTGAGCAATCCTAAATCGCAACTTTGTCTCTCATTAGCATTAAGTACAGTATAATTAATTGTCATTTGCCTAATAACTCACATGACTCTTTGGGCCCTGAAGACTGTTTGGTAAATGGCACAAATCGGCTTAGAGAACTTTCACACCATTGTCGACAGTGTCAGTTGGCCAAAGAAGTCGCAATCAAAATTGAATCCCAAATGCAAAACGATTTGATGCGTTCGGCTTACGAAATTTAGATAAATTGCTTCTCAGAAGCGTCGCGTCGTCGAATTGCGCAGCCGTTGTCTAATGCCATTTTATGGCTCTTATTGAAAGGACATCGACATCAAGAATTGAGAATCGAGAACTGAGAACTGGGAAACGGATGTTGTGTACTCCAAAGCGGAGGGCCCTTTAGCTTGGATTTGAAGTCAATGAAAACGCTAAACGATTGAAGGCAGGCAGCGCGGGACAAAGGGCGGGACAAGCTCATTGACTAATAAAAAGACAAATAACACAAAAAACATAGCACTCTCTCTCTCTATCTGTCTCTATCTGTCTCCCTGTCTCTCTGTCGCACTGTTTGCGTGTAAGCCGGCTGTGAGGATCTAATTGTAAGTGCCAGAGCGCAATAAAGCAAAGGTCTGAAACCCGAAATTGACAAATGGGTTTGCGATGTGTGCCCCGTGTGTCCCACTGTGTCGTCTCAGTTCTCCTCAGTTCGGTCAGTCAGTCAGTCAGTCAGTTGGCAGTTGGCAGTGAGTTCAGGCCAAGTCTATTAGCCAGTTAGCCAGTTTGTCAGTTTGTCGGTCATGCATGCGGCTGTCGGAAACTTCCTCTGCGCACTTCCTACTTCCTTCACAGCTTGACGCATTTGCAAGATACACATTTGCAATTTATTTCAAATGCCAAACAATTTCAATTGCAATCTTTCCAAATGAATGGCACAGCGGCCTCTGGCACAAGCATTTTACACACTCTACACACAAACTCTCACACACACTTTCAGCTACACATTTTGCCCATTTTTGTGGTATTGTCCCAGAAACCTGTACAGCGTATGACCAGCAAAAAAACACACACACCGGTCTGTGCCCAATTATCGAATTAGTTACAGCATTTGTACTTGTAATGCCATTTAATATTTTATAATAACAAAGCCGTTGATAAAATGTACTTCAAGATTTTATCTATTATGCATTATTAATGTGTAGTGTCCCAATAATAATATTCATTTTGAGTAGTTTTAATATTTTCCAATTTATGAATAGAATTTGTAATCTTGACGTATTTAGATGTACGCCTCTATAATCATATAACTCTTAGAATCAATACTAATAGCAGTACCGAATGCAATTTTGTAATAAAAACAATATTATAGAAATGGTTTTCAAGACTATAAACATTTAATTGTATACAAAACAAATTGTTCAAAACTCTTAGTTTGGTCAAGAAATTGGAAAATATAATCACAGAAATAAGAAAAATGGGAGCTAAGGATAAATTATAATTTTCCGCAAATAATTCAACAACATTTGTAATTTATTTAAAGAGTTTATTTTTTTTTTTATGCGATTGAGATTGTTTTATCTGATTTGAAGCCTAGCATCAGCTTGTGGCACATTAAAGTAATACTCGCGGATTGAATTTGGAAAATATTATCAGCAGTTTTAGATTTATTTGATATAAAGAACAATTTGAATTTCAATTAATTTCGTAAATCTTATATTTTTCTTTATTGGTGTCTGTTTTATATAGTCCTGATTTAGATTCCTAATTTTAATTTGTAGTTCAGCCTGAGCCACATTAGTGCAATAATCGAGCATAATTGAAAAAATATTATTAGCAAAAGAAGATTAATTTGATATAAAGAACAATTCGAATTTCAGTTCTTTTCGTAAGTCCTTTATTTTGTTGTATATTTTTGTCGTTTTATGTAGTCCTGATTTAGATTTCTAGATAATATAGTCAGCAAAAAAGATTAATATGATATAAAAAACAATTTGAATCTTTCTTTAGTTCTCTCCGCAAAAATGATATATTTTTCTATATTGGTGCATATTTTTGTCTGTTTATGTAGTCCTGATTTAGATTGCTAGATTCGATTTGTATGTAGTTCAGCCTGAGCTGTTGGCTGATGCCACATTAGAGCAATACTCGAGCACTGCCAAAAACATATTGCAACAAGAAATGCCTTTTGGCCAGGTGCCAAGCAGGTGTCTTCTCCTGCCCATCGCCTACTTGCATGTTGCTGTTGCTGTTTCTGTTGCAGTTGCAGTTGCAGTGGCCGTGTGACACTTCAGCCAATCACATGCTTCATTATAGGCCCATCAAATTACAAAATAAAAGAAGAAAAAAGGAAAGAGGACTCCGCCGTACTTTATTCCGGACACATTCGGCGACACATTCGCCGTTTACGATGGAAATTTCATTGTGTTATTTTCGCATTGGCATGGCGCATGCGATGTTGCGATGTTGCTCTGTTCTCAGTTTTTTTGCGAGACTGACTGGAGTGACTGACTGCTTGACAAACTGGCATTAAATGTCAGAAAGTCACGCGTCGCGTCGCGTCAACTCGACTCGACTCGAAAGCTGTGCAACATTTTGTTAAATGTATCAATTTCTGATTTAGCCCAAACTGTCGTTGCTCCAAGTTTCTTCCAATGCCGCCTGTCATGATAATGCCAGTAAGCAAAGGCAATTGCGACAGCAACAGACACAACAATAATGCCAACAACAACATTGACAGACTGTTATGGCAAGTGGACGCTTTTGACAGCGACAAAGACAAGAAAAGAGGCATCGCAAAAAATGAAAAAAATACAGAAAAAAGGTTCATGGGTGACAGTTGCAGACTGCTTAGGGTTGTCAAGCTGCTTCCAAGGATGCAACTTAAAGATTATGAAATCGTCAATAATTTCAATTCGCCATTATTATCTTACTTGATGGAATTGTACCAAAGTTTTGCACATCCCACTAATTATTGTAAGCTCTAATTACTCGGCAACCCTGGACGCCTGGCCAAAGTAATAAAACAAAAAGCAATGCAGCGAGAGCTATCGTTAATATTTACCTTAAAAAAAAAAAAGGAAAAGCGAAACAATTTGGGTAAAAAAATATAATACAAATGATCCCGCGTAAGGGGCGTATTTAACGCATTCACAACATGCAACGTGCCACACTTAGACACCCTAACAGCCAACCGGGTTATTGGGCTCTTCATTTACTCTTCGGCAAACTTAATTTTGATTAGAAAGGCAGAAAGAAAAAACAAGTTATTATTGATTGTTAAAAAACGATTTGCGCAAAATGTATGTCAAAAATTCATGGAACAAATCGCATTAGAGCAATTTAATATTTCCATTTGGTGACTCAAATTAAAATAAAATATAATCTTATATAATATCTGATGTTTGCAATTTTCATATCATTATTTTCAAACAATAAATTCAAATACAACTTTCGGAAGAACAATTAATTAATTTAATAAGCAATTGAGTACCTCATATTTAAATTCAACAAAATGAAATGTGATTTCATTACTGTCAGTTTTGAAATATCACACAATAAATATAATATTTCATATTTTCGTTTTCAAGTGAATATTTTTTATGATATGGGAATGTTTGGTGTTTAAAACAAATGAGTGAAGAGCATTTGCAATTCGTTGTAGAAGGCGGACAATTATGCCGAATATGTGTTGGCTTTTCGTGTGTGTGTTTTGTTTACTTCCTGGCTCATCCGACGACGACGACGACGGCGACGACGATGATGATGATGATGATGATGACGACGACGACGACGACGACTTCGACATCTGCACACATTCCCAGGCATTCGAAGCTTTCGATTTTTGGAGTACGTTCAACTTGACTGACTGCGTTTCCGAATTGCGTTTAGTAACGCTACTCTCAACAGTTGTTGGTATGAGTTCCGAGTTTTTTATTATTATTATTTTTGTTTTATTAATAAAAGAAGGCACACAAAAAAAAAAGAGTATCATCAAATAAAATTATATTTTCGAACTTCATATTTCAAAGCGCCAGACAAGTGGATAGCGTGTCCTTTTCTACTCCAGAAACAAGTGCGCAAAACAACAAATAAAAGGGGTAAAGGACAGAACAGATGAGAGAGGAAGCTAACTGGTTTCATATTTATTTTAATTTTGGTTTTTTTTTTGCGTTGTTTGGGCTGCAAAGCTGCTCGACTGGATGGCTTGAAGAACTGTGAGAAATGTTTACATTTCGCTGCCACGATCTTTATTTTGTATAATATAAACAGGCAACTGTGGTATTCTTAAAATATTCTCAGTCTTCTAGGATATTTACGCTCAATGTGAATTGTTGCTTGTTTGTGTTAAAGAAGAAAAAATCACACAATTTGTGGGATAACACGAACTTAAATATACAAATTGCTTTCGCATAGCTGTTTTTTTTTTATTGTTATGTCGCAAACAAATGGTTAATTAAAATGATGGCAGGATTTGAGAAATTTTCCAACAATGGCAAGGAATTGCGAAAGATCTTGCCGCACAACCTGTAGGCCGCAAGGATATGCAACCTGTGAGCGTGTGGGGGGGGGAAATTCAGAATCTTCTGCAGACCAGGTTTTTGGTTTTGGCCAGAAACATCAATGAAAACTGAGACGAATGACAGCAACAAAAATAGCATAAGAATAAAACACAAATAAATAGAATTTGCTTTTATTTGGCAAACAGTATTATCCGAGATAAGCCGAGGGTTCGATGCAACGATTATGGACAAACCCAATTAAAAGTAAAATTTTCTGAAACACATTCACACTCTCTCGTTCTCTCTTTCTCTCTCCCACTCAGTTGCTGCTGCCGCCTGTCTCTGTCGTTCGGTGTGATTTTCCAAACGATTGCACCAAACATGTGTTTTGGTTTTCAAAGTGCAGCCGTGAAAAACCCCGTCGACGACGTTGTGCCAAAAATGCAAAAGGTGACAAAGTGGAAATAATGCGCATTGTTGAGTGCGTCCCTTGCCACAGCTCAAACTGTTTGTTGCCCGTTGCTTGTTGCTTGTTGCTTCTTGGCTGAGTGACACCTTTTGCCTCAGGCTTATCACACATGCCCATGTCAGTCAGCCAGTCAGCCAGCCAGTCAGCCAGTCAGCCAGTCATCCAGCCAGCCAAAGCGATCCTGGCTGAGTTCATTCTGTTCCCATTCACAATGCCGTAACATTGGCTTAGTGCAAACGCGATCTGCGTGCGAGCTGCAGTTGTGTGAGTGCGAAAATCAGGGGCTTATGACGGTCGATATACACCATAATATAATAGGCAGTCAGTAGTCGGCATCGGAACAATTTCATTATGTTATGCCATTAAATGCTAATACTCTCACTGAATCGATCCCTTTAAATTTTGCTTCTCGACCGGATCTAGCCTGCCATCTACAACCGACAACCGGCAATTTCTTCGGTCTGTTTTCGTTCTTGCCCCTTGGGCCTTGGGTTGTGTTGTGTTGTGTTTTCTTAGCTGATTTAAATCAAATTGTTTTTAATTGCCGCATCACATTCCTGGAACTGTTTTGACAGTTTCACTTGTCCCTCGGCTAAGCAAGGGACATGTGCAATTTTCGGGCCCACACAATTCAACAGTTCAATAAATAATATCATATTGTTTTTAGGAAAATGCAATTATTCAAACATATTATTGTGAAAATTTTGTTAATTTTTTTATTTATATTAATACTGAGTAATAATTTTGGTGCTAATTTTAATAATAATAATCTTAATTTATATTCTTTCAGATTCACAATAAATTCGAATTTTTATATTATTTGGCAATCAGTAAAAGGTAATATAGAATATTACTTTTTATTGATAGCCAAATAATGTGAGAATTTTAATTGAATGAATCCTTATATAAAAATAAATCTGGCAAAAATATATATTCTTGAATAATTTTGATCGAAGTAGCAAGACAATAAATACAAATAATTATACAATAGTAAGTAAAGTACTGCATTTTAATTCATTCAGATTTTCAAACCAATGAAATGTAGCTAATCAAGGAACATATTCCATTTAATATAGAACTGATTATCAATTTGAATATATTTAGTATCCAAAAACCTTGGACGTATACAACATTTGTATATCGTATCAGAATTTATGGGGTTAAGTGGTAAAAGCCGGCGGCAACTTGATCGCAACCCAATTAATCGCACCGGCGAATACTATACTATATAGAATTAATATCCAATCGCGACATGACGTTGATGGCAAATCACTGTCCAATGGAATGGAAAATGGAAGCGGCTCGGGGCCAATTTGTATCGGGTACTCACTCGTAGACGTGTTTGTTGTATTCATAATCCGGCTGCATGCAATAATCCTGTTGATACACATTATTTGTATAATAGCTGCAATCCTCGAAGTAACCACAATTCGGATTATAATTGCTCATAATTAAAGCCGTTGACGTTATTGTGCTTCGCTTTGCGTGTTTTGCCCGTTTGGCCAACAGGATGTGCCAACAACGAATTCAAATAAAAAAACAAAAACAAAAAAAAACAATATAGTATTTCGGCCACGTGCAGAGTGGGTGGTTGGGTGGTTGGCGGCGCCTACTTCAATCGCACATTGAATCAATTATTTTGTAAGCTGGTGGCAATTATTTGCACGATTCGCTGTATCGCCGGATCGATTTTTAATGCGCGATCACTTTATAATTTGTGTACAATAACTAAGTAATAACTAATAACAAACAACAATTAAGTTTAGTCACTTCGCGGCACGATTGCTTTCATTTGATTGGATTTGCTTGGCTTGCTTTTGACATATATTATTTAATTCAAATACTAATTCATTTATGGCATTTCTTTTTTATAACTTATGCATGCAATTGAGTTTGCCACTTTTGGCCGTGATTTGCGGGCGGGATTTATTTTATTTTCGCTGTTTTATCGCACTCCCCACTTGACGCGACGAGTCGGGTTAATGGCGAACAATTAACAATTGACAATTGACAATTGACAATTGACAATTAACAATTAATGCCCAGCTAACGGTAGCGACGGAGTCTCGTTTCTGGTGTGCCTTTGTTAGTGGTGGTGTGGGTGAGGCTCGTTACATTTTCGCCAGCGGTGCCGGAGTGTCGTGTCGAGCGGTGCGCGCGCTTTTGACTGTCGTCGTTGCGATTTCAATAAGCCATAAAAATGCCATCGGCCCCGGGCACCTCCACGGCGAGCACTTACGCACTCGCTGATATCGCGGCAACAGCGACTAACTGGGCTAAAACACGGCCTGGTCAATGCCGATGCGCATGCGCTCGCACACAGAGATAGTCTTCTCGCTTGCACTCGCACGAATTAGCGATAGCTCTGATCACGGTGATCGCGACGATCGCGACGATCGCGACGATCATCGACGAGCAAAAAATACACACGCTCTGCAATTTCGTCGTCGCTGCGACGACGATGCGTTTTGAGGCTCTGCGTCAACTGACACTGACGAACTTGGGGGCCAGGCGCGTTGCCTGTCGCCTCACTTGACGTTGATCCACACACACACACACACACACACACACACAAAGAGAGAGAGAGAGAGAGAGAGAGCGCTGTGGAGTGGCGCAATGCTCGACACTTTAAATGCTACAACAATCTCATATTAAAGTCAAATAGGTATTAAACAAAAAGGTAGAAAAGCAAGCGAGTTAAACAAATATAAATAAAGTACACAAGACCATCGACATATCGATAACGTATCAGTATGTTTGCCTCTGTATGTGTGTGTGTGTGTTCGTGTAGCCCCCAGATATGAATACGAATACGAATATGAATATGCGTGTGTTTAGAGTCCCCGTCCACAGTCATAGATACAGATACAGATACAGATACAGATACAGATACAACAGGCAACGATTGCTGTTGACTCCAAATCGGGACTTATGCTTGTATTTGTTCTTGCACCCTTTCGCCTCCTTCCCCTTCCCCCACCCCTGGGCTTGCCGCTCTTCATTTCTCACTTACTGCTGCTTGCTGTTTGCTGCTGTGTGGCACAGTGGTCAAAAATATCAATTTACATTTAACTAACTTATTGGGGAAGAGAGATAACTCTAAGAAATAAAATATATAAATAGCAATAGCAATAGCAGAAAAAAGTAAGAGCTTAATTTAAGTTCTTAATCACTTAAATAATACAATTATTTAGAAATCAGTTTATAATTAATTTATCAATACTTTGTTTTGAGTCTAAGTTGTACAAAAGAAAAATTATAATCAAAATACAAAATAGATTTTTAAAAAAGTATAAGCTAAATTTACATGCATTTGAAAATTTTAAACTACTTCTGTAGAAAAAAATGTTTTTATTCAAGTTTTTATATTCAGGATTTTACAAAGTAATTCATTAAATTAAAGTAGTATTATTTATATGAATATCACGCAAATCAGAATTACGTTGTTCAGGACTACAACGACTCCAATAATCCATCGACTCCAATAATTCTTCTGTTATTTCAAAAGGGAAAAGAATTAAGATTCATCGCTGAATTAAGCGCACCATCTCTTTGCAATAGGTCACATATTAAATACGTCAATGTGGCTTACTTCAGAATTACGATGTAACTAATATATAAAATTTTATTGACAACATTATTGAATTTGTCTGATTTAATCGCCATCAAATGCTGGATAACTCTTTTCTAAAAACTTTTATATATTATTATATTCATTTTAGGACAAGTTAATACTGTTTTTCCAAGCGTAAGGCCTCGAGATCACAAGTGTTTTGCTATAAATTTAAAAAATTAAGAAAACAATTGAAAAAAATCTCTTTCAATGTTGGCATATTTTTTTATTAAAATACACAATATTTTTTAATAGATTTCTATTCATTATTTTAAGTCAATTTAAAATGTTGTTATGCTAAAAAAAAAAGTGTCTGTGTAAAACGTCTATTAGAAAAGTTTTATGGCTTTTTGCTTAAAATTTTTTTTTTTTTATTTTTGCAACATTAAAACTGTAAAATACTTTGAATTCTTCAATGATTTCGTGAAATAACTTCGTTAACAGTTTTGGCAAATTCATCAACGAATTTCCGAAAACGAGCCACTGTGCGGCGAAGAATGTTTGCGCATCTGCAAATGATCTGACATAATTTGCACAAAAGTTTGCACCCAATAACGCTTGAAGCTTTCGAAAATCTGATGAACTATAACATTTAGAGCCGATGTCAATGTCAACGAGCAACGGTAAGAGCAATCAGACCCCACGATTCAGCCGATGGGCTTTTCCACGTCGGGGCTCCAAATGAAATGAGTGTAATGCCAAACAATATTATTATTATGACGATTATGTGGCGCATATGTTTGTCGATAAACAAAGAACGGGCCAGGCCAGCAGGAGGAATCGAAGTGCTCGTCGACGGTCTGTTGACCGCACTGGACTGCAATTGCGACTGCTTCATAGGGTAGCTGCATCGCTGGTTCTACAACACTTTGTTTGTACAAAACTCGTTGCGATATCAGTTGTGTGATACGAGGTGCGCTGCGCCGTGATAATGCCCCATACAAGCTGGAACAACCTAAATACGAGTACGAGTACGAGACTGAGAAGTGAAATGAACACAGTAACCATAAGGTAGTCGTCATTCGTTTGTTTGCTTCTTGTTGTTGCGCAGTTGTAAGCATTAACATTTCGATATGTACTTACGATCAGTGATTATGATTTGTCTTTTGGGGTCTCCGTGGAGTGCGGCTTATCGGGTTATGGGGCTAACCGGTAGCCCGCATTTAATCACACTCATTTCGCAGGGGCCACTGCAGGGGCCAGCGGCAATCTCTGGTTGTTATCGCATTCTTCACACACCCCAACCCCACCGATATACCTGATATACCTGATATACCCGACTACCGACTACTGCCAACGGGCGGCCCCCAAAAGCAGGCAACTATAGGCTGTGTATATCTGGGAGCTGAGAGCTGAGAGCGCTCTATTGACGTCCCGGTCGCACCCACATGGAAGTGAACGGCGTGTGATAACAGCGATAACAGCGACTGCCTATCGCCGGCCTCCTCTGGCAGCCAGTTCAACTGTCTAGCCTTCTCTAAAGTGCGTGTTCGCGCCTTGTCGTCTGCTTGCGATCGTCGCACTTCGCATAAATCATAAAAAAGCCTGTGAATACCCATTATTGAACATGACTTGCCTCAAAAAATATATCTGCCCCGCGATTTTGAAGTGGCTTCGCGTCCTCTTTCGCTTCAATCTGATCAGATTGGGTTTAGACGGCGCTAAGGCGATTTGTTGTTCTACTTTCATTTTGTAAACTTCAATTGTGGCTGCAACATTGCCATTTGCCATTTTTATCAGCTCAACCATTTGCTGGGCGAGTGTTCACTAATTTAAAACAGAAACTCAAGTGCATTTCAAAGTTGTTCTGCCCTCTGACGACTGTAGAACTGTATCTGTATCTGTATCTATAGCTGTATCTGTATCTGTTAGTACATTGTGTGCACATTCTGTAAGTGCATTGTTTGTTATTTGTCATGTAGACGACAGTGGCCACTTGGAATACAAAATGCACTTTGGAAAGTTTGTGGACCAACAACAAAGTGTTGAAATGTTAATTGTGACAGGCTGACGCTTAAATACTCTTCTAAGCCAATAATTCAAAAAAGTTTATTCAAAAACTACCACATGATGAAACGTCGTTTTGACTACAAATGAATTTCTTCAATTAATTTAATTGTTTCCACTAAAGCAGATGTGCCAGCACAAGCATCCTTGTTGATATCATATAGTTCATTTAGTGAAATAAAATTATGCATTATACCCTGCAACGAGGGCAGTTGAAAATGCATTTATCGCTGCACTTTCGGCTCAGAATCGTGATCGTGCTCCACATTGCGCTGCCACCCATCGATCATTTGTTTGTTCGCCTCGACCAGTCGAGCAGCAAACTAACAAAACCAAACCAAGCCAAGCCAAGCCAAGCCAAACAAGCAGCCAAATATGTGTGTTATATACTTAGTCAGCCAATGGTTGTCGCGACTGTCGCCCATTGTTTGGACTCATATATCAAAATGTACGTCAATTTTCATGCCTTGGACACTTGATAGACTGAAGTGCTTTACATTGATTTCACGTATACTCCATACACATTTTCAAGTGATTTATTGTAAAGGCTTGTTCGTGCACTCCAAGTTGAAACTCATAATGAGCACACATCATAATCAACGTAAGCACTGCGGCATAGAAATCACCTCATTAAGTGCCTTCGCCCCCCTCCCCCCCTCTCTCTCTTCTCTGCTCGTTCATCTGCTCCATGGTTAAGTACCACAGCCAGATAATTGCGATTGTTCTATCTAATAACCGTTGTGAACGCTTCGATTAATGTCAACTTGTGAAGGACGCCAGGGAACTCTTCAGCTGCTAAATTAAAGCAACAATTGCAATAGCTTTTGTTCTACGATTTCAATGGATGTGAATGGCGATTGCATATTCAATTCTATTGCGTGTAGAAGTTAAACAATAACACTTGTTGTTCGAATAGCATCGATGATTCATGGGTTCATCGATATCATTATCAATTACTAAGAAAATGCTCTTCATTTTCATTGTAATTCTGTGGATAAATGAAATGAATCACACTGAAATCGTTTCATCATATTCTTTATTTTATTTATTAGTATTGCAGATGTTTTAAGGAAGTAGTTGACTTTATTTATTCCCAATTAATTTTGCAGTTGCACCGTTGCAATGAATGAGTTGCTCGATAACGCGATGAGTCTTTCAGCAAAATTGACACGTTAATCTAATTTATTGGCTGCAGTGCCAGAGTGCCGTTCTGTCGGCCATTATCGAAGTATTTTACAATTGGTAATCAAGTGAATTACCGCCGGGGCGATTATAATTTTCATATTCACAAATAATTTCGCTTTCTTGGCCCGTCGACTCTATCAGAGTTTGTTATGATATATGACCGACCCAATAAACAGGAAATTCGAAAAAAAAACCTATTAAATAAATCATTATAATCTGTAGAGCAGAAGGCATTATTAAAATACTTGGCTATTTGTGTTATCAGAGCTATTACCAAGTCTGAGAAAGAGCGGCAAGTAGACAGAGAGAGAGAGAGAGAGAGTGTGTGAGTGAAAGGGAGATTGAGGATATTGTTTTTCTGTTATTTTATTTTATTTATGCAAAATATTTCGAAAAGGAACACAAAAATTTAAAATTAAATAATATATGATTATACAATGAAAATTGTTTTATTTGCCATTTATGTTTTTTGTTTTATTTGGTTTTTGGTTTCCTTCGCTTACGTTTTATGTTTGGTTTTTTGTTGGTTTGTTTTTTTTTTTTTGTTTTGTTTTGCATTTTTGTGAAACATTTTACAATTGTTATGCATAATTTGTCATGGCTTCTTTTGTGTCTCGCATTTTGCATTCTGCATTTTGTTGCATTTCTTCAATGTAGCATGCGGCATGTTGCATATTGTTGTTGTCCTGTTGACAAATTTGAAAATATGTTGCAATTACAATTTGCATGGCGCAATGTTCACACTTTCCACTTTAATAATAATATATATAGCGTACAATTATTGTTGCAATTACAATTGTCTTGAGTACATTTAATATTTAAATTTTATACGTTTCCATTTCGAACCTATGCAAAAATCATAGTTGACAAAAAGAAGTACACATTTCTTTGTTATGTTTTGGTTTTACTTTTATTTTTTATTTCCTTCCATTTCTTTTCTTATTTGTTTATGATGAGACTACGACAAAAACACATGCGACTTATTACACGTTTTTCTTATATTTTTGTGTGTTGTTGTTTTGTTGTTGTTTGTTTGTTTTAGATTTTTTTTTTTTTTTGGTTTTTTGTGTTTTTTTTTTTGCATTTTGTTAATGTTTTGCTTTTAAATTTTCGTGTAAATTTTCTTTTATGATATTTTTTCTTTTTACTTTTTATGTTTAATTTTATTTACGCAGGACGGGGTTTATTTCTTACACATTTGCATTTTCGCTTTCATTTTACTCTTCTCTTTTTTGTTTTTGTTTTTGCTTTTGTTTTTTTTTTTGCTTCACTAAGTGTAAATATCAATTGTTTTTGTTTTTTATAATTTTTTTTATATATGTATATATTTTGTCATTTTTATATATTAATGAATAAATTAAAAAATATTCAAGCTTTGACTAGTTAGATTTTTTTTGGTATTTACTTTGTGTGTTGTTGCTGTTGCTGTTGCTGTTATTGTTGTTCTTGTTGTAGTTGTGTGTCTTGAAATATAAATATGTATATTTGTTGCTGTTGCTGTTGTAATGCTCTAATGTCAGTGTGTGTGTGTGTGTGTGTGAGTGAGTGTGCAGATGTCTGTGTGTGAAATGCAGCCACCGCATAATTTTTCTTGACTGATGAAATTGTCATTAGGGTTCATTTTTTTCTTTTGCTGCTCTTCCATTTGAGTGTTTCAATGTTCTGGGGTCTGAATGTGATATAATATATATTTATTACGTATGGAAATGGTGGAATCGAAAACAATGTGATTACAGCGGTTAGTTTTGGGGTTTGCTTGGAGCCTAGGAAAGCTTTAATATATATGTATGTATATATATATATATAATTACCTATGCCTTGAAGCATACGAGTATTTCTCAATGTTCGCGCATTTAAGTAGTTATTAGAGAGAGAGACAGAGAGGTTATGAAATATGTGTCACAGCAATATTTTGGGGGTGGTAATAGGCCTGAGTAATGCAACCGAATGCAATTGAAACTTGAAAGCATAACAAAAAGAAAACAAAAAACAATATACATATATGTATGTATATATATATTGAAAGCAAATGCTATGTGTGAATATCGAATCGAATCGTATTGAAATCATCTTCATCTTGAATATCAACATCAAGTGTCTGTTTAAGGGAGTATATACGAGCACTCGTTAATAATTGTTGTTGTTGCTTTTAGTTTTGGTTGTGGATGCTAAATATATATTTCATATACATTCACATACATACAAGTGCATATACATACATATATATACATGTATATATAGATATATATATATATATATATATATAATTATTGATTTATTGATTTATTCGTATAGTTATACAAATAAGGTTACAAACTTTGGTTTATAGCAAAAAATGTACTACAAATTACATTTATATAAATTGGATTTGCTTGTGTTTTTATCTGAGTATTTGTTCATGAGTATGTGTGTGTGTGTGTGTGTGTGTGTGTGTGTGTATGTGAGTATTTTATTAAATAACAAAACGTTTCAAATCTGAAAGCATTTGGCATACACTTGTTCAATATTTGCCAAGCAATCGAGCTGAAAAATTAAACTAGCAATTTCTATCGGTTTATCTGCCTGCAAGTCTGTCCGTCCGTCTGTCCGTCCGTCTGTCCGTCCGTCTGTCCGTCCGTCTGTCCATCGTCTTGTCGAGTGTCGATTGCTTTGATTCTGTCCGTCTATTGTTCGTCCATCAGTCCGGCTGTCCGACTTGTGTTCACCTGTGTACTGCACATGCAGTATTTACTTAAATTGTTAGTAATTGTTTTGATGCAGCCATTGTGCAATCAGTTTTGAAGCGCAACTGAAGAGCAACTTGGGGTCGAACCCTGAATACTTGAATACTTATTGTTTGCATGGCATTGGTATTGTGATATTGACTCAGTGTCGTCAGTGGTTTGCTTTGATTGACAAAACTAGCTTCGCTTCAACAATTTGTCTAATTTAACAAAATCATTTGATATGAACAAATCTAGAACACAATAACAGATTGTTGCTGCATACTCCCAGGAGCTCTTGTGTGCGTGTATCTGTATCTGTGCCTGTGTCTGTGTATATGTATGTGTTGTGTGTGAAAAACGAACAAAAACCAGTTCCAAAAGATCTTGAGAAAATGTTCTAAAAGAGATTTTGCAAAAAGTTTTGCTATTGAATTATTTCATTTCATTCATATGCGTTTTGCATTTGTTTTTGGTTTTTGTTTCTGCTTTTGCTTTTGGCTGCTTTATTTGCTGCTTTTGTTAATATTATTTAGTTGCCTTACTAGCTGAGTTTTTGCTTTTATCATTTTGTTTTGTTTTTTTTTTTTGGGTGTTGTGTATAGATACATAAATACATTTATGGACATTTTTGCGTTTGCGTTTTCATTTTTTTGTTTGCTTTTTGTTTTTCTTCTCATATATTGTTAATACATATATATATATATATATAGCAGTATATATATATATGCGTGTGATTTGTTTGGTTTTGCTTGCCATATATATAGCTGTATATGTGTGTATATATATGTATATATATATATATATATATTTATAGATTAGTACGCGTAGGTAGCTCTTAGGTTCACATGTGTCTGTGTCGCTCTGTTGTGAGTGTGTGATTTTTGCTTACGTATTTTGCTTATGCGTCTTTAAATTGTTAGCATCTACTCATTTTTTAGCATGCAGCGCAGTTTTACATTAATTTTGTTTGTTTGTTTTGTTTTTTTTCTGTTTTCCATAGCAACTCTTCGGCTTTGCATTAGAATTTTCCGGGCGGCGCTAAAAAGTATGCTACGCTTTTTGCGAATGCCGCCATTTTGCTTGTTTACGTATGAGTGTGTGAACGTGGCTGTGACTGTGTGAGTGTGGGTGTGAGTGTGAGTGTGCGTTGTGAATGTCTTGACAATTTATTTACTAGGAATATAATCTTCGTATTTTTGTTTGCCGCTTCTCAAATCTGGAATGCAATTTTTACGTTTACGTTTGTTTTGAAAATTAAAAACATATTCGCGAATATTTGTCGCCATTACATCTCAAATATTAGCATCTTCTTTAGTCCTCTCAATACATTCGAAACAAGAACAACGCAGTACGAAAGGGGCAAAAATAATTCTTTAGTTCACTTTTTTCATATCTCGCAACATTTTTTGTGCATTTATCCCTTAGCAAATTTGAATTGTTATATGTATGTATGTCGGGATAACAAATGAAGAGTTTCTCCGTTTCTCCGTTTGTTCGTTTTCGTTCATTTTCGATTCTAACAATTGCGCACATGTTTTTGTTTACCATTTTCATTTCATTTTCATTTGAAGCATTTTTCTTACGTTCAGAGTGTGAGAAAGGGGGGGAGAGAGCTAGAGAGAGATGCTTGCTTGTTTACTGCAATTGGTTTTTTTGGTTTTTTTTTGTTTTTGTTAAACATTTAAATACTTAAATTTAATTGCTTGCTTTATATTCTTGCCTTTCATTTTAAATTTAATATATAGATGCATTACATTTCACTTATGTTGCGGAACTGCGCTCCTTTAGACGAAAAAAAAATGTTTGTTTCTTATTTGGTTTCTTTTATGTTAATTTCATTTACGTTTTTTGTATTTCTTATTCTTGTTTTTGGTTTTTGGTTTTTGTTTCATTTCATTTATTGATGTGCCATGCTCTTTGCTTTGCTGCGTCTTCTTCTTCTTCTTGCCATTTGTTTAGGTGCATGCATTTTATTATTAATTGTTTGTGTTTATTTTGCTTTGCTCTCCATCCTCTAGTTGTTTACTCTTTCACTTCGAAATATTTGTAGGTCGGATTCTCGTACCCATTGATCTGCATGTTGGGCACAATCTTCTCCTCCTGCACGATGGGATGATGTGTGGTAACATTCTGTAAGTTCGAGAGAGAGAGATATAGATTAGTACGTGTCCATGGCCAGGAACGAGATGGCATGATTTGGATGCTTCATTCGAGACACCAAAATTAATAATTAATACTACTTTTGACTGTGTTTCACAAATTCAAATAATTGAAACTGTTGTATAAACAGTATATTGGTGGGAAGTGTTATAAAAAAAACTTTTATTTATACTATTAGATTTTCATTTATTATAGTTTTTATAAGGTAAATAAAATTTGAAGTGTTATAACATCTTTTATACTCTTTCAACCGTTGTGAAGCGAGATTTAAATTTGGAATAATTGTTATGAATCATAAGTTGTAGCTTGCACTGTTATACTGAACGTTCTTAAATTGTTCTTCAATATCATAAAGTTTTCTCGATTGATTGTGAGTGAGAATAAAATTAAATTTAACTGCTACGAATTCTTTAATGCTCGTGAATGTGAAATAAGACTTGAGCTGAACGTTTTAAATAAACGTTACACACGTTTAAAGCAGGTGTTCTATAAAGAAAACTATTATGCCCGAATTTTTATATGTTCTTGAATGTGAAGTCAGAGTAAAATTTAAAATTTAAAAAAATACATTTGTAATTGTAGAGTTATACCAACAAAACTGCAAAGCAAGTATTTTTTCAAGCTCTTAAATGTGAAATGTTTAATGTTTTTAATTATTTAATCTTTAGAATGTGAAGAGAGGCTAACATTGGAATTGTTCAAGACATCTGTTATACGAACAAAACGGTTATACACGTATTTTCGAAGGCCTTGACTGACTTTATTTATTAAATCTTTTGAAATTAAAGAAAGAATAAAATTAATATTGTTATAGAAATCTCTTATACCAAATCTCTTGTACTGTTTGTTATACAAGTAAGTGGGTATAGAACGAAGATCTACTGACTGTCTACACTGTTATACCGAGCAACTGCAAACTGTTCTATTGGAAATTAACACAGTTCTCTGAATGAAGCATCCGTTTTGTGTGGATGCGCATACCTGATCCACCTCAATGAAGCCCTGCGCGTGCGGCGAGCGCGATGTTCGCCACTTGGCAACGGCCACGCCCACAAATACGGCCGCCATGAGGGCGATGCCGGCGAAGGAGAGCGTGAAGTAGACGTTGCGCCCCTCCTTGGCCGCGTGCGCGTGCGAGAATTCGCGTCGCAGCGAGAAGCTCTGTAACGAGAACGAGAGAGGATACGCTTTAGGCAGATGCGGCGTGATACGCGGACCGCGCAGCTCAAATACCGATTCACGGTGGCCCAGATCGTGGGTCATGAAGTGCTGCACTTGCGGCTCGGCCTCTTGATGGGCCACAGCGGCAGCCACCTCCTCGACAGCTCGCTGCACGGCATCATCGTCCACCGTTGGCAACACGGTCTGCACCTTGGTGCTGCAATAGAGAGAACAAATCAAGCAAATTAAATTGCGGAGCTTCCAAAGGGAGCGAAGGTGGGTTGAACTTTTGCTACCTGACCGTGGCCTCAGCATACTCAGCATCGGCCAGCTCCTTCTCGCTCTTTGTGATGTCCAGATTGAGGTTGGATGCGGTCACCAGACCGCCGACGGCTTCCATGCTCAGCTCCTTGCTATTGATGCTCTTGTCCTGCATTTGTTGTTGCTGCTGCTGCTGCTGCTGCTGTTGTTGTTGCTGTGACAGCGACAACTGTTGCTGCTGCTGCTGCTGCTGGGATTGCTGCTGTTGCTGTTGCTGTAACTGCTCGGCCGCCTGCGACTTGAGCATGTCGTCAACCTTCTTTGCCTCCATGCGCAACTTCTCCTCGCGCAACTTCTCGCGCTCGGCGGCACGTTGCTCCTTGCGCTGCTTCTCGGCCAGACGGAGACGCTCCTTCTCGGCCACCTTGCGCTCGATCTCAATGCGATACTTGTCCAGGATGCCCGCCTCGGCCTCCTCGCTCATGCCCAGCGACGAGCCGGGAATATCGTCCTTGCTGCGCAACGCCAAAATGTAATCGTTCATCAGTTGGGCGATCTTGGCCGAGAGTTCGGGATAACGCTTGAGCATGGTCATCGACTGGTTGACGGCGCGATCGATGTCAATCAGACGCTCCAGGGTCCGTGGTCGCTCAGAGGCGGCCGCCTCAAGGCCACCAGGTCCGCCCGAGTTCAACAGATGGCGATAATGGGCCAGGGCGTGGGCGCGATCCTTGTGCAGGGCTCGCAGCAATTTCTGCAAACACTTCTCGACATGGTGAGCCTGCAATGGAGACGAGAATCACGTTCAACATGAGACGACTTTGGAACTGATGGCGTTATTGTTATTGAATTCAAATTCGATTTCAATATCGACTTCGATTTTGACTTGATTTTCGCCTGAGACCTTCGTATCGATTTGAACTGCTTCAATCTCGACATCGACATCGATTCATGCAACTTTGATTTCGACTACGACTTCAATATCGACTGCATTCTCAAATCTATCGATCTGCATAAAAAAAACATGGGGTCATCTAAGGATCCAATACTTGTAATTTTCTGTTCCGGAAATTTGAAAGGAACATGCCAAAATCACAAACTCATGGATATCTCGAGAACTACAAGGACGATTTGAATGTCCTTCGGCAGGATAATAGTCCTTGCAAATCCGCTTAGTTTGACATGCGATTCATAAGGATCAGACAGGATATAGACGATATATACGCTATTTTCTGTTTGAAAATAGGTCCTTGTAACTTTTTTGTTTGCAGGATATTCGTCCTTTTTAGGATGCCAATCGGTTTGTATTGATTACAGCTATGTTTGTGCCAAAGGACATTCCGATCGTCCTTCTAATGGCCGAGATACGGAGGATTTTCCGACTTTTTGCCATTTTTCCTATGCAACCCCCTTAGAAAATTTTTGGGCCGATTTTTCAGATAAAATAAGCTATATCTCGGCCATATCCTGTCGCATTTTCAAAGGACATGTGTTGCTTGAATCGCAAGGACCAAATCTATTGATCTGCATCAAAAAAACATGGGGTCATCTAAGGATCCAATACTTGTAATTTTCTGTTCCAGAAATTTGAAAGGAACATGCCAAAATCACAAACTCAAGGATATCTCGAGAACTACAAGGACGATTTGAATGTCCTTCGGCGGGATAATAGTCCTTGCAAATCCGCTTAGTTTGACATGAAATTCATAAGGATCAGACAGGATATAGACGATATATACGCTATTTTCTGTTTGAAAAAATGTCCTTGTAACTTTTTTGTTTGCAAGATATTCGTCCTTTTTAGGATGCCAATCGGTTTGTATTGATTACAGCTATGTTTGTGCCAAAGGACATTCCGATCGTCCTTCAAATGGCCGAGATACGGAGGATTTTCCGACTTTTTGAAATTTTTCCTATGCAACCCCCTTAGAAAATTTTTAGGCCGAGTTTTCAGATAAAATAAGCTATATCTCGGCCATATCCTGTCGCATTTTCAAAGGACATGTGTTGCTTGAATTGCAAGGACCAAATCTATCGATCTGCATCAAAAAAACATGGGGTCATCTAAGGATCCAATACTTGTAATTTTCTGTTCCGGAAATTTGAAAGGAACATGCCAAAATCACAAACTCAAGGATATCTCGAGAACTACAAGGACGATTTGAATGTCCTTCGGCAGGATAATAGTCCTTGCAAATCCGCTTAGTTTGACATGCGATTCATAAGGATCAGACAGGATATAGACGATATATACGCTATTTTCTGTTTGAAAATAGGTCCTTGTAACTTTTTTGTTTGCAGGATATTCGTCCTTTTTAGGATGCCAATCGGTTTGTATTGATTACAGCTATGTTTGTGCCAAAGGACATTCCGATCGTCCTTCTAATGGCCGAGATACGGAGGATTTTCCGACATTTTGCCATTTTTCCTATGCAACCCCCTTAGAAAATTTTTAGGCCGAGTTTTCAGATAAAATAAGCTATATCTCGGCCATATCCTGTCGCATTTGCAAAGGACATGTGTTGCTTGAATCGCAAGGACCAAATCTGTCGATCTGCGTCAAAAAAAACAAACTATTTTAAAAAGTACATCAAAAAAATATATATATATATATATATGTATATCGACATCGAAAATCATTTTAATTTGGAAGTCTATATTTTGTACTGTTGTCTTCAAATATTTGTAATATTTTATTTCACCTAAGTCAGTTAGATTTCGATTAAATTTGGGTGCCTTACGAGTACTGTCGTATAGTATTATATATATTATGATGACATTATGATTTCAAACAAAATTTCGAACTTGACTTTGACATCGACTTCAAGTTGGACTTCAAGTTCGACAATATTTAGAGTTTGATTCCGATTCCGATTCCGATTCCGATTGTGACTACAATTGGAGGGATCGACTTACGTTTGGTGGCTGCTCCGTCAGGGCCTGGGTGTAGCAGGTCATGGCTTCGCGCTTGCGCTGGTTGATGTGGGCGAGGACACGCTGTTGGTGCATGGCGGCCAGCTGGTGCTTCTCGGCGTTGCCTTCTTCCTCGAGTGCCTGAACAGAAGTCTAAAATTACATTCCCATATAAAGACGTATTGCACACCAAGAGAGAAAGATTATCAGCATGAGAGTTTGAAAATTTTCAGTTTGTTCAGCTGTTGTTGTTGTTGATGTTGCTCTTAATTGATCGATTGCAGCACGGTTTCGATAACGATAACGATTATGATAGCGATATAACGATTACGTTTTGCAATGATTTCGCATTTTAGGTACAGTTACGTTCTTCACTAAATTGTACAAAATTTCATGGCTATAACTTGCAGTTGTCGTTAGTTCAATTTACTGAGTGTGTGTGTGTGAGAGTGTGTGTGTGCGTGTGTGTGTGTGTGTGTGTGTGTGAGTTGGTGGTGGGGGAAGGAGTTGGATGACTCAGTTCGAGAAGTGCTGCTAACGTAACACAAATGCTGTGCAGAGAGCGAGAGCGAGAGCGAGATAGCGATAGAACATAAATATCGATTTGTGAATGAATGGGGACTATTATTGGGGAATAATCCAAAGATTGTACGATTGCTCATGAGATGGATTGGTTTCGATTGGAATGCCACAGTGCAACAGCATGGAGTCGAATTCGGATTCTACAGTTCGTAAGAGTTCTATACAGATATTTAGTATATTTGCTATTTACATATTCAGATATAGTTAGGTACATATAGGCAGATCATTCATTGCTTAGCATTGGAGGCACATATTTATTGTTGGTTGTTGTTAGCGTTAAAGCAGCATTTTGTTTAAGCCTTATATGTATTATGCACACACAGGGATACAGAGCGAGAGAGAGAGAGACAGAGCGAGATAGAGAGAGATAGAGACACTCGGTGTGATATGTTCAGAGTGAGCTGGCGATAGCGGTAGAAAGAGAGAGCTAATCCTTTTCCTTGCTACCTTTTGTATAATGCCCTTGCAGAGTAGCCAGAGAATTAATTAATTCTTCTAAATTAATTATCTAAACTGGATGCATTGAAGGACTATATATTTTAAAGCAGACATATGCTTAAAGGGAGAAAGGAAGTTATAGTATTTTTACCATATCTGTGTGTATAATTATTTTGTTTATTTTTCTGATAACCTCTCTGCAAGGATATTGAATCTTTGGCATGCCAAAGCAAGCTTCGCTTTTTATGTTTTCTTGTAATTGTTTTCTGTTTGCTGTTGTTTTTTTTTTGGTTAGCGCTAATTGAATAGTATTAAAAAACAAAAACGAAATGCGTCGAAAACTAAAGAGCATTACGAGTATATTATAAAGCCAATCAGTTCAACTACTAAAGCACTTTCTTCTTAAGTACAAAATATGCAAAAGAAAAAATCACTAGTATTAAATTTTAATTGTTTTGTAATTTCTGTTGATTTGTTATTGTTGTTTCGGTAACTGTTTTCTGTTTGCTGTTTGTTTGGTTGCTTTTGCTGTTTTCTGTTTTCTGTATTCTGTTTGCGTTTTGCTTTCGTTATATGACGAGAGTTTGATTAATAAATCATTATGCTTGTTATTGTTGTTACTGTTACTGTTATTGTTATTGTTATTATTATGATTACAATCTGATGCCTCTTTCGCTCCCATTTGCCATACATGGATACACAAAACAAGAGAGAAATTACAGCTACGAACATAGACACATACACAGAGACAGAGACAGAGACAGAGAGATAAATGATACAGAGTCCAGGCAGAAATCGAAATAAATATATAGACAGACAGATAGATGGATAGATAGATAGATAGACAGGTGCATGATAATTGGTGTTGCAACTTAAAGCAAATGATAAGCCAGAAGCTAATACTCATACTGATACTGATACTGATAATGATAATGATAATGATAATGGCAATGACAATGATATTGATAGTGATTACAGACTGATAGATACTTTTGTGTGTGCTATACTTGCCACACACACACACGCACACACACACGCAGACACATGCATATATATATGTACATATGTAGGTAAGCTATATACATATACATAGGCACTCAGAGAGAAAGACAGAGAGAGAGACAGATGGTGCAAGAGAGTGTGATAGAGACAGAGAAGAGAAGACAAACAAATCTGATGGGATGGAGGGAAGAGGGTTAGACTACACACTACACGGGGGGGGTGGGGGGAAACAAACCTGGAAGCGTGCCGTCATGCGCTGCTTGAAGCTCTGGGCCGCCTTGGGATCGGCGAGCCGCATGTCCTGGTACTTCTCCTCCAGGTCGGACCAGTCCTTCATCACGCGGGTGACCTTCTCGCGGTGCGATTCCTCAAGGCGCTGTTGGGCTTCCTTTGTTTAGAATACGTTTTGTTTTTTTGTTCGATAAATAAACCTGCGCCCTCAACGTAAACACTTACTTTCTGACTTACTTTGTAGCTCTGATGCTCGTAGTGGGGATCGAAGTGCGTGAAATACGGATCTGACGTTGGCTGTGCCGTCGACGGTGCCCCAGCCATGGCAGCGGCAGCAGCAGCGGCAGCAGCGGCGGCAGCGGCAGCGGCAGCAGCGGACAATTGTGGCGTGCTTGTGGCAAGTTCGGGCTTGAGAGCATTCTGTTGTTGTTGTTGTTGTTGTTGTTGTTGCTGCTGTTGTGGCTTGTTCGCCGCAGACTGATCGAGAGCCGTGAGGCTGGCCGGGGAGGAGGACATCGAGGGAGCCTTGAGGGAGGGCAACGCTGCCGGCTTGGCACCGCTGGAGCTGCCGTTCTGATCCCAGGCATCGGCAATGCCGGCCACATCGCTGTCGGAGCCGGCGCCGTCCTCCTCGTAGTTGTCGCCGTCCTCGCCGCTGTCGTATTCCGCATTGATGTCGTCGAGGGCGCCGCTGTTGGCATCGCCGTTGGCTGCGCCGCCAACTGTTGCCGCCTCATCGGCCACCATTTCGTCCTCCTCATCGTCGCCCATCAGATCGTCCTCGTCGTCCAGCTCATCGTCGTTGGCGTCCTTCGAGTAGTTGGAGTCGTTGCTCTCGTCCTCCTCATTCACGCTCAGTTCATCGTTGCCCACATTGTTGTTCACGTTCACGTTGTTCACGTTGTTGTTGTTGCCGTTGAGCTGAGCTGGCGGCATCACTGGCATGTCGGTCTTCTTGACGCGTATCTCGTCGGCTGCAACGATACTCGAGTTATTGAAGCAATCGTGTTCATTGCTCATTGTTCGTACTCACTTTTAAAGTGCTTGGGACAGCAGACGAACTCGACGCCCGAGAAGAGCGAAATGCCGCAGGGCAGGAGCATGGCGAAGCTGCGCATCTGCATGCCGCGCTCCTGGCAGGCGGCGGCTCCAGTTTGGTTCCATCTCACGAATGGCCAGCAACGCGACGCGTTGTGTATGTGGTCAAAGAGGCAGCCCTCTGGCACCAACAGCGCGTCCGATTGGAATGGTCCTTCTGAAGCCAAACGAGTTGCCAAAAGTAGTTCGCATCGCATTTCCGCAGTTCGGGTTTGTGTTTGTGTTTGTGGTCGCAGCATTCGGATTGCGTTTGTTGGGGGTGTGTGTGTGTGTGTGGAGCAAACGGTTCACATTTGTGGCATTTGGGTCTCGGCAAATTTGGTCGCGTACTCACCTAGACAACGGAAGGGCTTGATCCAGCGATGGGCTCCCTTGCACTTGGCCGAGTTGAGGGCGCCCTGGCGGCACCAGCCTCCGATCTTCTGGTAGTGCGACGACTCCACGATGTTGGTAATGTCTCGGTTGGGATAGGCCTGCAAGATGCCACAAAAAAGCAAGCACGATAAGTCATTTTTTTCACCTCTTACAACTCATAATTACTCTACATTGATAAAGCATTTAGTGGAGCCTGCAGCGACTGTAAATTATTACATTTTATAATCAATTATTCATTATTTCTGTATTATTATATTTGTAATTTCGTATTTTGGGAGACTGCAAATTTGTATATTGTATGGTTACTATTTTTGAATTATATTCAGTCTAATTTAAGAAATTAAGTGTACTCGTAGTTAAGGAAGAGAAGTTCCAAGAAATTACATTTAAATTAGTACATTATATACCTAAATATGATTTATTACTTTTGATTTATAAAATATTTTTAAAAGGCAGAATTTCCACAATTAAACGCAAAGTGACATCGTTGTTTACAATTTGAAAACTGACTATAGTACTTTGGAATACTATCATGTCTTTGAAAAATATATAATCTTGTGGGCTAACTTAAATTGAAAATATTCTTGACGTTCTAATTTTAAATTATAATCGAATCAATATTTTGCTAGTAGAACGTCAACTTCGCCTGATTTTTAACTAGCATTACTTTCATACAAATTGCATTTTAATTTCAACTTCAAAAACGTTTATCTATTATTGTATGTTGCAAAAGGGACGACGAAAAATGTTGACTACTTATTAATATGCTTACTTTTAAAGCTTTTTAAGAATTTAATGCTAGTTGGAATTATACAAATTAAATTTATGCCAAAAGCATTTTAAAGACAAATTCATCGATTGAAAGATGCAAAGTTAAAAGCGACAAACTGCAAATTGATCGGCATATTTTAAGGATTCATCTCTAGAATGAAACCAATGCCAAAAATGCACCTCAATTAGAATCAAGACTTTGATGGACATACAAATATATATGTATATATAACATAACTAATTGTTGTAGAATACAGAAGTGATGGTATGAAATAGAGTTATTTGAAATTCACAGAGCACAAAAGTCGAATTGAACATTGGTAAAAGTATTTGATTTGCAATTGCTTTTAGCCATCGTATTCGTAAACGTTTTGCGCTTCGTGCTGAATTCATGATAGGCGCAGGAGAGATTTATTTTTGTATATCGAATGCAGTTCAGTGTTGGCAAGAGACGCCAACTGGCTTTTGAGCTTGTATGTTAACTAATTCTAATGTTTATTCAAACGAGTGTGAGTGTGTGCGTGTGCGTGTGTGTGTGTGTGTGTGTGTGTGTGTGAGTTGCGACTTGTGCTGTTTAGGTGCTTAGCAACTACAACGAAATTATCATCTTGATTGAGTTGTTCCAAGTGGCAGCTGCTTGTTGTCAAGTGTGGATGTGATTGTGTGTGTGCGTGTGTGTGTGCGACACTTGGAGGCATGTAAATTGAGTGCACCCAAAAGCCTTGGCTTCGATTTTGACGCCTGACTGTTGCACACACACATGAGCCCAGCGTCTGTGGCACGAATAGTCAAATTGGGGCAATCGTCATTCACACACACACACTCACACACATTCGCACACTGAGCAATGGTAAGAGAGTGCCTTTGAGTGGGCATCAAAGTTTTCAATTCGTTGTGTTCCATTGTTGGGCGAGGAGAAACACTTGGCGTATACGTAATGTGCGCATTTAACTCTCGAGCATCCATCGCCATCGAGTCGTGGCCAACGTGCCTCGGATTAGCCATCAACTAACCTCATTTGTATCTCTGGCAACTATTTAACTACTGTATATTTCTTTATGCCCTGGCCATAACTTCGTCATAACAAAAACGCTGTGGATATTATTATTGTGCAGTTGGAGGCTGCGTTTGCTGTATCGGTTTCTGTATCCGTAAGTTTTACGGGCCGCTCTATAAATATTCATTGTGTGTGCGTTTCCCGATGGGAATTGGAGGTGCAGTGAGGCAAAGTGGGAGAAGGGGAAGCGTAAGCGGTTAAATCATTAGATATTTATAGGTTCCAGTTTCATTGTCTGCGCTTGCTTAGCCAAGCATTTCATGCGTCGCTTTTTGTTTGGCCAACGAGCAGTAAAACTTTAATTGGCCGCCCGGTTTGATTGACTGGCTAAATGACTGGCTAACTGAATGGCCTAATAAAATATCGCACACAGCCACGTACCACACACACACACACACACACACATGTGCAGGCTGTGCTCATGTGTGTGTGTGCACTACATTTGTTTCAAACAATTATGTGCCGAGTGGCATACAGCATCAGAGAGAGAGAGAGAGAGAGAAGCAGCAGCAGCTCATGAAAATGAGGCCTTTTTAAATGTTGTTTGAGTGTTTCGTTGCAAATGGCACACACACACACACACACACACACACTCACACACACACACACACACTAGATGAATACGAGTGCAAACGGCACATAAGCCACTGCGATCCGCCTGCCGAGCTGAGGCCAGACACTAAGTTGCCCAGCCACCTCGCATCTCGCATCTTTGTCGTTCGTCCTTCGTCCGTCGTCCTTCGTCCTTACTGTGCTCGCTTGCCACATCTTTTTGGCGTCCAACTCGACTGTGCATACGATGTATTGCCGTTGCTGTTGGCAACCGGGCTAAATAAAACATTAAAAGCACAAAATAATGATGCTGATGCATGTCAAGTCAAACTGAAAACCGAAACCCCAAAGGCCTGCCACGCCCCCAGCCCCCAGCCCCCTGCCCTGCCTGAAAGTGAAACAAGTCGACTCGTGCTGTGCTGTGCCGAGAGTCCATAAAACGCACAAAAGCCACTGTGGCATTCACTTCAGATATGCAATACAAATCCGAAAAGTTTCATCATTCTCTTTTCCACTTTATTAACAACAAATCCATTTGTTGTTCGTTTTTCGTTGTTGATTATCGAGCAATTGCAATAGATAAATGGCTGACCTCTTTTTTGCATTCAAATTGAATGATAATTGCTTAATATTACAGCGCACAATCAGTATTGATTTTCGTTCGTTCGTTCGTTCGTTTGTGCCGAGAAATGCTCATTAAAAAATCTTAAATACTTGCAATCGTTTTTCTGCAATGTGTGGCAATTTCTCTCTATATAGTATACTATATGTTTTGCATATCATTCGAAATAATTGAACGCAAGTGGGGATTGTCTGTGTGCTTGTGTTTGTTGTCAGCTGGATTTGACAGCAATTTGCTTAATTTACGCTCCCAATTACGCATTCATTTGTACCAACTAACAATATATAGGATATTTACATATCTATTTATTGTTTATAGTTATCACAGCTGCATGGCACTGAGACTATATAACAATTACGATGCAATCATAAATTACGGAGTTCTGTCCAGCTGAATAAATAAGTATAGGAAAAGAAAAGTAGTCCAACTTAGGCATACATTTAATTCTGATAATTATTTTGAAATGGTTTTATTCTATTAAAAAAATACTTTAATTTCGGTCCCATTGCTAGGAAATAAATTAAAGTCATGTTCTTTAACTGGGAATAAAATTTAAAATGGAATTACTTAAAGGAATTAATTTACTGATTGTTACAAAAAAATAAATATTTGCAACAAATAATTTGAATTATTTTTATTGATTTGAACAAATAACTTCTTTAACCTAATCGAATTGCCGATTGTTAGCAAAAATAAAAGTTGTGGTATAATAATTAATAAAATAAAAATTATAATTATTTAAAGTTTCAGCTTTCCAAATTTAAATCAAGTTAAAATTAATTTCAATTTTTGTAAATTTATTTAACTTTATTTTGCTTTCGATTATTAGAAAATATAAGATTTGTGGTCTAATTTGAAATCAAATTAAAATTAAATAATTATTGCGAAGTGTTTGTATCTTATTACACAATATCTTATTTATTTATCTTCATTTCTCATGCGATATATGTGTTATTAACTTCTTGTTGAATTGCTTCTCCTTCCCCAAAATACTCTTTAACATTTCTTATTTATTGCATTATATTTATTGTTATTTTGTATTATGTAATATGAACATTTTGTAATTTGGTAAAACCTTATTATTTATTTTGATGTGATATTTTTTCTAGTGTTTGGCGTTGCTGCCTGAACTGTTGACCCACTGTGCGTTCTAGGCTCTCTTCGGTTGTTGCTGCCCCATCGTCCGCATTGCGTGCGAATTGATATACGAGCATCTCCCATCCCCCAACCCCCTTTGCCCTACCCCTTCTCCACCCCTGCTTGCTTGCACCCAGCATCGCTTAGTTGCCGTTTAAAGGGAAAATGTAAAAACGCACATCATCAACGACGACGACGACGACGTCACTTGCAGAGCAGCCTCTGCCTGACCAGTGTTCGCTGTTGTTGCTGTTGTTGTTGTTGTTGTTGTTGTTGCAGCCGCCTGCGGTTGACTGTGAGTCCGCCATTTGTTTGGTCGTTGGAGTATATAAACGTGCCAACCGAATGCGCAAACCAACACACACACAAAACACACTCACACGCACACAGCATCACTTTCACACGTACACTCGAGTGCTGGCGGGGGCGTGGTGGGCGGGGCGGGCGGTCTCCAGCTTCTGCTTCTGTTTGTGCTCGTGCTTGAGCTCGAGCTCGAGCTCTGGGCCTCATGGGTGAGCCGGGCCAAAAAGCCTAAAGCACTTGCCCCCCACACAGCCCCCTCAGTTGCTGCTGCTGTCGCGTTGCTCTCGTCCTGGCGGAGAGCGGGAAGCGGGAAGCGGGGAGCGGGGAGCGGGGTCTGGGCCTGGTTTAGCTTGGCCCGGCTAAAATGTGTTCGTTCTACTTGGCTTAATCAAAACATATTCAACCGAGCGTGATGCTGTTTAAGTGCTTCGCTCGAGAGAGCTTGCCACAAATATACACGCAGCGCAACTTATTGTAACAGAATTTGATTCTTTTGTTTCCGCACCCACACACACACATATGTGTGTGTGTGTGTGTGTGTGCGAGGGTAAAATGAAAAGCAAATTTAATTGTATAAAATTAGCAAAAAAGCGAGGCTCCCACAGCGTCGTTCTCGTTGTCGCTGTGTGTGTGCGCTAATGACAGACAAACAATTAAACTTGACATTTCGCTATTGTCCCTCAACAGCACACACACACACACACACACACACACAGTCGCACACACATACACTGACAAACCACAGAGGTGGGAAAGAGGACGTGTTGTTGCTATTGTTAAACGTGCATGCGCTTATCCTTGAGCAATGCAATTAGACAAGTTTCAATAGCGATAGAAACAGCATCAAAAACAACAGTTAGAACAAAACATTTAAAAAGCATAACATATATGGCGCTCCACATATTGAACACACAAAATGGCGCCATCTGTGTGTGTGTGTTGTTATTGTTATTGTTGCCTTTATTGTTGTTATTGCTGTTGTCATGCTCGACAACATCACGTTTGGTCCTTGAAGGATACGTTTTATTTTTGGGCACAGATCGTTAAAATACGTCACATGCATACGTGGGCAGCACTCGAGTGCGTCAACATACACACACACACTCACACACACACACACACACACACACACAGACACACACACAGACACAGTCTTGCACCCACACAAAAATATTCAAGCGGACTATGGGGAACATTTTTAATATTATATATTTATTGCGTCTGCGTTCAAAATAGTTGAAATGTATGGCAGACAATATTCAGTTTAAGAAGCCAATGCCAAAAATATTAAATCGCTTCTCTTTTTTATGAATTTATTCAGTCAATGTATTTTTGTGAATTCAATAAAGTCTGCTTAACTGCTGCTGATTAAAATAAATTAAAAAGTAGTGCAAAAAATATTGCATTTAAGAAGCCATTGCAAACAAACTAAATTTATTAAATCTTAGCATTTTCTGAATTTCATAAAGTCCGCTTAACTGCGTTTGTTTAAAATGAGTTGAAAAGTATATCATTTTAGACATTTTCTGAAGACAATCTAGCTTTTTTATTTGTAAGTTTCTAAAATGAATTGAAAAGTATTTCAGAATATATTGAATTCAAGAATCCATTGCGAAAAATATTAAATACGACCGCCTGAAGACTATAGTTTTTTTTTTCATATTTTTTTTGTATTTATTTAAACTTTCATTTCAATTTGATGATGATTAAATGTTCTCGTTTCAAATGGTTTACTTCACACTCAAGTATATTTCAGAACTATAATCGCACTTTAGCAATGAAAAGAACAATTTGTTCCATATTTAACTATTTAATAAAATGTTTATTTATTTGCATGTATTTTTAAAGCGAATTGCAATGCAAATTGTTCAAAAATTAAGTTTATTTTTCCCCAGTTGCAGACTGCTGTTCACTTAATGCATTTTGACGGCTCTTTCTGGATTATTTGCAATACGTATATCCGCTTATTATTTGTATTCGATAGAATAACATTTTCGCTGAAGTGATGGCTGATTAATAATAATTTGATTGCAACAAATTGCGTGGATTTCCTCGACTCTTAAAGCAGATAAAACAAGTGGAAAAGCTACAGTCGAGTGTGCGTAACTCTGAAAATATTTTTTAATTATTCAGCGAACTTGTTGAATTCGCAAAGCAAAACTAAAATACAACAATTTCTGAGATGCTTCAAATTTTACAAGCGATATTGCTTTTCTAAAAGCGTTGCTAAATATCATATCCCAAATTAAACAAGTAAGAAAGCTACAGTCGAGAGTGCTCGACCGTATGATACCCGCAACCCATTTCGAGAGAAAACAAAAAATTTAAATTATATATTAACAAAAAATATACCAAATATACTAAAATTAGTTTTTTGTATATATTTGAAAGTAGCGGGTAAAAATCACAACACCGTTTTGGTCACACTGTCAACTAAACAAACAAAGCGCGGGCAGCTGCAAGTGAATTATGCATATAAAATTGATTCTTTAATAACTTTCTTGTTTTTCATTCGATCTCAACCAAATTCACAGGAATCATTTAGAATATAATTATTATTATGCATACCAAAATTCAATGCTCTAGGTCTGTTATTACGGCTTTTACAGACTTTTGGGGGCGGAAAGGGGCGTGGCATCCAACTTTTGAAATAAACTTGACCTGCGTAGGACCTATAGGAGTACTGTCCCCAAATTTGGTAGCTCTAGCTCTTATAGTCTCTGAGATCCAGGTGTTCATACAGACGGACAGACGGACAGACGGACAGACGGACAGACGGACATGGCTATATCGTCTCGGCTGTTGACACTGATAAAGAATATATATACTTTGTGGGGTCGGAGATGCCTCCTTCTGCCTGTTACATACATTTTCTGTTGGCACTAAGTTATAATACCCTTCTACCCTATGGGTAGCGGGTATAAAAAGTTGCCTGCCAAGTTTTAAATAAAGATGAACAGCAAATATTTGATGCGTTAATTGTGATAAATATTTACAAGAAATAATCTAGTCACTTTGACAATCAATAAATAATTTCATTGCGAATTTTAGTTAATTAAAATGCACAAGTTTATTTGCAGTTGATGATGTTGAGAGCAGTATAGATTCAACCATTTTGCGAATCAGTTCGCCAAACAAAAATGAATAGGAATTAATTAACAATTTCGCCAAGAGCCGCAAATAAAATAAACGAATATAAACACCGGATACACGAATGTTCTCTGTTGATGGAACAATTTCCATTTAGCGCTCTCGCGATGAATTTTCATCTCGTTTATTTTTTTGTTTTGCAATTCCTTCGTCGTCGCATTCATATTTAGATCAAATTAGTTTCCCATTCAATGGGTTCTGCACTGGCGAAATAAAAACACACGAAACATACTATAAACAAGTTGCATACCGCGAGGCGCAAATTTGCCACAGACTTCGCTGTCGACGCCTGCAGCTGACAGTTGGCTGTTTGGTTTTGATTTTGGGGCAGGTTGTGTGCGTGGCATGCCCCAAAGTGCTTGTCAATGCATGCAAAATGCAAACAATCACAATGTCTGTGTCTGTGTGAGCGCGTTATTGAAAATGATTTTTTAATGTGGCATTGAGGTGATGCCCCTTCACCTGCCCCGCCCCGCCCCGCCACGCCTTGGTGGCAAATCATTTTGTGGCAACTTTATATTTGCATTTTCCTCTGTAATGTTGAGCGTCTTTTGTTTTGCTTTTTTATTTTGCCATTGCCATGGCTCTCTTGTTGTTGTTGTTGTTGTTGTTTTGCCTCTGTATTTTGTTTTTAATGTTATTTTTTTATGTACGCGCGCTCGGTTCGGGAGTCCGCAGGGGCGTGGCCCGGCCCCAAAGGCATTTGTTTGCACACGCCGCTGAGCTTGTTGTTATTTAAGTTTCAACATCAACCGCCCCCTCCCCATCGGGAGGCCACGCCCACAACATTGGCGTCACTCTCGGATTCGAGGATTCGAGTTTAAAAGCCAGCTTTTCTACATGTACTATATTTTTAGTTAAGTCAACGCTGCTGACGTTAGCTAGTTACCCATCCCAACCACAGTTTTCCTGTCCTGCGGCCAACACTGACCGTTGCCCCTTCCCCTTCCCCTTCCCCTTCCACCATCCCCTCGCCTTCGTTGGCATTGCCCGCTGCCCTTTGCATTTGTGGACACTCGGCCTTCGCGCGTGTGTTGGGAGCTTTTCTATGCGTTGACATTGAAATTGTAAAAATAATTTTCCCTACTCCGTCGTGTACCTTTCACACACACACACGCACACACATGCATGTGTATATAGATAAAGTAGCTGTATAGTGAGGGCAAAAAGGCTAAATGTTATGTTGTTTCCATTTGTTTTCCCCAGCCATTGTTGCTGCTGTTGTGGCTTTGCTGTTTTTGTTCGTTAGTTCAAAGTTTTGTGTCACAAAGTCATTTCTGTCAAATAGGCAAAGCAAACACATTATAACTCGCCTGTCTCTCTGCCTGAACCTTGCGTGCCTCAGTCGTCCTCTCCCTCTCTCTCCCTCTCTCTCCCTCTCTCTCTCTCTCTCTGTGTTATTTAAAGTTCAGCAGCGTTTGGCCAGACGGCGCTTTCACTTTCCTTTCTTTTCCATTTTTTATGTTTGGACAACGCGTATACGCCATGTGGCTCAACCGAAAACTTGTCCAAATGTTAGCTGGGCCTTTTTTCCCTTTTCGTGTATGAAAAACTTTGGGAAACTTTGTTGGTTATATTATCAATAAGGAGACAATTAAGTTTCTGCTATTAAGCGACCAATCGATTAACTTTTTACTCAAGGCATTTCCCATTAATTGAAAAGGCTCGAAACAAACGCAATTGGAAGCATTTCGAAATGATTGAAATGACATAATATTCTACTTTGACCTCCAACAAATCAAACTAAAAATTATATTCAGTAGAGTTACTTGACTTTAATCAGCTTGTGACTATCTGTCTGTCAAGCATTTCATTTAAATAAAATTAAAACATAATAATGATTCGAACTAAACAAGAACGATACTATTCAAATTTGAAACTATTTGGCAGACAATGAAATACAATTTTATTCCCAAAAACTACAACTGTATAACTATAAAAGATATTAAAAAAAAATCAAGTACTATTTTGCAACTATTTAATTGACAAGAATTCCATATAAATTAAATAAAATTAAACACAACAATGTAGAATCAAATTAGAATTAAATAATTACAATTAAGCTGCTCGTAACAATTTATCTTAAAAGAATTAAAAGAATAAAATAAAATAACTACAAAATGACAATAAAGCGACTCAGCAATAATTATTTTGTAACTAATTGTTTGAAATTTTCATATACTCGTAATTACAACAAAAAAGAAACAAATTATTTTGAATAACTACAAAATAATTGTACTCACACACAGATACATTAATCTGTATCTGTATTTCTGCAAAGAATTGCATGCAAATTAAATCATATGTAATTAACAAAAAAGATAGAACTAAAGTTTGTTTTAACATATTTATCTGCGAAGAATTTAATTTAGTGGAAATTCGAATGGAACGAGAACTGTTTAAGTTGAGGCGCACAGAGTCCTTAGTTGTGGCTGTCGCAATATCCTTATACATATATGTATATAGTATGTACATGCAATACATCACCTTTAATGGGCATTATGTGTTAGCAAGCATTTAGCCCTAAATGCCCGGCAATGTTACAAACAATTGAATTAAGACTGGCCCCGCTGCACAATTGTCGTACTTTCGCCCCCAAATGGGGCGGTTGTCGGTGGTGGGCGTGGCCCCCAAATGAGCCAGCAACCCAGCGCTGGGCCTGTGTGTAATTTTGCAGGCATTTGAGGACTTGGCCGAGGCTAAAGCTCAGTCCCAACCTCAGTCCCAGACCCATTTGTTAGTTGTGGCCTAATGTATGTGTGTATGTGTCACTGTCTATCTGTCTCTCTCTCTGTGTCTGTGTCTGTATGTGTGTGTGTGTGTGTGTATTGGGCATTTATATTTAGCTATAGGTGAGTGTACAACATATATGTATGTAGTATAGCGTTTGTAGTGCGCCTTGCATGGCTCGCTGGTTGCCGAGCAAAAAACGACTAAACTACTTTTTGCCAGTTCACTGGCTCTCAATGGCCAAGCGGCATTTAATTATAAACATTTTATAAATATGCTTATATGCACTTGTGTCCACAGCAGCATCGCATTAGCTGCCGATGCTGCCGATGCTGCCGCTGTTGTTTAACAGCGTTCTCTTCGGCTCAACAATTTGTTGCCAACTTGAGTCGAGTGGCAATTGCAGCAAACAGAGTGCGGAAAATGCAATTGATTTCTCTACATTGATGTATCGCACTCTCTCTCTCTCTCTCTCGCTCTCTGTCTCTGTCTCTTTCTATTCAAGCAAGTTTATGTCCGTATAATGATAGTCCTCTTTGGCATTGCTTCAAAAGTTCTCGTGCTTTGACGGCATTGCTCGCAGTGAATACGAGTAATTAGCGCTTTGACTGCACCACTCACAATTCACAATCCAGCACTCACTATTCACTCAGCACTCAGCACTCAGTACTCAGCACTCAGCACTCAGCACTCAGCCCTCATTACTCGCTGCTCGCCGTTCAATACAATCACAAACTAAATGCGCAACTCATCAACAAAAAGAAGCCAACTAATTGAATCTTCTTGGACAACAATTTAATGCTCATCTTAAATAAATAAAAACTCGAAATGAACATTCAATTGTTTTGTTTGACTTTTGTCGCATTATTACTTTCGGTTATTTAAACAACTCCAAAGCCAGAAATATGATGGGACTATTGCTTGACTAGTTTGTTGGCAGTTGGCAGACATTAAAGCGACTAAATTGCATTTTGAACCATAAATCGCATCTAAATTCAATTAACTGTATTAACTTGGGGGGCGGGGGAGGCGGGGTCAACTGGACAACTCAACTCGCCATATACGATATATAACATAAATGTAAGCTCATTTGTCGCAAAATCTCATTAACCGCTCGGAGCTGAGGGCGAGTTTGGGGCCGTCATGTCGTTAATTAGGAAGGTTTTGTAATTGAATACACAGAACCGTTATGAAGTTACCAGTGACCAGCGAACCCAAAGCGAATGTATCTTTTGCAATGTATCTGCGTGTAATTGAGCGTGAGTATCTGTGAGTTGCCATATCGCTCATCATTAGCTCATTTGTATATGCATTTAAGTGATTCGCTTGAAAGGAGCGGCACTTTGTGTCCTTCTGCACTTAATACACGCATTAAACATCTCTTGCTGCCCAATTAAATTGTCTTTTGTTTCTCTTTAACCAAAATGAAGATATTAAATATGGAGAATTGCAGAAATCAATTGCAATTCAAGGTGTCGATTTCACTTCAACAATTTTTACAAATTACAGTTTAAGGGATATTGTCGAATAGGAAATGCAGACTCGTAAAAATATTAATTTATTCGCGTTTGTTGACGTTTGTTGGACATTTGTTGGATTTGTTGGCCATGTTTACAATCAATGCTTGTTCAATGCAAATGAGACGACAAACGACAACGACAACGACAACAGCAGCTTGTCCATTCGGTTTCGGCTGTTTTTGGAATATGTAATTTAACTGATTACGGCGGAAGGGAACAACAAACGAAATGTCAACAGCAAGCAGGATAATAACAATATGAAAGGTTCAATAAGCACAAAGAAACGAATTTTTGATTTGGGGTAGCCACAAAAAAAGAAAAACAAAAATAAAAGGTGAAAAGAAAAAAAAAAGCGAAAAAATTATGTGATGTTGGGGGCAATGGAGACAATGTCCAGGAACATTAATCGCCCGTGGCATATGTTTAACTGCTGTGCGTCGTTGTCGCGTTAAAGCAGCTGCAAATTAATTAATTTCCATTTGAATTGCAAACAGTGAAATAAAAACCAAAATAAGGCGAACCGAATGTGCGAAAAAAAGAAGCGAAACCAACATTTAAATATGCACATACTTAAATGAATATGTTATGCTGCACTTGGCACTCGACGAAGCCAAAAAAAAAAAAAGCGCAACCAGCAACAGCAACAACAACGACAGCAACTACAAAGGACAACAGGTTTTATTTAATTAATTTCTTTTTGCGACCGCCGTCAAAAATTGTTGAACGACTGTTGAAAAAAGTGTAGCATACTTTTGTGCGGCTTGATTTATTTTGCCAGCAAACAGCATTTCTGGCCAACGGTGGGCGTGGCACGGAATGGAGTGGAGAGGAAATGAATGTGCCACAGCGGCCTTCTGTTTTTCCTCTCTATATATACACATATATGTATATATGTATGTATATGCGAGAATTAAGTGAGCGTAAGCTCTATGTGCGTGTGTGAGTAAATGCACTATGCATTTATGTATGTGTATAAATATTTGTTTGTGTTTGGGCAGCGAGCGCTGCTGCACGGAAAATAGCCAAATTAAAAAGCGAGCAAATGTTTAAGAAAAACTGCAGCACACACACACACACCGACACACACACAGGCTGGCCCTGGATGCAATTTACTTGCGTTGCCACGTCGCTTTAGCATCAATTTGGCTTTGGCCCCACGCTTGACATTAATGGCGACCCAAAAGCCCGCTGCACATACTCTACGAGCAACTCCGTCCGTCTGGACGTCTTGGATAATCCGATTTGCCCATTTGCATGCACTCTCAGCGTAATGCAACGCTAATCAAAAGTAAAGCACACAGAATACTTATATGTTTTGCTGGGTATTTGAAAGTCGTAGTTGCCGTGCGGTTTCCATTTGTGGGCATTCGTTAGTGGAGGCAGCAGCAGTTCAAGGCTTGCGAGGCGGCTGCCAAACAGAATTCACAGATTGAAAATTGCGTGTACGTGCAGTAGTCGTTGTTGTTTTGAGCACACACAGATTTCGGTTTGTCCTCAGCACTTTAGCTGTGCCTGCCACTTTTATTGACCCAACAACTCGCTCTCTCTCTCTCTCGCAATCATGAGCAGCAGACAAATACTGCACGACTGTCTTCAGCATACGTTGCATGTGCTGCATTACGTATACGCAACGTAGGCTGCGTGGTCGGACTTTTGGGCTAATCAGCACAAAGTGCTCAGTTGCCTAGCGATGGCGAGCTCTAATGGACTGCCAACAATGCCAGCATCCGAACAAGCAGCTAACGAGTCCTCATCTTGAATCGGCTCCTTTGTAATTACTGAATTTGTGCAAAGCACAAGACTTTCCCAACCTAATAAATTGCATGCCAAAAATACAATACAAAGAGCTCTTCACATGGCTCTTTACTCTTGTTGTGCTCTCAATTAATTGAGACGAACATTAATACAACAGTTCTTGAGCTGGGCAATTATGTTGTGCATCGTTTTTGTGGTCTAAGTTGTGCTTTCCATCAACGGACATTTGGCATATAATTCAATAAAACGATGCAATTGTTTTGCGGTATTTATTAAAATGCAAATCGTAAAACTGCATTTCTATTTCAATAATTTCACTTAACGAACCGCATTCTTGAACAATTCTTAATTAAGAATTCTTGACTCTCTGTTGTCAAATCGAAATTCCTGAATTGAAATTTAATCAGATAAAATCGGAAAATCTTCATTGTTTGCTTGGAACAAAAGCAGTTTAATTGGCTTTCGTTTCGTTTTGGGGATCTTGTTTTATTTTTGTATGTTTCGCTCTCCATTTTTGTGGCAAGTATGGGTAGCAGAGAAGTGTGGCATCAAAAACATGTTGCCATAAATTAAGCATAATAAATAAATTAACATAATTATAAAATACTCGCGAAACACACGCAAATTGTAGGCTGGCTGGCTGGCAGCATTTCAGCGCGTTGCAAATGAAAGGCCAATAAAATATTTGCCACAGCCGCAGCCACAGCCGCCATCAACCATCATGTGAGTACCTTATTTATGGCCATATACACGAGTGTGTCTCGCTCTCTTCTCGCCCCCCGGTTCGCATGTAATTTGATTTATGTTGCGGCAAAATGACAGCAGCAGCAGCAGCAGCAGCAACAGCGCCAGGTCGCAACAAATTTGCGTGTCAAAATCAAATGCGACAGCTTTGACATCCCGCAAGGCTCATTAGAAGCATCCTTACAATGATAAGGATGCGCCACAGACTTTTGCCACAAAAAAAAAAAAAAAAAATACGAAAGAAATATAAAATGAAATCAGACAGACAGTCGTACTATATAAGATGAGTTAAAGCCACTCAAGGCTTGCACAGATATTTGTTTGATACAATTAGTTAATTAGGCGAATTTGTGAGCAACTGAATTTAATTCGCATTCGAATGAATTCATTTGAATGGCCAGTACAAATGAAAGCTTTAATTGTTAGATCGAATGCATTAGGTTGTAATCAATCTGCTGCCAATTGTGATTCAATTCTGAATGCTTCTTTTGTCCAGCTCCAAATTGCAATTTCGAACAACAATCGCATTCATATTTACACACATTCACATCCATTCTGTCTCTGCTATTCACAATTAATTTGCATGCGACGAACGTTGTTTAAAGGTCACAAATGCAAATTGCAAATTGCGCTAAACTTATTGAGCTGCAGTTGCATCGAGTCTGATTTTATTTGCACTCACAATTCACTTAACACTGCCATCGCACTCAATCACTGAACGCGTGGCGAAGCGGAGGAGGCGAAAGGACGCAGGATGCTGCGACGTTTGACATTTGCTGCCCTGCTCGGGCGGCGTTGCATTGTTCGCATTGTTGAGTGCAGCGCAGAGGGAAAAAACGCTACGAACGAAGCTACATTAGCCGGAGAAGGCTAAAGAAATTTAATTAAAAAAGCCAAAGGCAGACAAGCCAAGGCAAGGCAGCCAATTTATGATGGCGACGGCAACGCGGCGTATGCGTCATGTGTGTAAGCTGGCGTTTTGAATAGACTGCGCGGAAGTGTGCGAAAAAGAGCAACAAGACAGAAAGAAAGAGTGAAAATTAATGGAAAATTAATTAAGTGTCGTTTAATGTTGTCTCTATGTAAACGCTTTCAACGCAGCGCAAATTAAATTGTTGATGCCACACAGGCGCCCAGCAGGAGGCGGCATCAACATCAACATCAACATCAACATCGACATCGAACTGTGGCAATCTCCATCGCCCCTTGCGCTGTGTGGCAGCTTCTGATTCGCTGCTGCTGACTCTTTTGATTTATTGCCTTTCATGTTGCTGCATTTTGAGTGGCACGTTGCACGTTGCACGTTGCACGTTGAGAGCGGCTGTGGTTCCATTGCTTTGCCAGCTTGCGGCCAGCCACTTGAGCGTTAGCCAGGCCATAAAATTACATTTTTGCCATGGCTAGAGAGAGCGAGGGAGTCGCCAGCAATCTCTGCACACTTTTCATATGCAAAGTAAATGCAATAGTGAATGCAAATAGCAATTTTGATGCGGCTTCAATTCAATCAGCTGCACATTATGAACACTCCCCACTCGCTGTCGCATTCCCAGTTGCAGCTGCATCCCTTTTGGTCCCTGCTGCACTTACCTTCTTGCAGTAATCAAGCAAATCCATTTTATCACGCAAACATGTGGCGCCCGTTGTCTTCTTGCTGAGGTCCGTTACCCAGCGACCCTCCTCCGACAGATACTGCGGCTGATATATTTGGCCGGCTTCGCAAAGCACGGCTATCTGTGGCTCCCAGCGCGGCGAGGCGGCCTGCAAGCAACAGAATCGGAGACACACGATTAGTTGATTAAATACAGATACAGTTGAAGTTTATCAATAAGATTTCTGATCTGATGAATATCGCATAAAGTGAGGGGAAAAATACAAGTTGCACTACATTGAACAAAAGAATTAGTTGATTCAAACAGTTCATCAATTTGAATTGTCACACAGAATTAGTTGATTAAACAGTTTATCAATTAGAATCCTCTCAATATCGGTTGAAGTGAAGTGAATATTTATGTTTTAAAGAAAACATTGTTCTGCATTGTTTGGCTGCATTTCTGTGTTCCATTATTTCAAATAAAATAATAAATGAAACGTATTGCATTTTACAGCGATACAAAATAAATCATCGTTTAATAATATTTCTATAAAAATATCAAGTATTTGAATTAAGCGAAAATCGAATCTTGCAGAAAATAAATTGGAAATGTTGAAAGTAATTTTTATATATTTATATACAAATATGTGCATCTTAACATATATTAGCTGCATGTGTGGCTCTGCATTATAATTTTCGTAAATAAAATAAAGTAAAATAATAAATCTATTGCAATAGTGAAAATGAATTTAATTCTGTCTACCAAATCTTGCCAAAATTGGAATTTAAATTTTTTTAAGTAATTTTATTTTTTGCGTTGACTTATTTGTATTAAATGCAATAAAGAACAAAATGCTGAATTTTATTGTTTTTCCATTGTATTGCTGCATTTTTATGTTATACATCGAACCTATCACATAAGAAAATAGCAAAATGAAGCGCTTCTAATTTGCGAGCGTCTGGTGTAACATTCTGTATTTATAGTATTGCATTGATTTGCAAAAAGCGGAAGGATAGTTTATGTTTGTGTGTTCTCGTGAATTGTTGATTGAATGCGCTGCTGTGTGCTGTGAATTCAAGTGAGTTCGCATGGCACAAACAAATGGATTCATGTCACGTCTGTTGCATCAACCAACCGACCAGCTGTCGTCCACACACACACACACACATATAGTATATATATCTGATAGATATATCTCGCTGCTGCCGTTTGCTTTAATTGCTAAGCAAACAGTTGCAAGAGACAGAGAGAAAAATGGGAAATTCGTGCGTCAAATGCAGTTATCGCCATCGATGCGCCTCTCAATGCATTTTGCTGGCAGCTGGCGCACTGTGCGTATGCGTAACGTAATGCACAGACAACGCATTAATCATACACCAGATGTGGGCGTGTCTGAGCGATAAAAAATGATGACGAGACAGCGAGAGCGATCACATTTAGGCTAAGAAGCGGCAGCCGTTGCAGACACGCCACATGTGGCAATCAAGTGAGACGACAACTGAACTCATTAGGCACAACGAAGCGGGGCAAGTGGCAAGTGGCAAGTGGCAAGTGGCAGGCGAAACCTCAACGATGTCTTAAATGCTTCATTACAGCTGCCAGTTGCCATTTGGCAGTTTGATGAATGACCATTGCGAATAGACAAGCAGCAAAGCGACACCAATTGATGGATTGATTCAATGATTTCGCCTTGATTTCTGAGCTACTCCAAGCATAAGATATAGTCTAAAATAATCTGTAGCAAGCACCTCGATCAACGGCTTATCGCATCTCAAAATCTCATTTATCCTTTTTTCGTGCCACTTTTTTACGCTGCTCCCAATTCGGATAACTATGAAAAACAGGCAGATTAATAGCCCATCCGTCCGTCCGTCTGTCCGTCCGTCTGTCTGTCTGTCTTCAGTTGTTCGCTGCTGCAATTGTTTCAGCTGCTGCAATTTCCATTAGTCGCCGCCATTGTTTGATATCTGCGCTGATAAGCTGCCGTTGGCGCAAAAAATGCGCCAGCCATTCATATTCTCAGTTGCATTCCCATTTGCATTCGTATTCGTATTCGCATTCAAACACTTCGCATTCATTCTGTGCGTGATTCATTCAGCGCGCACAATTCGAAATGCTTTCAATCTAAAAGCTGCGCTCAGTTATTTGCCCATCTTCTATGTAAAAAACAGGCTGACAATATTCTTATTATTGAAATGCAACATTTTTTGTAATTAAATTATACTGTTATTATGCCGACTTGCATTCCATTTTATATTTTTATATATTTGCAAGCATTCAACTAATTGAAAATAATTGGTAAGCAATTGAAATTTATCGAATTGCAAATTATCGCAATGAAAATTAATTTAATTTCTTTTTTTTACAGAGTCTTAATTCCAAGTAGCGTTCTTAAATATTTGCTGGCTTTGAAATAATTGAATAAGAAGACTTTAATTAACTTTAAAATAAATTAAATGATTTCATTTTTGCCCAAAGCATAATATTTCCAAGCATTGAAATAATTGCAAACAATCGAAATTTTATATTTAGAAGTTGATTATTAGTTGCTGACCAGCAAGACTTTAATTTACTTGAAAATAAAGTAAGTGATTCTTTTTTAGTTGTGGGCAATATTTCAAGTGTTCGAGACAAGTGGCAGCATCCTGTTTTATTGCTTTTAATCCTTGATCTGTGCTCACTCAGACTTGTGATTTCATCGTCGTCATGTTGCTGCGACGGAACTTTCATAACAAGCCCATTTGTTTTCTTTCTGGCAATTTGTTGCTGCTGTTGTTGTTGTTGTTGTTGTTGTTGTTGGCGTTGACATGACAACATAAAATTCGAGCTGTCCCCCAAACTGCCTGTGGTGTTGGCCTGGCATGTAAACTCCATTATCAAAATGCATTTGACGAACGTAGCTGACGTAGCTGCACATAAACTGCATTAAAGAAGCCTTCCTTCCTGCCCCCGCCCCCCCTTCCGCCCTGCTAATAAATATAATAATAGCGTGAGGCGCCCTGAGCATGTGTGTGTGTGTGTGTGTGTGTCGAGTTCCTGTTGCAGCTGCAACTTTAATTTCGACTCCGACTCCGACTCGAACTCATTTTCCTGCTCTGACGGCGCTGCCTTGTCTGTCAGCCATTCATCCATGCATCCACACACACACACACACACACTCGCACAGCAATTGCCATAATTCATGTGTGTGTGTGTGTGTGCGCTCAACTATTTCAAAAGTAATTAAGTTGGCAAAAAGGCGGCAACGACGTCGTTGTTCTGCTCTGCAACGTTCGTTCGCCTTCTTGTTTGTGACGTTGCAGCATTTTTCCAGCCAATCTAATAATTCACAAAAGCCAAACATATACACACACACACACACGCTAACACGCTGTTGTTGTTTGTTGTGTTTGCATACGAAAAATTCTTTGGCTCGACTTTTTGCTTGGCTGAGCTTTTGCCTCTTCAACGCCATTATTGCTATCGGTCTGGCCATATTTGTTGTGCACACTGTTGTGCCTGCCTGCCAGCCTGCCTGCCTGTTGTTTATGGTGACACCATGGCATATGCCAACAACAACAACAACAGCAACAACAACAACGACAGCAACAACAAATGTGTTGCAATCGCTGTAGCTGAGCCAAAGCAGTAGGCGGCATATTTAATATTGCCGCTGCCGGGGCAACGCAATCCGCCCACACGAAAACCAACTCATGCACATATAACACACACACACACACACACACATGCACACACACATGCACACACTCACATACATTGGGAAAACAAAATAATACGATACATTCGCAGGTGAAATTGGCAGAAATTTGGCTCACATTTCAGCACTTAACTCGAAATTGTTTCAACGCTTCTGTTGCGGTCATCAAATGCTTCTGAAGTCAATTACAATTGAATTGCAGCTGCAGTAATGCCGACAACCGATTGAATCGGACTCAAATATCGTGCTGAACTACATATATTTAACAAAAATATATTTGCTTAAATATGCATTTTCAACAATTTCTGAAACATTCAATTTTTCAGTTGCGCCCAAAAGTATGCAATATTTTGCGAAAAATTTGCATTTTCGTTGCTGTTGTGTGGCACAAACGGATCCGGATCCGGATCTGTGGCAAAGTGGCAAGCAGCAAGCGGCAGCAGAGTAATCAAGCATTCAGTATTAGCCTGACCAGACCTATGATGATGAACTTGTGTTGCAAGGTTGCCAATCATCGGAAATGAGTTGGCAACAATTTGGCTGGCGGCATTGCGCCAGTTGCAAGCAGACGCAGAGCGAGTCATTGGCAGGCGACAATCCAAATCGAAATTAAACAAACGCACACACACACACACACACACAGGGAGAGGGGGCTGCATGCAACGCAGCGGAAACGGAAGCGGATGTTGCAACGGGCGCCTGGCCAAAGGCAACGGCAACAGCAACGGCAAACGGCAATTGCAATTGCCAAAGTCTGCAGGCCAACAACAATGTTGCACAGTCTGCCAGCCACGCCCCCCGCCCACTGGCACTGTTGCCACTGTTGCTGGCAATCAAAGCTTGTGTCGTGTGTTTTTGCGCGAGGCAAAAATGTAATCAAACGAACGCCTGCCAAACCCTTTTGCAACAGCAGGTAACGGCACTCAGCACTCAGGACTCAGGACTCAGCACTCAGGACTCAGGGGCGTGGCTGGAACTTCAGTTCAGTTCGTTTCAGGTGACAGTGACAGGGCGTCGAGTGGTTGTCAACCAGCTGCCAAATCGTCGGCGCAGAACATGCAAAAATGCTGCGGTCACTTTGAAGCGCCTTCCAAAATTCGCAGGGTTCACATGACGTGGCAGCAACATTTCAGCAGCCACAACTCATTCTAGCTAACAAGTATTTCCACTCAATATATCAATTTATCAATTATATACCATCCATCGCCCTGTGGCTACAGTCTATAAATAGCAGCCATGCCGAAGCTGTTGCTGAAGCCAAAGTTCCCCTTCTCGTTAGCAAATCTGACATATTGATTCGCCCATGTCATGCCGAGCAGCAGTTTTGCGGCATACGTATTTAGTTAGTTCGTTAGGCAAACGCCATAAATAACACTCAAATTGTTCAATGCGTCCGTTCGATGCACAAATTTGCATATTTTACAGTACAGTGACAGCTCGAAAGCAAAGCTGACATTGTACCAAACATTTACTTTACTCCACTAACAAATGCCCAGCGGACCAACATTTCTGCATGCCATTCGAATGGGCGACAGTTGGTTGTCGGAATCATATTTTAGAAATATCTGCAAAGCGTCCAACTCGATACTGTTGAGATACGTTTTTTGAAATATTACTATTGAGATGAAAATTGCATCTGGGAAACTATTAATTGCACAACAGCAGTTGACCGAAAATTGTATTTTTCAAATATTTCGAATGGGTCGAGATACATTTTTGAAGCAGGTATTTTTCTGATTTGTTTAACTTTGATATAAATGAAAATTACATTTGGGAAATTATTAATTGCACATCAATCTGTTAAAGCAGCAGATGTTTAAAAAATGTATGCCTTATATATCTTAAATAGATTGAGATACATTTATTGAGATACTTTTTGGATTAATTTAAATTGTATTTCACTTAAAACTACATTTGGTATATTGCTATTTTTGTATTTCCTAACATACTTTATATAGATGCAAATACTTTAATATCACTTGAGTAATGTAAAAACTTTCAACAAAATTAATCAGATATGAAATAGGCAACATTTAGTTGTCCGAATAAAATTTATTAATTCATTTTTCGATCTCAGAAAATTAATTTAAAGAAATTGTTTTTAAATACTCGCAGACATTGCAATGCCAAAAAACTTCAATGTTAACATCTCACAATATTAATCGGTAGTAAAATGAATATTTGTACAAAATATAAACCAAAGATTGGTTCGATTTGTTGAACAACATTTAAAATGTGACGAGCACAAAAGCTGTGGGAGTGCAGAATAAACGCGAATGATTTACAGATCTTTGGGGCTGGACATTTCTATTAATATGCGGAAAGTTATTAGAAAGTTGCTTGGCACTGGCCGAGCAAGCAATGTGTCTTAAGTAAATAACAACAAGTGCGGAACAAGTTGTTTGTTTGCTTATGATAAACTTTTTGGGGAATGTTGCCTAAGCATTTTGGGCGATAGAGATTCGTGGAATCGATTGCCACAAATGCGAGCGAGCAGAGTCAACTTAAACCTGACGCCCAATTTCAAATTATTTATAGACTTTAAAAAGTCGCAGACAACAACAGAGCAGGGGAAATGGAGAAGGAGAAGGAAAAGCACGCCAAAGAGAATAGAAGAAAAGCAAAGCAAACTGGGCAATAAGTACATGCTACTTATAATGCGGCAGTGGCAACGGGCAGAAACACAATTATGTTAATGTTTACTCGACCGTAATTAACTCAAATTTATGATATTTTAATTTCGCCACAGCGACGATGCCACTGAGGGCGGTGGCGGCGGCAGGGGGGGCGTGGCTGGCCGACGACAGGCGACACTTGAGAGCGCAAAAGTTGAAAACGTTCAAAGCAAAGCGCAAAACCAAAAGAAGCACAAAAGAAATTGCGTTATAATAACACACGTAATAAGTTTTTCCTTTCGCCGTCTCTGTTTCTCCCACTGTCTGCTCCATCTCCCATGGCTGGCATTTTCCCCCATTTTCCCCCATTTCCACATTTCCCCAATTTCGCATTTCACATCGTCGCTCAGCAGCCGGAACAAGAGCCAGGGACAAATACAATTTTAATGCGAGCGCGTTAAGCAAAGAAGACAACAAGAAAACAATTTCGCATGGCCTTATCAAAGATTGAATACCCTTTCAGAAAGGCCATCGAGAAAACGAGTGGAAAATGGCGAGATGGATTAATAATGACTTAGGCCGAAAGCTGCGGCCACTTCAGTGATGATTGCAAACTTATAATAAGTGTTTAATTAACATTTTCATTAACGCACAAATATTGAAGCCTTCAACCCTGATTAGCACTTTATTCTCGCCATTTTTATTCATTTATTTTGATTTGGAATCGATCATGGAATAAAATCTAATCAAATATTTTGATGATGAAAGTAAATTGCGAAAATAAATCCATAAAGTATTTAAATGCAGCTCGGTTGGATTTAGTTTCAGTCCGAATTAAAATGTCGCCCTAATTGTGCGAAATGTAATGGGAATGATGAAATAAAGCTTTATTTGGGGTCGGAAGTGCATAGTGGAAAACGTAAAATTTATTGTTTGTCAAAGTCGCTCCAAAAGAAAAAGAAAACGAAAAAAGAAAATGTATGCGAAAAAGGCGGACAAAAAAATGTAAAAGCAAAAAGTGGGAGAAAGAATGGAAATTATGTTGTGCATGTTAAATGCGGACAGGCATGAAAACAACACGTAGCAAATGCAAGACAAATAGTGAAAAATAGCCAGTAAAGGGGAAGGGGAGTGCGTGTGGGTGTGGCACGATGTGGGTGGCAATGTTTTGTTTTTTTTTGGACGAAATGGCGTGTCTCGTTGGCTAGGATTAAAGCAAGTCAAAGTTGAAAGTTTCGGCCACTGCACAAGCAAACACACAACCTAATCACACTAAAGCTGCCGCCCACAAACACACACATACAGAGAGTACACGCACACACACACACACACAGAGACGACGCTGTGACTATTATTTATGACTTTGGTACGTTTTTGCCTTTCTGTGCATTTTTCGCTTTTTGGCATTTAATTTTTTGTGTTGCGGCTCAATTTCAAGTGTCAAAGCATTCTCTAGTAGTTGTGTTGATGACTCAGCATGTCAAACACACACACACACACACACACATACACACGCACACACACACATGTGCGTTGTTGGGGGTTTATGGCTTGCCGCTGGCATTTGCCATTAAATTTCGACGCTTTGTCTCTGTCCTGTTTGTGCCTCAATCCGATTGCCTCTCACGTTGCTACTTGTGTGCGTGCCACACAGTGGAGAGATCAGCCCGGAGGCGACTTACATTGCCTGCCAGTGTTGCCCTGTGTTCCAAAGTATTCAGTGCGAAGTGCACAAACTTCGAAACCGAACACCGAACACCCAAAACTTTGTCGACAACAACTTTTGTGCCAAGTGAAATCTGAAAAATGCTCCAACTGATGTCTTCATCTGTGTGTGTGTGTGTGGCATGCAGGTAACTCACACTACAGATTGCTTTGACAGACTACACACACACACACACACTCGCACATGCAAATTGAAATTAATTTGCAGGGCAGCCTGCAAGTATGCAACAGAAATTTTTATTCGGCAACTTTGTTGCCTTCGTGTGCAATGCACTTCTAATTGACGCTGCAAAAAGCTGTTTTAATTACATTTGAGGTGAACTCTTTGCACATACTCGTCTATATAGTATAGTATGTATATTTTGAGCATGCTTGCCATAAACTTGGACAGCAAATAAGTTGCATCATCAGTTGGCATTTCAATTACATTTTTATCAGTCAACTGCATTCTGCGCATCTAATTGATTTTGCATAGCTTCCCAACGTTATCCAAATGATATTATCCAGTTGCTGGCCCCATTTTTTATTTTGGCAGCAAAGTCGCCGCCCAGTTTGCGATTCCCATTTGATTTTCGACTTCTATTTGCCCAGTGCGACTCTTTAGATTATACTATATATGGGTTATATGCTCCTCCTCCTCCTCCTCCTTCTCGCTCGTTATTTGTCGATTTGGTGCAGGTCGCCAGCAGCCTGCCAAATTGCCTCTCGCTGCCCAACTCTCTTTCCTTTTCCATTTCCACTTCCCCATTCAGTTTTTTTCCATTCGTCTTTTTAGAAAACACAGTTTTGAGCTAATTGAGTGTGATTCGAATGGCTGGTGATGGGAATTTCATGTGCATTTACGACGCCACAAGGACCTCTCTGATAATGATAATGTTGATGATGAAGATGGAAGCAACGTGCTAATGATCCATCGATTCGATTGAGTTCTGCGGCACAATCAGATTATTCACTTCGAATAGCGACAGATAAAAGCCTACTTTGTGCGCTCTGCACCTCGGCTCATTCAATTAGCAGACTTTTAATTCAAAAATGTTTCTCTGCAAGTATTTGTTCAGCTTCTGAATGAAATGTTTTTAAGCTACAAGACAACAGAAAAGCAAAGAATAATGCTGATGACTGTGTTTCTTGTTTCAACTGACAAGGGACTTCAAATATTGCAAGCTATTAAATATTTACGCATCAGTTACAGAACAACTTGGATTGCTGTTAAATATATTGAAATATTTACAATCTATATATCTATAAGAGCTGTTTTTCAGCACTCTATTTAATCTTTGTATTTCCGCACACTCAATGAAATATTAAATTAAAAGTAACTTTTGCGCACTCAATGAAAAACTCATTTCTGTGCTCGAAACATTTCTCAGCGCTTTTTCTAGCATCGATTCGGTCGGGACAGTCATCATAACCTGTCCATGATTTACTGACCATTTCAAGAAGCCAAGCGAACAGTGTTTAAAAATTGCGCAAAACAAAACAATATCAAGAGCCAAAAAAAAAAAAAACTGTAAATTAAGTCCGTTGGAAATTAATGCTGAATCAGCAAACCAATCAGCAAAATTACGCAGCGAAAATGGTCCGGGTGCGGTTCGGAGTTGGTTATGGATCCGGTTCCGGAGCACGCTCCCGACCACGTCCGCATATAGAATATATACTATATACATACATATATATTTATGTACATGGGGCATTAATGGCCCTAAAATGCATTGCATTGAAAATTGGGGCTAACAACATTTTTAAGCTGGCCACAAATTGTTGGGGCTTAAGTCCCAAAAAAAAAAAACAAAACAAAAGCGTTTCATAATAAATATGATTAATTTTACAGGCTCACAGGCCGTTGTCTGTGCGTGAGTGTGTGCGTGAGTGTGTGTGTGTGTGTGTGTGTGCGGTACAGTTGGCCACAGTTCGTATGAGATGCAGGGCGAAAAATGAAAATTTCAAATCAAGAGAAATTTGTGCAAAACTAAGTGGCGAACGAACGAGGCCAGCAAATGGATGCGCAACGGTCGAAGCCATTAAACAATAATAAAATTAAAAAACAAAAACTGAAAAATGTGAGAAATGGGAATAAAAAAAACACAAGAGAGAGCGAGAGAGAGAGAGGCGGCAAAAAAGTGCTGCACGCTTTTGGGCGTTGCGTCCATGACGAGGCATTGCAATTCAATTAAGTGTAAAAACTAATTAAGTGACTCTGCGATGGATCAAGGCCTGGCAAAACGATGCTTTTAAGGCAGCACAAGACAGCAGTGTGTGTGTGTGAGTGTGTGTGAGTGTGTGCGAGTGTGTGCGAGTGTGTGTGTGTGTATATGTTGCATACTTTTTGGTAAAACTTTGGCGTGCGTCAAAAATAAATTGAAACCGGAAGCAGCAGCAGCAGCAGCAGCAGCAACACATACACAAAAGTCAGACAGAGAGTGAGAGAGAGAGAGAGGAAGTAAGCGAGAGAGGGAGAGAGAGCGTGTTGGAAGTCGTGCGTGTTTCAAGATGGCGACTTTGACAACACTTGGGCCTAATGGCAGTCTGACAGTCTGGCAGGCAGCCCAACAAAAACTTTGCCCTGACAGCGACTAATTCTCATTCACTTGATGCACACACACACACACACACACACTTGCAGGCATACAAATCCAAATCCATTTCCATACACAGTTCACCCCTACCCTCCCCCCCCCCCTTCTGACGCTTTGCTCCGCACTCATTTTCATTTTAATCGCAAGCGTAAGCCAAATGAAAAGCTTTTTCAATTTATTTTCTCACATCTTCTCTTGCCTCACCTAGAAGTTCGGCCAAACCTTTGATGCTTAATCATTTGGCAAGGCTGGCGAGGATGTGGAACGTGAAGCTCGACTTTCGCTTCGAGCTGCCGCTACACTTAATATCCTGTTGAACCAAACAACAACGCTGAACAATGGCGTAAACAAGATGAAACTGTGCAGAATTCTGTATGCGATCGCTTCGCATCATTTATGCTCTTTACAATATTAAAGCGGATTGCCGGATTAGAAAAGTGTTGCGCACCCGGGGCAGATAATGAACTGAAAGCATTCATATTTGCATATGAATAAATCAAATTTTACATTCGCGCAGTAAACAATTTGAGAATTGAGGAGAGAGGAGATACGAACTAACAGTCTAGCAGAAGGAGTTGCTACTAGTCTAGCAGAAGGAGTTGCTACTAGTGTAGCAGAAAGAATTGCTACTAGTCTAGCAGAAGGAGTTGCTACTAGTCTAGCAGAAGGAGTTGCTACTAGTGTAGCAGAAGGAGTTGCTACTAGTCTAGCAGAAGGAGTTGCTACTAGTGTAGCAGAAAGAATTGCTACTAGTCTAGCAGAAGGAGTTGCTACTAGTGTAGCAGAAAGAATTGCTACTAGTCTAGCAGAAGGAGTTGCTAACTAATTGAGCTTGGATATAAAATAGTTTAAAATGTCATTTGCGATGTTGACAATTTGAGAATTGAGGAGAAGGGCGCAGATCATTTGCTAGTTAATTGAATTTGCATATGAATCAATCAAAATTGGCATTCGCGAAGTAAACAATTTGAGAATTGAGGAGAGGGGCGTTGATCATTTGCTAGTTAATTGAATTTGCATTTGTATAACTCAAAATTGACATTCGCGAAGTAAACAATTTGAGAATTGAGGAGAAGGGCGTTGATCATTTGCTAGTTAATTGAATTTGCATATGAATAAATAAAAGTGTACATTCGCAAAGTAAACAATTTGAGAATTGAGGAGAAGGGCGTTGATCATTTGCTGGTTAATTGAATTTGCATATGAATCAATCAAAATTGACATTCGCAAAGTAAACATTTTAAGAATTGAGGAGAAAGGAGATACGAACCAACAGTCTAGCAGAAAGAATTGCTACTAGTCTAGCAGAAGGAGTTGCTAGCTAATTGAGGTTGGATATAAAATAGTTAAAAATGTCATTTGCGATGTTGACAATTTGAGAATTGAGGAGAAGGGCGCAGATCATTTGCTTGGTAATTGAATTTGCATTTGAATAACTCAAAATTGACATTCGCGATGTTGACAATTTGAGAATTGAGGAGAAGGGCGCAGATCATTTGCTAGTTAATTGAATTTGCATTTGAATAACTCAAAATTGACATTCGCGATGTTGACATTTTGAGAATTGAGGAGAAAGGAGATACGAACTAATAGTCTAGCAGAAAGAATTGCTACTAGTCTAGCAGAAGGAGTTGCTAGCTAATTGAGGTTGGATATAAAATAGTTAAAAATGTCATTTGCGATGTTGACAATTTGAGAATTGAGGAGAAGGGCGCAGATCATTTGCTTGGTAATTGAATTTGCATTTGAATAACTCAAAATTGACATTCGCGATGTTGACAATTTGAGAATTGAGGAGAAGGGCGTTGATCATTTGCTGGTTAATTGAATTTGCATATGAATCAATCAAAATTGACATTCGCAAAGTAATCATTTTGAGAATTGAGGAGAGAGGAGATACGAACCAACAGTCTAGCAGAAAGAATTGCTACTAGTCTAGCAGAAGGAGTTGCTAGCTAATTGAGGTTGGATATAAAATAGTTAAAAATGTCATTTGCGATGTTGACAATTTGAGAATTGAGGAGAAGGGCGCAGATCATTTGCTTGGTAATTGAATTTGCATTTAAATAATTCAAAATTGACATTCGCGAAGTAAACAATTTGAGAATTGAGGAGAGGGGCGTTGATCATTTGCTGGTTAATTGAATTTGCATATGAATCAATCAAACTTGGCATTCGCGAAGTAAACAATTTGAGAATTGAGGAGAGAGGAGATGCGAACCAACAGTCTAGCAGAAAGAATTGCTACTAGTCTAGCAGAAGGAGTTGCTAGCTAATTGAGGTTGGATATAAAATAGTTAAAAACGTCATTTGCGATGATGACAATTTGAGAATTGAGGAGAAGGGCGCAGATCATTTTCCTAGTAAATTGAATTTGCATTTGAATAACTCAAAATTGGCATACGCGAAGTAAACAATTTGAGAATTGAGGAGAGAGGAGATGCGAACCAACAGTCTAGCAGAAGGAGTTGCTACTAGTGTAGCAGAAAGAATTGCTACTAGTCTAGCAGAAGGAGTTGCTACTAGTGTAGCAGAAAGAATTGCTACTAGTCTAGCAGAAGGAGTTGCTACTAGTCTAGCAGAAGGAGTTGCTACTAGTGTAGCAGAAAGAATTGCTACTAGTCTAGCAGAAGGAGTTGCTACTAGTGTAGCAGAAAGAATTGCTACTAGTCTAGCAGAAGGAGTTGCTAGCTAATTGAGGTTGGATATAAAATAGTTAAAAATGTCATTTGCGATGTTGACAATTTGAGAATTGAGGAGAAGGGCGCAGATCATTTGCTTGGTAATTGAATTTGCATTTGAATAACTCAAAATTGACATTCGCGATGTTGACAATTTGAGAATTGAGGAGAAGGGCGTTGATCATTTGCTGGTTAATTGAATTTGCATATGAATCAATCAAACTTGGCATTCGCGAAGTAAACAGTTTGAGAATTGAGGAGAGAGGAGATACGAACCAACAGTCTAGCAGAAAGAATTGCTACTAGTCTAGCAGAAGGAGTTGCTAGCTAATTGAGGTTGGATATAAAATAGTTAAAAACGTCATTTGCGATGATGACAATTTGAGAATTGAGGAGAAGGGCGCAGATCATTTGCTAGTAAATTGAATTTGCATTTGAATAACTCAAAATTGACATTCGCGAAGTAAACATTTTGAGAATTGAGGAGAAAGGAGATACGAACTAACAGTCTAGCAGAAGGAGTTGCTACTAGTCTAGCAGAAGGAGTTGCTAGCTAATTGAGCTTGGATATAAAATAGTTAAAAACGGCATTTGCGATGTTGACAATTTGAGAATTGAGGAGTAGGGCGCATATCATTTGGTAGTTAATTGAATTTGCATATGAATCAATCAAAATAGGCATTCTCGAAGTAAACAATTTGAGAATTGAGGAGAAGGGCGTTGATCATTTGCTGGTTAATTGAATTTGCATTTGAATAACCCAAAATTGACATTTGCGAAGTAAACAATTTGAGAATTGAGGAGAGAGGAGATGCGAACTAACAGTCTAGCGGAAAGAATTGCTACTAGTCTAGCAGAAGGAGTTGCTAGCTAATTGAGCTTGGATATAAAATAGTTTAAAACGGCATTTGCGATGTTGACAATTTGAGAATTGAGGAGTAGGGCGCATATCATTTGGTAGTTAATTGAATTTGCATATGAATCAATCAAAATAGGCATTCTCGAAGTAAACATTTTGAGAATTGAGGAGAAAGGAGATACGAACTAACAGTCTAGCAGAAGGAGTTGCTACTAGTCTAGCAGAAGGAGTTGCTAGCTAATTGAGCTTGGATATAAAATAGTTAAAAATGTCATTTGCGATGTTGACAATTTGAGAATTGAGGAGAAGGGCGCAGATCATTTGCTAGTAAATTGAATTTGCATTTGAATAACTCAAAATTGACATTCGCGAAGTAAACATTTTGAGAATTGAGGAGAAAGGAGATACGAACTAACAGTCTAGCAGAAGGAGTTGCTACTAGTCTAGCAGAAGGAGTTGCTAGCTAATTGAGCTTGGATATAAAATAGTTTAAAACGGCATTTGCGATGTTGACAATTTGAGAATTGAGGAGTAGGGCGCATATCATTTGGTAGTTAATTGAATTTGCATATGAATCAATCAAAATAGGCATTCTCGAAGTAAACAATTTGAGAATTGAGGAGAAGGGCGTTGATCATTTGCTGGTTAATTGAATTTGCATTTGAATAACCCAAAATTGACATTTGCGAAGTAAACAATTTGAGAATTGAGGAGAGAGGAGATGCGAACTAACAGTCTAGCGGAAAGAATTGCTACAAGTGTAGCAGAAGGAGTTTCTATAATGGTAAATACATAAGCCTGCAACTTTTGGGAGCTTAAAACGAACTACCGATAAGCCATATAGCATTCTGGGTGCTCCTCAGTCAAAGTCAAAGTCGTTGAGGGGCCGCAGAATCGCAGCTACTAATTGCATTGATGCTGAGCTGTAGTTGCAGTTGGCGTTGGCACGCGATACAGGGGGAGGGAAGGAAAGAAGGAAGATGGCAGACAGAAGTCGTTGCAGTGGCTTTGATGAACGCTGATTTAAGCTTTAAGCATTTCACGCTCATTATGGCCAGCGACACAGACAGAGGCACTCGGCAAGGTGCTCGGATAAAAGCTGTTGAAAGCCTTGATTGAATCGCCTGGCTGTGGGTCGAGTTAGTTCATTAAATCAGCTCGCACTTGGCAGCTGACCAAACGGTAACTTCACTATCTATATATATGTATATAGTATAGTATAGTGTGTATGTATATCGTTTAGTAAATCAGCTTTGAGCTCTTGCTTGCTGTTTATCTGCTGTTTCTTTTCGCACTTTGTTTGCTATTTCGATTTTTCTCTCTGCCAGCGTTTTCTCATTATCTCTGTGAAGCGAAGTCAATGAATTACACACCCTGAGTGCGGCAGGGGGAAGAAGGGGGGGATAAATGCTGCTTACGTGCATAAATTACAAACAGACTGTGGCAGAACGAGTGCAGCTGAAATGTCGACGGCAACAAGGTGCTGCTGGCAAATAAGCAAGACAATGTGACGACGAGATAGACGTGCAACTTTGTTGCAAGACACACAAAACACGTGAATACAAAATACAAAATACTTGCCACAAAACTTCTGCCATTGAGTTTAGCTGCTGCTGCGTATCGAATTAACTTTACCAACGCACAACAGCAGCAACAACTAGAAGCAATGCGTTTGTGCCCCAGGCTTCTTAATTAAGTGTGAAAAGTGCACACGAGGCACACAGCACATTCAGTGCTGGACAATGGGTCACAATTCACTTCAATCACAATCCGATTACTCCGACTGAGTAATTCGATGTCTTTATGGACACATTTTCAAAAGGTGGCACTTTGCAATTGCACTTCAATAACAGCCAGATTAAGCTGCCACATCAAATAAATAAAATAACAGCAAAGTCAGTCTTGAATTAGTAAATATAATCGAAATAAGCAAACAAAACTGAGATATTTCATTTTATGCTTGGCAAAAAGTTTTTCCTGAAAACTCTTTTGCAATTTGCAATTGTAAAGTATTTAGAATATGATTTAAATCATTTTCTCTGATCTCTTAATAAAATTGCATACCTTTTATAATTATTTACGCACAATAATTCATGTCCACGAACTCGGCTTATTTAAATCAAATGTTTAGTTTAATCAAATTAATTGCAATTGAAATGTTTATTTCAAGAAAACTTTCCGCTTTGCAATAATTCCTTCATTATTTATTCACATAAATGATTTAAAATCACTTATGAATTATCGTTTCTGATTTCTAAAAATCTTTCAGCTTTACAATAATTCCTTCAGTATTTATTTAAGTTAAATTTTAATTTTAACCATGGATGTATTTTTTTTTCTGATTTCGAATTAAATGGTTTATTTTTCATATACAAAATAGAAAACCAAACTAATGAACGAAATCGCATTTCACGCTTATTTTTCTGTTTATTTTAATTACATTTTCAACTGAATCTTCTTTATGAATTCTTCCCGATCGAAAATGCAATTATAATTTGGAATTTTCAATTAATCGAACATAGCTGCAAATAATTAAATGAATATCTATAAAGCTAACTAAATTCATTTTAAGCCCAACACCGCATTGTCGACTAAATCCACTCTGAAAATAAAATGAATAGTAGCTGATCTCAAGTTTAATTTTGAAGACATAGTTAATCGATCTTGCTGCGACATTTTTGCATTAGCAGCTGCGATTGTGGCCCATTGTGCCCGGAAATCGTTGTCGTTTTGCAATTTTGCATTCTGGGGTTGTTGGGTTCAATGTATGTTAATGGGTCGGGTCGTCAAAGGGGCGTCGCTTCGAAATGGAGCTGGAGGTGGCAGTGGCAGATACGGGTGGCAGATACGAGCTCGCTCTGCTACCAACTTAAGTCTCAAAACAGACACACACTCACACACATTGAACACACAACATATAAAGGCAAAATGATGATGATGGAGTGCAATTACTTGAGGCGGAAGTGACAGAAGTTGCTGCGTCTTTGGGGGGGGGGGGCAGGAAATGGAAGTTGGGCGGTGGCAGAAGGCAAAGTGCGCCAACCAAATGAACTTTAATTAAATTCTTTATATGCATGCTGGTGCGTAATTTTTACTCTCTGCGCTCCTTCGCACATTGCCATTATAAACTGGCAGAGTAGTGAAGTGTCCTGGTTTAAATATGTTGCAATATACACATTTTTCTTTTGGGCTAAAAGTCAGCGTTGTTGCAGTTGCACGTGCCAAGGTGTGGCAAATAAGTAAATTAAAATTGCACCTTCTCGTTTTTTTGGTTGTTGTTGCTGTTGTTGTGCTTTCGAACTTTGCAGTGAACTTTTACACTTGCTTTTGCTTGCTGCCAAAGTTTTCGTGCATCTTTCTAGCGCCTTCGCACAAAGGTCGCACAAAACTTTTGCGTTTTTCATTTCTGCACTTTTTCATCGCACTTTTTTTGTACCCATTAAAACTGAGTTGCGGCACCTACATAATTTCCCTGATACCAGGTATTGCGCTTGTCGAGCATGCTCAACTTACAGCAGCTCGTCATTATAATTATTATTTCTCCCTTCTGTTTTTTTTTCGCGCTTCGCTAATTTCTGTTTTGTCAACTGGACGCCATTTGGCTTCCTTATTTAAACGCTCTTTGCCATGATAGTTACTTTTTTGCACATTCCCTTCTTCTCTCTCTCTCTCTTTCGTTGTCGTTTAATATTTGTGCATATTTAGCAAAAAGTTGCGAAAAATAACTGGAGAGGGAGGAGAACTTAAAAATTAGTACAATTAAGTTTAATTGACGTAATTTTTAGTGACGCCAGCTACACTGGAGGGAGGGAGGAGAGTGAACAGTTGGCAAACTGTTCTAAAACTGTTCCAAGGGGCACGCAGGGGGGGAGGGGGCAACATTAACAAGTTCATAATGGCGAAATATGCAATTTGAGCTGTGCGCAGCTCAACAGCAGTTGGACACTTGAATGGCACCCAATTACAAAGTGTGCAAAGTAACCCGATGGGACTTCTCCATCTCCATCTCTTTCTCTCTTCCTTTCTCTGTCCGTTCAGTTGTGTGGGGCAGGAACAATAACAGTCGGACGATGATATGATATGAGGGATGCCGAATTTCGCTTTGTTATCACTTTTTATGGCCACAACTTCTCGAGGGGCGATTGCTCTACTTTTTTTGTGTTAGTTTTAATTTTGGTAAACATTCCGGCTTTACTCTTATTTATGTATGTTTGCATTGATTTAATTTCCCTTGTACAATTATGTTTGGCATTTATTTATCAGCACGCACATATCGATTTATCCTATCCACTGATTGCCGCTCGATAACCACATTATTTGTTCAGCTTATTTATTTAGTTTTTCACAATTAATTCGCTATTTTCTCTTGCATTTATTTTGATGCTTATATCTGAAATTTGTGAATTTATATTTTTGACCCGCAGCTTTCAATTTTCTGCTCTTGTCTGAAATACTTAATTAGAGTTCTAATTTTGAAAAAACCAACGTCGAAATATTGTAAACTCTTCAGTCAGTCAGGTCATTATATTTATTATTTCTGTGGTTATTCGATAGATATGATTGATTAGTCTATTCATTATTTCTGTAGTTTTGTATTATCTAAGTCTATTTAATTTATTTATTTTTTTTTATAGTAATTTAAATTTCGATTCTAAGTATTTTTGTTCATATTAAACCATTCATTTTGAATAAAACATGTTGCAATACTGATATGTTTTTTTTAGTTTTAAAAACTATTCCAACTTTCACAATAATTGAATAAAATATATTGTATAGTGCATTATACAACTTATATATATTTTTTTTTGAATGAATACAATTCTTCGTAATTACTCGCAAAAGATTTAAATGTTGCTTTCAGAGGAGGTTAAATTATAGTCTCATCGATTACATATCGATGACAGAGAACACGCCCAGAGCAAGTGCTGAGCACATGACGTCGCTTTATGGTTGTCTTCCCTGACAGATTGACTGACTGACTGACTGACTGATTGACTGACTGACTGCCTGAAGTTAGGGTTGACAGCCTCTCGCTGCTTGGATCTTAATGGGAATGTGCGGCATGCTTGCAATGGCCTTTGCTTTCGGCTTTTGTCTTTTGTGTTTGTCTCTTGTTGTCTGTCCGTCCGTCTGTCCGTCCGTCTGTCGTTGTCATTGTTGTTTATGCCTTCTGTACACTTGCCGTTGCTTCATTCATTACACACAGCTCAAATTGGCTTTGTTGTGACTTCTTCATCTGACTACGGCTTCTGCAATTTTGTCTTCTTTCTGTTTTTTTTTTTTTTGTCCTCTCGTTCGTTGTAATCTGTAAAGTCTGCATTGCTTCAAAATCCATAAGAAAAACAACGCACGCAGGACATGTACATATACATATATATACACATATATGTATGTGTATGTGTATGTGTATATGGTAAGATATCCTCGCAAGAAGACAACAACCCCAGACCCGAGACAAATGCCTCAAACCAACGCGTAATTTCCTTTTTTTTTCTCTTTTACTTAGCTGCTGCTCATTTCGTGAATGCTCTCTGGGCGAAAAGTGGGCGTTAAAGTGGGCGTTGGAGTGGGCGTGGATGTGAAGCTGCTGCTCGGTACAGCCGAAAGGAAGTTTACTTTGTCGCAGTGTCATTTATTTTGGCATTTTTGCCACTGACGTTTGTCGCTGCTTCAGCTTCAGCTTAAGACTCGCACTCGCAGTCGTGCTTATTGTTGTTGTTCTGCTGCTGGTGCTGCTGCTGCTTCTTCTTCTACTGCTGCTTCTGTCGTCATCATCATAATCGTTAGTTTCGCCTTTCAGTCGCACTCACTGCGACTCCCAAGCCTCTCATTTTCCTTCACCCCCCGCCCGCTGGCGAGTTAAGAGAAACCCCAAAAACGTTGCCCCAACTTGTCCGTCTCTCCGTCCGTCCGTCTGTCTGTCTGTCCCCTGTTTGGTTGCGATTGTGTGCGTTTTTATGACTCTTATCTGCTTTGTTGTTCACTCCACTCCACTCGCACCCCTTCCCTTCCCCTTGCCAGCCATCAGCTTCGTCCTCGCCGCCCTTCTTCCCTTCTCTGGTATTTTCCACTTTTGCATTGCATATTTCAAGGCGCAATTTTTCGTGTCAATAAAATAAAATCGATATTTTTCATGTCGCGTCGCTTCGCTTGTTGTTACTTTTTGCCATATTCGTTGTTGTTGTTGTGGTTATTGCTGTTGTTGTTGTTTTATCAATTCAAAGAGTTCAACAACTTTGTGCCACATACACGAATTTTGCCCGCAATGAAGTCGCATTTTGTCTGGCAGCGACAGCCGCTTGACCCGGGACCAACTTCACATAAGCTCACACACACACACACACAGAAACAATATCAAACAGGTATGCATGTGTGTGTGTGTGTGTGTGTGTGTGTGGCACATGACATAGAACCCTTTGGCTACGTGTGTCAAATCTCCTTTAAATAGATGAGCCGCAGCTCAATAGACCACAACAAAGCTGGCAGCACAAAGAGAGAGTTGCAGAGAAGCGTTAGGAAAACGAAGAGTCGACGGGAGGAGAAAAATAAGTTCTAAATGAGGCAGCTTTTAAGCAGTTGCTGAAAACTAATTGAAGTTGCCACTCTAATAAAATGCGAGGAAAACCAAGTATACCAAAAATATGTAGAAATATCAATATCAATATCGATAACAAATTTATACTATATATAAATATAATATATATGTTAATATATGTCTCTTAGTTTAACTCTTTTTTCCAAATGAATATCACAAGTAATAAAAACAAATAAATTAATAAAATTTAAATGCGATTATAGTTTATATATAAAATATAAATAAATAACAAAATGTACCAGAAAATACTTGAAATGAAGCAAATATATTATTTTAATATTTTTAATGTATATTTCACTGTATATTAGTTGTTAACAAGCAAGATTTCCATGCCATTATATTTTGCAATATAATGTACACAAATTTACAATGTGTGCCATGAATTTTCGTTTTGAATTCAAGCTGAGTCGTTAATCCATGCTGCTAAGTGAATTTCGTTGGCACTATGTGAGCTATCGTTGTAATTTCAGAGACAAATTGTTGGCCCAATTGCCGAGCGACGCATTTAAAGCGCGTTCCGCAGAGCAAATTAAAAGGTTACCTACACGTAAATTGTGTCAATTTCTTAATTAAAACAGCGCGACAGCCAACAACAAGATCGCATTGAACCTTTCGCTGGCCCATTTACCACAGCAGCAACAACAGCAGCTGCAAAGTGCGCACAAATTAAAAGCGTATAAAAGTAAATTTGAAGCGTATTTAAAATAAACAACAGCAGCAGCAGCAGCAGCCAAAGCAAAGCAAACCACGCAGCAGCAGCAACAACAACAACAATAACAACAACAACAACTGTAACATCCCACGCAACGCAGTTATACAATGACCCAACTGGGGTAGTTAACCGGGAGGGGGAGGGGAGAGGGAACTTTTGGGGTTTTTCGGCATGGCTAGAGAGAGGAGAGGTGGAAAGAGAGGTGGAGCGCTGTCGTCGCTATGCAAAAGCGCCACGTAACTGTCAGCGTTGAATGCCTGAGGCAACGGCAAACACTCACACACTCACTCACCCACTCACACACACACACACTCGCACTGAGGCAGGACATTGCAACACCATACAATTTTCAGCTAACGTAAAATGCTAGAGCAACAACAATAACTACAACAACAACGACAACGACAACGTCGCAATCCCGTAGCGCCTTGAATGAATGCTTGAAATTGGTTTTTTGTATTACAAGCGCAGAAAAGTATACTACAAAATACAGAGGGAGAGCGAGAGAGAGAGAGAATGAGAGACATACACACACACACACACACACACACACACACACACACTTGGAAGGCAGACAGGTAAACCGAAATAAATTCGAAATAATTTGTGTAAAATAGACGAAGCAAACGCGCAGTCTGAAATTCGAGTTGCAGCTAAAGTTGAAAATGGAAACGGCAAATGGGGAAGTGGGGAAATAGAAGCGAATAGGAGCGTAAGTGGAGCAGCAGAGGTGGCTGGTCAAAAGTGCGAAGAGCGTGGCGTGGTGGAATTGCCGGCGGCCGAGTCCAACCCACCACAAGCGTGTAGCGTAACAAGAATCCCACCACAGAGCGACCAAAGCCGCTTTACCTTTTCTGCCAAGGCTGCCCAAAAATGCTGGCAAGGCCAAAGCGAGACAGCAACACTCGCCGCACAAAAGAAACAGAGCGAGCGAGTGTCTGTGTGTGTGTGTGTGTGTGTGTGTGTTGGTGAGTACAAGTGTGAGCTGAAGCCCTGGAGGCTCATAAGCAGGCACAGATAAAGCGCTGGCATTAGCAGCTCTTGAGAAAGTTGCGCTGCGCCAAAGGCGCTGAGGTAAGTATACACACACACACACACACACACACACACACGCACGCACACAGACGTCAACGAGTTGTGTGTGTGTATACAATAGATACTTTTGCCAGACTAACACTCACACAAGCACATTCATTTGCATTCATATTTCATACATTCGACATTTGCACATTGATTTGACCCCCCCCTTCCCCTCTTCTCATCACTCTTCCCCTCCCCCACTCTGCTCGCTGCTATCTCATTTCTCTGCTCAAATGCAGAGCCCTGAAATTTTCATTTCATTGACTTCATTGAAGATTTCGCTTAAGCCATAAAAGTTGAGCAACAAAACTGAAAAGTTTTTTCGTATTTTATTTTATGGGGCAAAGCTTCAACCAGTCAAAGGTTAGCCTTCAACTCCCCTCCCCTCCCCCTCCCCTCCCCCTTCCCCGCTGTATAACAAATAAACTCGTTTCAATTATGGCGCAACTGGATGAGCAAAGAGAGCGAGAGCCCAAAAAGATCATAAACTAAAAGCGGGAAATCCCGTTTCCGTGTGCACATTACAATCTCTCTCTCTCTCTCTCTCACTCTCTCTGTCTCTCATTCTTTCGGTTGCCTTTTCTTTGCTCCATATTGTTGCCTTGTCTTCGCATTGTTGCTGTTGTTGTTGCTTGCTATGCCATTGCCACATTTCACATTTCACTTTGGCCCGTTTGAAGCATTCACAATAAACATGAGAAATATTTTCCTGTCCAAAAATTATTTCTGCTTTGTAATTTCCTATGCTGAGCAGCAGCGAACGGGGAGGCGAGGTGGGCTCAAAAGAAAAAGGTCAGAAAAAAAGGAAATCAAGTCAAATGCAAATAGGCGAAATAACTAAACAGAAGGCAGCAGCAGCAGCAGCAACAACAATAATCACAAACAAAGCAACAAAACAAAATGGCGAATCGTGTTTCGAAATAAAAGGCAAAATTTAAATTAAAAAGACGTCGACATAAACATTTTGCCAACACACACACACACACACAGAGACATACAGAGGGAAAGCCACGGGCCAAAAGCTGGTCGTGAGTTGCCGTTTCCTTGGCTTAGGTCAAACTGCAAACCAACAACAGTGACAACAAATAAACAACAACAACAGCAGTATTTAAAGGTAGAGACTGGCGCACAGTGGGCCAGAGCTCATAGTTAGTCGCTGGAACACAGTGGAGCTGAAATTTGATCAACGTCACTATATCGAAACTAATCAAACTTTTGATAACAAATTTCTAACAAACATTTTTTTCCTATTTTATTTAAAAATATTTTTATTTATATTTAAATACAACTGGATCAAGTTGTCGCATTGTTAAAAATATGCACTTCTCTTATCCAATTAAAGTTCGCCAATTATAAACAAAATACAGTTTGTTGGTTAACAACTGTAAACAAATAAAATAAAAATGGGCTAAAGGCAAAAATATATTTAAAATTTATTTAAGAGTTCTAAAAGTTCGAAAATACTTCTTCATTCAATGGTTACAAGTAATGACAAGTGATAAATAACAAAATGCAAAAATAAAATCGTATTGTAAAAGACATTGAGATTATTGTGTGCACAGCGAACTGCATAAAAGTCACACGTAAAAATATGCTTGTGCTTTAATCACAAGGAAAAAGGCAATTTAATTGAGTGTAAAATATGGCAGAGAAATGTTTGTGCTTTATTAAGAACTAGAGACATTTCACATATGCATATGCATGCTTGCAAATTGAATTTAATAAATATTTGTCTCGCACATGAAGACAATTTGCAGCAAACAATAAAATTGCAAATGAATATACGATAATTGAAAGACAGCTTTTGGGTTTTTGAAGTCAACAATTTGCAGTTGTTGAAGCCGTTGTTTCAGGGAGTCCAAGTCTAATTAATTGGCAACAATTAATCGATAATAAATGTTTGCGCAATCAATCGATTACCAAAACTGAAATCCATTCAGTTCAGTCGTCATGCAACTTTAATTCGTTTTCTCTCAGTCTTCCATATATGTATGTACATATAAACTAAACGACTAGTGGGCGGTGGGCGTGGCTCTGTTGCGGTTGATGGCAGAGCTGTGTGTGATGTGCGATGGGTTTAGTCTGTTAAACGGACCAATCTATGAGTGCTAACCACTTAATTTTCCGTATCATTGAGATGGCATATTAAAAAGGATTGCCAATAAGTACTCCACACACACACACACACACGCACACGCACACAGAGTCGTTTATTTCTTTTGGCAAACAAATTAACTTAACTGTCAACCGCAAAATCACAACAGATGCAGTCGCCACTCAATCACTGTGCGAGTATTTGTGCCGCTTCAAGTGACCTGTGTGGGGAAAACTAAAGCGGCTGCCGACCCCAAACAGCCTCTCTCTCTCTCTCTGTGTATGTGTGTGTGTGTGTGAGGGGGGCAAAGGGTTGAATTGCTGGCGATAAAAAACACTTTTTATGCCTTTGGCCTGAGCTCATAATATGACAGCGTTCAGTTTTCAGGCAGCGGCGAACACTCAATATCAATAGCGCTTTATTTACGTTAAAAATCATGCTCCACGTACACTGTGTGTGTGTGTGTGTGTGTGAGAGAGAGAGATCAGGCTGTTCGCATAAACAATTTTGTAGCATACTTTCGAGCGCTGGCTAAAATAAAAATCAGAATATTTATCGTTGTTGCTGTTGCTGGCTTTGCTTTTCGCCTATATTCGCACAAGTATTTTATTTTTGGCGCTTTATTTATTTGCCAATACGTCAGCCCCCCACACACACACACACACACTCTCAGTGAGGGGCGTGGCGAAAAACATGAGACTGCTGAAGGCAGCTGTGAGTTGGGCTGCTGTCTTTGATTCGCACAGCTTTCGAGTGGTTTCTAGCAACAACAACAGCAACAAAAAATGAAAAAAAAAACGAGAAAAAAGCAAAACAACGAACAAAGAAATTGAATGGAAACGTCGCTGCCTCCCACTTCAAGTGCTGTTCTGCCCGTGACCCAAGAGGCTTTCGATTTTAGTAAATTTATGATGCTGCCTCTGTGTGTGTGTGTGTGTGTGTGTGTGTGTGTGAGGGAGTGAGGTGAACACATGACCCTGGCGACAGGAGTTGTTTGCTGCTTGGTTGCTCATACGACACGTTCGACCATAATCCATGGCACAGCAACATTTAATAATAATAAAATGAAACTCTACAGTCGCACAGAGACAACCAAGGCGACACAGAGAGCGAGAACGAGAGCGAGAGCGACAGAGACGGAGTCAGGCAAATGTTGAATGTCATATCAAATTTAACGCCTGAGTTGGCCTCAAGTGGCCCAACAAAAAAATGAGTAGAAAAGTAGCCAAAAAGGCACAAAAAAAAGCAAGTTGAAATTCGATTCGTTGATTACGTGAGCACAGGGTTATATCACACACCAGCTATCGATAGGCACTTATCGATAACGTGCGCGCACTCGCAGTCGCCACATTAATCAATCGAGCGCACAAATCAGCGCTTAAATGGCAATTGAGTTTTACGGTTATCCCTCGACGCCCCTGTCCCCCTGCCCCCCTGCCCCCCTGCCACCTTCTCCCTTCGCCCACTCCATGACCGCACAACTTAACTAGCGCACATGGTGCCAGCGACGCCAGAGGGCGCCAGTGTGCAGCGACGACTCCTAAAAGTAGACAACGTTGAAAATGTCATTACTTCGGCCAGGCTGCAGCGCCACCAACAATTTGTCTTTGGCCGCTAGAGGGCGACGATGGTGAGAGGGGGAGAGATGGTCAGAGGGGGGGGACGTCTGCTCGAGTCATTGTCGCATACAAGTGGCACATAATGTGCCATGCCACGCGCTGCATGCCGCATGCCGCATGCCGCATACCAGGACATGACGATATGCTTGCTGCGAGCTCTCGTTGTTCTCGTTGTGCGCGTTGTTCGCGTTGTTCTCATCGTCGTTGTTGTTGCTGTTGTTGTTGTTGTTGTGTCTGTGCCACACTTGAAATATTTAAACGATAAAGTAACTGTGTGAGTGTGTGTGTGTGTGTGTGTGTACTTGTGCCTAATAGAACCCAAGTGACAAAGGCATAAAAACACATACATGGCCAGAAGGAGACAGCTGCATAGCGGGCGAGGCAGCAAAATGAGTTTTATAATGGCCAAAGAGGGAGAAGTAAAGAGAGAGCGAGTGGGCGACAGGAGGCGTGGCGGTCGGTTGTCTCGTTGTTTGGGGTCTGGCCATTAACTTTTTGCCACAGCTGTGCAGAGCTGGCAAATTTCAGCCACAAACAGCCGAGTTTAATAGAGCCGCCCACGCAGCCAACTCACTTGCATGCCAACAACAACAGCAACAACAACAGCAACAACAACAACAACAGCAACAACAACAACAACAGCAGCGACGAAAACAACCACAACAAAGTCAACGGCAACAACAATTATGGGCAACTAAAACTACAACAAGCAGAAGACAGCAGCAGCCAAACATTGCGACTGTCTATATCCCTGTATGTGTGCGTGTGTGTGTGTGTGTGTGTGTGTGGCAACAAACACAATTACAGTTGACACCCACACACAGACACGCACATAGATAAACACACTGCTATTATGCGCCGCAACGCATACAACATTATTTTATTAAGTGCGACGCAGAACGAATGGCAAAGAGCAAAGGCAGCAAAGGCAGCCCAAAGGGCAACGAGGCATCAACAGCATCAACAACAGCAGCAGCAGCAGCAGCAGCAGCAGCAGCAGCAGTAGAAGAAGAAGAAGAAGGACAACAATGTGCGTTGGTTTTTGGACATGGCTGCTTATGTGTCAGCCAAGCGCCAAGCCGCAAAGTCAACGCCAAAAAGGGAGCTGAGCCCAAAGACTTGGCGACTCGACACATGCCACAAACACACACACACACACACACACACACACACTCGCACACACACACACACGCAGACAAGTGCAAGTGCCACAGGCGACACACGCAACACACGCAGCTATCACAGCCTCATATGCATATTTACATACATTCCTCGCAGCTAAGCTTCAAAATCTTGTTCCTTGGCACTTATTCGCAGTCGGAATATGAGCTGATTTTTGTGAGAAAACGAGATAACAAGCAAGCCGAAGTTTCAATACGCTCACTAACTCTTAGCAATCTTTAATTTATTCGTTACAAAAATCACAGCATTTTATTATTTCTTTGCTATGTTTTGATCAATATGTATATGCTCAATGATTTGTGCAGACAAAAAACAGCGCCATAAATAGACGAATATATGAATTTATTTTTTTTGTTGTATCATATAGTACACAGAGAAGCCGAAAAAAACGAAGTGACAAATTGGACTTGGCCAGAACTGAGCAGACGACAATTTGCAGTAAATTCTGGAAGTCAACAAACAACAACTTGAAATGCCAAGCGAATGAGTGAATTTTATGGAATTTGTTTGCATTTTTTGTAGACACATTCAGCTCATATTTGGAGCAATAAAGCCTAAAAGCCTTTAACCACAAGTCAGCATTTCATTTTGTCTCGTCACTCACAACACACAAAAAAAAAGAGAAAAGGATATTTATGAAAACCGAAGTTGGCAAAAAAAATGGAAAACAAAAAATGAATAGCGAAATTTGCGCTGAAGTAATAATCGATGAAATTGAATTATTTATTGCGTTTTCAGAGCAAAAAAGCGTAACGTAAGCGATTCAAGCGAGTGGAATGCGATAATTGGTAATGACATCGAGTCGATTGCGCACTGATTGTATTCGCTGTGGCCTTTGACCTAACCCAACTTGACGGCAGCCGCTTTAATGACCCAACATTATAGACGAGTAGATATGTATACTATATATGCAGAATATATGTATGTATGTTGGAATATTTCTGATTTATTGTCGTGCTTAATTGTGCTTATTGTTCTTGTTGCTTTTATTGTCTGCACTAAATTGATTTTCAATTGTGCGCAGCTTTTTCCCCAGCTGGACGTCCTTGCTTTGCCTTCTCCCCTGCCCATCTTTCTAGCTGTCTGTCTGTCAAGTCATCCATCCGTCTGTCTGTCTGATTGTCTGTCTGTTTCTCTTTCATCGGCTGGTTAGTCTATCTATCTGTCTCTGTGTATAAATTTCATTATCTGCAAACGCGGTCGTAAAATTGACATCAAGTCAATTTTTGTAGCTCAAACCCCCAATCTTCAAAACCCCCACCCCGCCCCCCAGCCATATGGGGCACAAATGTGGCACTCGAATATACTTCTATTTTTTGCGTTCATCCCTTGCAACATATTTCTGTTGGCTGCCCGAGTATTTTGAATGAATGTGCAAATAAAATTTAATTTAATAGCGAATTTTATGTCACAAATATTGCGCTTCACTTGAAGCTGCCACCATGATTCACACACATATATATATATATCTATATACACATTGATATATATGTATATAAAGAGAAAGGGAGGCAAAACCGGATGTAAAGTTGGGAACCCCACATGGTTTGCATTACCCACATTTATGACCCTCAAATGGATCGAAGCTGCGCGTTCGCTCTTCGATTTGACAAGCTCGCCGCCCATTTCACAGCATCACAGCATCCGCCTAGAATTCCCGCCCGTTGTGCTGATAGCCAAATGGGATTTGGGGAATACGAGCCATCAGAGCCATGGCCATGGCCATCGTATTAATGTGTCAAACAGAACATTGAAGTTGCTATTTGGGATTGCGGTCTTTGTTTCGGGGGCCTGAAGTGAAGTTAAATTGAAGTCAGCCAAAGCCATCGATGCTAAGCTCCCCATGGCAATTGCAAGTTTAATTCCCCGCCAGCACAAATGAATTCATTTCAGTGGTAGTTTCGTTCCTGTTTTTTTTTTAGTTTTAATGACATTTGGCCAAACGCACTTCAGCACCGAAGCTTCATTACAAGGATTCATTTATTCGCATCCAAAGCAGAAGGAGTTGCAAGCGCAGAGGGAGATGGAGATGGAGAACAAAACGCAAGCAAGCGAAAACTATGCCAATTGAAAAATAAGCCAAACGAGAAAAGGCAAAAAAGGCAGAAAATGAATGCAAATGGAAGTGGAAGTGGGAGACGAAGCAGGCAGCGTAGTCCAAAAATGCAATATTGCGATTTTATAACACAAATTGCTTATAATCACCCGAAAGCAGCAGCAGCAGCAGCAGCAGCAAAAAAAAAAGGCGAATGGAAAAAGGCAAAACGGAAATGCACGTTGTAATGGCCTGGAAGTGGGCGTACAAGTCGTTCAAGGCGTGGCTCTGGCCAGTGAGTGGGCGGGGTGGGCGTGGCAAGGCAGCAGCTGCGTTAACTGCTCCACGGGTTGCCCATTTTGCATGGGAATGGCATAAAAATCATATTTCCGTTTTATTATTTGCTGTTAATGAAAATGCAAATAAAATTGGATTTTCCGTGCCGCACAAAAAGCTGGCTAAATAAAAAGTTGTTGCCACCACCAGCAGAGGGGCAAAGAGGGGAGGGGGTGGAAATGTATTTCCTGGCGCAAATTTCAAATAAACATTTTGGTTATCATCAGCAGCATTTGCGTCCCTCTCGCTTTTTTGAAAGCAAAAATTTTAAAAGCCAGCGAATATTATTTCTATCGCTCTCTCTCTGTGTGTGTGTGTGTGTGTTTAGAATTAATTGGGTCACGTAATTAGCAGCTTGTTTGTGTGCTTTGTGTGTGTGTGTGTGCGCTGCGTGGAAATTTGATTATTTGCATTTAAGTGAAGCATTTTATGGGGAAAACCTGGTCAACAACAACAGCCACAACGCATAACCTGACAACCTGAATGGGGAATTGAAAGGCGCTCCCCAATTCCCAAATCGCCTTGAAAACGCCGCGAATTACATGACTCAATGGGAATTTGACTCGCATTTCGTGCGCTTCTTTCAGTCGACATTTGAGCAAGCTGCTGTGGCCGTAAACACGATAAGAATAAATTATCAACAAAAATACATGTAGATGAATCAAATCTAATCAAAATTTGCATCTTTTAAGCCAAAATCGAAGGCACATTTGCGCCAGATACGAATGCCACAATCCTATTTGCCATGTGGCTAAATTGCGATTCCATTTTGTTATTGCCTCAAGTTGACAGCGCGGCGCTGACAAGTTGGCAGCACTCATTTCGTCTTATAGAATATCAAAATAAATTACATAAATTGCAAATGTTTCGAATGAAATATCGAATTTTATAATAATTTAAAGTAATTTATAATAAGGATATATTCTAATTTATAGTCATGTATATTTATATATGTATATTAATTCATATAAACAATTTATCAATATTCATTATTATTCATTACACATTTTTTCAGCTCATAATAATTGAATTAAACTCAATGCAATTAAAAATCAAGCAGACTAGCTTTAAATACTCGAATGTGCTGGAAATTATTGGCAGCTCTTTGTTGACAAGTTGGCAGCGCTTGCCAGAACAATAATTTAAGTTTATCTATACTCTGGGCTGTACGAGAGTGCAGCATGACTGCACATTAAATTAAAGGAAATAGATTAAATTCAAAAGTAATAACAAAAGTCATAAAATATGTGCTTGTTTGATCAGCATTGGCAGCGCTTTGCAGACAAGTTGGCAGCCCTCGCCGCAAAGCTGATCAGACTGAAATCGAAGCTGTAGCCGAATTTGAGGAGCATATGCGGTCAGAGTACACATCAGAGCATAGAGTTGCCACCTCTGCTGGTGTGGTTAGAGTTGACTGCGCGCCAGCATATGGAATTATGCACATAAGTAACCAATGTATTTGAATGACCAGATTCGAGTCGAGATGAACTGTTTGTGAATTACTCGCAGATAAAAATGGCACATTTGTATGCAAGCGGTTAATAATTCATTCATTTATTCATGCATTCATTTATTCGCATTCGCATTCGCATTCGTTTATCTATGCGGTTATTTATCTGGAGCCAAAGACAAAGTGCGACCATTTCCTAGCCCCGCCTTGGAGTGCCACTGCATGGCTAATGACACCATCGATAATGATGCCAGTTTCTCCATTCGCATTCAACTGTAGCCGGATTCACTCGCCATTCGCCGTTTGTCGTTTGCCATTTTGCCAAACTGACAAAAGCTTTTGGGCGAAACAATTCGCGTGGAAAAGTCAAGACGAGCTTCATTTTCAACGTATGCAACGGATTGTCTTCCCTCAGAAACTACTCGTGCCACAGCTTGTTGTGAGTGCCGCCTCATCCCCGCTCGCCTCTTTGAGCGAAACGTGACTCGTGTGAGGCGATTGAAAAGTGGCAGGCGACTCACACGAAATGAAATCAGCAGCCAGACTCCTACTGTGAGTGTGCCACGCCCACTGCCAACCACTCGTACAAATAATGCATGCGGCTGCCACAACAGCAGCAGCAGCAGCAGCAGCAGCAGCAGCAGCAGCAGCAGAAAAAAAGGAAACTCGTTCAGGCTCAGTCAACAAAATGCCAAATTCAAGCACCTGCCACAATTTCAGCTTGGCACGTTGTCCTCCTCGTCGGCATTACGTATACGTATAGTTTATTCCTATTACATACATACAATATAGTATAGTATATATAGCATATATATATTGGCTTACATCGCGTCGCTGCCAAGACGTGCAGCACAAACACAAACACAAACACAGAGCGAGCGAAACTTTTGTATTTTTCAACTTCAGCAGTTTCAACTTCAGCTGCTTTTTGGCCAGGCCAACAAAACGAAGCTGCGACTTCTAACTGTGGAGCGGAGGCTATCAATGGAGGCCTCTTCTTGGCCCTCTGCTCTTCGACCTCCCTCAAGTGCTGCTGCTGCTCCTTCTTGCCACATTCCATCTGCCTCCTCCTTGGCTCTCTTGCTTCGCTTTGTTCACCTTCGCTTCGTCCTCGTCGTCGTCCTTGTCGAGCTGCTGTTTCGACTGTTTGCATTAGTTAAAGCCGCGCTGAAGTTTGTCTTCTTTTGCACCCTTTTTTTATTGTTGCTGTTGGCCTGGAAAATGGCGTCGCGGCTTTGCTCTCTCTCTCTCTCTCTCTGTGGCTCTCTCTCTTTCGCTCGCTCTCTGGCTGTCTCTGTCTTTTGTGCTTGTGAAAGGACTTTTGGCGTGGCTGCTCCGACGCCGATTTGCTTTTTATGTCTTTCGCTTTATACTTGTCTCTCTAGTTTGGCGTTTCTCTCGCTTCGCTCTTTTGCACCTTTCGCCATTCGCCATTCGCCTTTCGCCTTTCGCTGTTCGCCGTTTGCCTTCGCTCTGCTTCGTTTGCTATTCAATTCTGCTTCATTTGCTCAATTGTGTGAGTCATCAGCATAATCATCTTCCATCTTTCAGCCATCCACCATCTTCATCATTATTATCAGCATTAGTATCTTCGCTTAGTCCTTTTCCTCCTGTCGCGCATCCTTTTGTGGTCGAGTCGTCACCTTGCGGTCGCCGCAGGATAAGAGTTGTTGACCCATGTGGCGTGTGGCGTGTGGCAAGTGGCATGTGGCATGGCCATGAGGCATCGCACTCGCATTGAATATCGCTCAATATCTCTCTCTCTCTCTATAAATATATGCATTTATTTGCCTCCTCTGCCAGCATCCTCAGCACTTAACCTTAATTCTAGGCCTGAGTTTTTGCTTCTCTATTTCTCTAGACTTTGACAGGCATTAGCCTGAAACAAAGTGTGCCCCAAGGCGGGGGTGGGGGGCAGAGCGGCGCCTTTGTCAACGTTGAAATGAGCAAAATGCATAATCGAAAAAGTCATTGAAGCGTAAACGCTTTGTAACTGAATATATGGGCATGGATATGCCGATTAAGGCAACCGATGAGTGGAGGAGGAGGCAAACAGGGGCACGACCACAAAGTCAGGATGAAACCCCAGTCGAGATTCGCTGGACAAGCGAACATAAAAACCAAAGCTGCACAAGCCAAATGACAGCAGGAAAAGCAGCAAACAAAAAAAAAGAAGCAGCAAGGGAAACGAAGGAATGAAACGAAACGAAACGAAACGAAACGAGTTGAGTTGAGTTGAGTCGAGGATTCGAAACATGGCTGAAGGACACACATAGCAAACAAAAGCCAAAGGCAGGCAAAAGGATTTCAGCTGTGTGTGTGTGGCACGGGAAATTGAAAGGAAGTGGGGTCAGTGCACAGTCTCTAACAGTCAGCATGTGTGTGCGAGTGTGTGTGCGAGTGTGCGAGTGTGTGTGTGTGTGTGTGGCATGACACCACAACTAATGAATGTGCACGAACAGCAAACGAACGGCAGCAGACGGGGAGGACGACAACGCTGACCAAGTTGTTTGGCATTGCCAAGCCTGACAAATGCTGAAGGATTGCGAGGGTGGCCGGCAAGGCTTCGATTCATGATGGCATTGCACACAGGGGACAGGGGGACAGGGGGGCGGGAGGCGAAGCGCTGACTAAGTGCATGCAATGAATGCAAACGTCCAGCCATGATTAAATGCAAGTGGCAGCCACACAGCACAGCTATACTATCGATAGCAACAACCACTGTCGACTGCCGACTGCGACCACGCACAAGGCATTAACTGCTATCGAGTTTTTACGAGCAATGCTTAGGCAGCCCCCAAAGGGGGGCTGTCTATTGAACACTGGCCCCATCATTAGTGGATGACGCGGACCTCGACCCTTTAAAGTTGCCACAAAAAGCTGCAACGACAGCTATTTATCTATTTATTATTTATGGCCCCCAAAGCAAGCCAAATCAAACAGCATAGAAAATTATTCAAATGAATCTGCTAAGGAAATGTGAAGGCGGCACTTTAAAACTGATTTCCATAATTAACAAAAATGTCACCACATTGAAAGTGCTTTAAATTTAAGTAATTTCAGAAAAACATTATTAATCTATAGATATTGTGATTATTCAAATGTATCAACTGACTAAACTTAAGCATGCAAACGCCAAGCTGCTCTGTTGTCTCAAGAAAAATCAATGAAATCTGAGTTGGAAATGTATAAATTATTTATGTTGTTGACAAAAAACACTCAAAAAGCTCTGCAGCTGTAATGTGATATGAATTATATATTCAGACAGCTTTCTGCTGTGGAAGTTAATTGTGGGGTACGAATTTGAAAATGCATAGATCATTAATATTCAATAGCTTCAAATGTTCCAGGAATCAGAACGATAATAATTATGGCATTGGCCTTCGATTTGTTGCACAAACTTCAAATCGTAAACATTTTATGCGATTTTCCATTAAATTTATACAAATAAACATATTTATTATTTCATATATGTATATGTATATTGATTTTCAATCCCAAAATTGTTATATTATTAATTTGTATTTATGCAGTGATATTTGTGAAGAAACAAGATTAGTTTATTATAAAACTTAATTTCTTACAACAAAATAATTGCCAAAACAAAATCGAGTATATTTACTATGCCATATTTCTTTCGAGTCGAGTTTAATTTTTGTAAATTTATAAATAAAATTTAATTTCTAAAACTAAACAAATTGCAGACAAATATTTATTTTTTCATTTACCAAACTTGATATGTGAATAATTTGTAGTTTTAGTTTTGTAAATTGCACAAAAATAATTGAAATGTAATTTTAAATAAATATGTATTTATTATTTTTGGTAATCCTTCAGTTTCTGTACTATTTCTCTCTCGAATCGAGCTTAGTTTCTTAAAGCAATTGGCTGAGCGGTGCTTAAAGCGACGAGACGCGTCGCTCGGTTCGCTTGACTTTTTTAAGCCCCGCCGCCCTAATAACTGAGTTAAGTCGGATTGCTGTAAACATGGCTTAGGGGTAGCTAAAGTTGAGGGACCAGCGAATTGACAACTTGCTGTCCTGCCAGTTGCCAGTTTGCCAGTTTGCTCGTTTGCCAGTTTGCCAGTTGGTAGTTGCGAGTTACCAGTTTACTGTTGTTGGCCCGACAATCAAATGGCCAAAGAGAGAGAGAGAGAGAGAGAAGAGCAACCCTCTTAGCCCCCTGCGGCTTGGCACGCTCACAAACTATAAGGGCTTAAATGTATGTGACCAGACTTTGTCTGTGGGTTGAGAGTCCAGGCCGATATCGAGTCGAGTCGAGTCGAGTCGAGTTGTTGGATTGCTGTTGGGTTTGTTGCGTGGACATATTGCACATTGTGCTTGGCTAACTGTCCGTCCAACCATCCGTCCGTCCGTCCGTCTGTCTGTCTGTCTGTCTGCATGAGTCAGACACGCGTGCGACGAGTCCTTTGAAACAACATAAAAATATAGCAGCAGCAAATACAACAAAAAGGAATACGTAAAAGCGAAAAAATGAAATTCAAGGAATGGGAAGCGCACAAAGTGAAACGTGAATGAAACGAGTGGAAGCAACCACCGCATAGAATAGAGAATCGAGAACTGGGGAGCGCAGCGCAGGAGACCACGAAATGTTGACGTGCGATGCGTTTGCTCTGATAACGTGCACGGCAATGCTGACGGCTCGCTGAGAGCTGCAAAGGGGCAGGAGGAGGCGGCGAAGTTACTGCAACTGAATGCGGTTGTATAAGGTGACTGTGACTGTGACTATGACTATGACTATGACAGCCACCTCTGGCCTGGGTCACACATAAATTGTTGGCAGCAGCAACAACTTTTACATGAATAGCGGCATTAAAGTATCAAGCTGAGGCAGCCATAGCAAAGGGAACGAATCAAATTGCTGGCTGTGCATACAAAGCACTGAGTAGGACACAGGGACAAGCCGAAGCACCTGAGCTGTGCAACGTGCAGCGTGCAGCGTGCAACGTGCCACCTGAAGCGGGCACAGCTTATAAAGCAGCTTAAGTTGCAGTCCGAGTTCGAGAATTGTTTCCCAACCCCTGCCCCCTGGCCCCTACCCCCTGGCCCCTTAAGTGCTCGTGTCCTGTCCACTCCATAACCCATGTGGATGAACCTCTTACGTCTGCTTGCGTTTGATAATGCTTCCTTTTTGTTTTGCTTCTCAACGCTGCTCGGTAAATGGCATTGAGTTATTTAAGTGCAGCAAAAGCATTGATAAGGCAAAGCGGAGCGACGAATGTATTGCATTGAGGCAGGTGAGAAATGGGCGATATTCAAAAGTAGCCAGCGATAACATTAGTTTCCCACTCCACTCGCCTCGGCTGCTTTCGTATGCAAATTGGTTGGCTGCGTGTTGTGTAAGTGTTGTGCCCGCTTTTGGGCTACCAAAACAAAACCAAAAGCCAAGCACAAAAAAAAAAAACAAAAAAAACACAGGAGGAGAAAAAAAACGAAATGAAACGAAAAAAGCAGCGTTCAATTAAGCCAATATTTGCGCACACTCGCGTAATGTGTTCGTGTGTCTCTCTGTGTGCGTGTGTGCGAGTGTGTGCGAGTGTGTGTGTGTGTGTGTGTGCGAGACCCAACTTCAGTCTCTTTTGCCGTGGCACATTTTTCGTAGCATACTTAGACCACGCTATGCGGGAGTCTACATACACATATGTATGTATGTATGTATATATTTTTGTTTGTGTGTGTATTTGTGTAGGGTAACGATGGCATTTTGGGCTGTATGACTCACCTGCACTGTGCCAATAAGCACGACGGCTGCCCAGAGGCTCCGCAGCAACAAATTACGACGCAGCGAGCCGCACATTTTCCTTCTTCTGATTTCTTGATATTATTTAGCACTTTTTTTTTTTGTTTGTTTTGCTGTCGCTTCTCGCGCTTTTCGTCCAATTTTCGATATTTGCAACGTTTATTTTCGTATTCGATTTAATTGTTTTCGCTTTGGATTTCGCCTTCGTTGTGGAAATATATATTTTGGATTATTTTTTTTGTGGTGTTGCTTTGGTTCGGTTCGGTTTCGTTGTGGCACACTTTGGCTGTGCAGAGCAGCAACAACAGCAATAGTTAACAATCACAATAAATAACAATAAATTACAACCAAAAAAAAAAAAAAATACTATAGAGACGGCATTAACAAATGGAGCACACTAAAACCGTTGTTGTTGTTGTCGTTGTTGTTGTTGCTGCTGTGGTGGCAAAGCTGACGCTTCGTGTTTCCTTTTTGCGCTGCCCCCAAAACTATGCAACGAAAAGCGTCAACTATTAAGTGTGCACATGTGTGTGCGTGAGTCCCAGTGTGTGTGTGTGTGTGCGTAGTAGTATTTGATTGTAGAACGTAGTAGAAGCTGCTAGGACAACGAACGAGAGAGAGAGAGAGAGAAAGAGAGAGCCAAAAAGACAGGGAGAGAGAAAGAGAGAGAGCGTAAAGGAGAGCGAGACTGCGATGGGGTAGGTTGAACATACGCCTGAGCGTATGCTTTGGCTCCCCACCCGCCTCACGACTCGTTACTCACGACTCGTTACTCGCTCGAGTCCATGTGCACTCGCCTGTGTCACACGTATTTTCCAATATCGGAAAAACTACTTGCATCACGATGATGGTTAAGCGGAATCCGTTCGAAAACAGCTGCAGTCACACCCCGCCAATCTATCACATATCCTCCTCGCTCTCTCGCTCTGTCGCAGCCCCAACTAGCGCCCTCTCGCTCTCACGCGCTCTCACGCTCTCGCTATCTCGATTGCGGAACAACTGCGCACGCACAAATCAAACACGCACGACACCATCTCCTGCTCGCTCACACTCGCACAGTCAAACACTCGCTCTCACTCGCACACACATTGCGCAAAAGACACAACACAAAAAGGAAGCAGAAATTCAAATTGGAAACTTTTTTTTTTTCTTTTTCGTTTCGTGTTTTTTTTTTCTTCCAAGTTTGTTAAGTTCACTCGATTTTGTAATTGAATTGCACTTTGTTTTTGTTTGGCTCTTTCGCTGCTATGTATCTTTCATCTCTTTGCTTTCGACACGCACTCGAAAAAAAAACATAACCAAATAGAATAACAATTTTAATGCCGACACTTGCAGAACAGCAAAAAAAAAAAAAGTAACGACGAGCAGTGCTCTCTCTTTCTGTGAGTGTGTGTGTGTGTGTGTGGTATACAACTACAACTTGTGCTCTCTCTTTTACTGTCTCTCTCTCTCGCTGAGTGCTCTCTGTGGCTAGGTTGACAACCTTGTACTGTTCAGTCACAGTTATGGTTCGAATGCGCCAGGAGACTTGAAGAGTACCTTGCGCTGCGAACGCTCACAAACGACTGCAAGTGACGCTGCTTGCACCGATAACTCGTTGCCTCTTCTGGACTCTTTGCGCTCGGACTCGGAGCCGGACTCGGTTCGCGGACTCGGTACTTTGAACTCGCCGTCGGATTCGACCTCGAACCGAAGCTCGACTGAGTCCCGAACGGCGCAAGCGCCTCACCACAAATCAATATTGAATGCGAATCGTTCAATCGCAAGGGGGTGACTTCGGCTCAGCACTGCCCATGCATGTGTGTGTGTGTGTGTGAGTTCTTGTGTGTGTGTCTCTGTGTGTGTGAGCTGAAGTGTGGCTTGGACGACAGCAGCAGGTGCTACGTGCTTTCAGGGATACAGCTTGAAAAACTCCTTTACATTAAACAGTTCCAGTTCAAGTTCCATTTAAGGAATAGAGATGACATTGCACGATGAGCAAAATTAAATGTATTTTTTATTTTATTTTATTCAATGATGCCGATTTGGCGACTTAATCTAGTTGTAAATACACCAAGAAAATCGGAAGAGTTCATAGATTAAATACATATACTCCCATTGAATTACAACTAAATTATGTTGTTATTATTAAAATAGATCTATTTTATTTATTTATTTATTTGTAAAAATTAAATTACCTATTATTATACACTGCTGTTAAAAACTTTTTCAAAAATGTATTGAAGGAACGCTGCAGGTCAAACTTTCTTATTGAATTTTTACCTATTTTGGTTTAATTGTCACAAAATTTACAATTTCACATGTTAATTACATAATATCAAACAATTTCATTTCATTTTGGATAATATTATTCTGAGTTACATTCTTGTACAGTATTGTAAAATGTTTTTATTTAATTTTATTTTATTTGCCCTTATTTATTCTTATAAGATTTAATATAGTAAAAAGTTAATTTAGTTATCCATACCTTTTCAACTGAAAATTCACTTTCTAAGATTAGTGGCATTAAGAGAATGTTTCAGGTTTTGTTTTTGCTACCACGCGAAAACTATTTTTTTTTAAATATCTTGTATATCTTACTCTCAGAATAAAAATGACGTCTATTATTTTATAAATTTTTGTATCGATTGCGTTCAAATGTCATGTGCACGAGTATAGAATTGATTTTCTCGCAAATAGAAATACGTTTACATCTTTAATTTACTAAATTAAAAAAACCCCCAAGAACATTTTAGCTTACGTTTAACATTCAAAGTGAGATTTCTTAAGTTGCATTCATTTCATTTACGTTAAACTAATCGTTCACATCCGTAAATAAGTTTGTTATTAAAAAAAACAATCAGTAAAAGGTGAATTATGTCAAGTATAGAGATAAGGTGTGCACGCAAACGACGTAAAATACAAAAATGATTAAGTGGAAAGCCGTAAAGTGTTGATGTTCTGAGTTTTATAAAATGGATTTCCAACTTTAGTAAAATATATTAGTTCATTTTTCACTAAGTCCCAAAAATATTTCAAGGATTTTATTAACTTTATAAGAAATGTGGCAATACATGAAATAACAATTTTCTTTTGAAATTTGCAGCCCTGTAAATCAATAACTAATTCGAAAATTTGAACATTACTTGCGTGAAAGACATTGCACCAATTTGAAATTCGCGACATCTGCAATGAGGTTGTCTTAGTTAAAGGTTTGAGTCTCAGCTGAAGTGCTGTAGTTAAATTAATTCTTCGTTAAGTGAGTAGTTTTTCGTTTGGCTAACAAATTTAAATTGTTGAAAGCTTTCAAAAACTTATAAACAATTTTTGTACATTGTTATTCACGGCAGCTTTTGGGGCGCCCATTATTTGATTTTAAAAGCAATGAGACTTTCATACAATTTATAAATACCAATCTGTCTATATCCGTGATAAAGAAAATAATGATAAAATGTAGCATGTTAGCTCAAAAAACTTGCATTTATTTTGTTAACATTATTTTTAAGATTATATTTACAGACATTTGCTGACAATACTTTTATAAATATGCGATGTTAAGGCATTCCAACAAACAAACAAAAAAAATACTAATGATAATAATTACAAGAGAAATTTGTATGTGACAACGGCAATGTAATATAGACTGATGATTTCTTAGTGTTAGACTGTCGATGACCAGGACTATGCGTGGTTCGCCAACAGATATTCGTAGACATAGTCGAAGGCAAGCAGCATGATGGCACCACCGGGACCCAGACGCATTATCTTCGGCACCAGACCCTTGTAGAGAGCACGGAATCCCTCCTCGCGATGCACAATGCCAATGGTGCGGAAAGTGCCTCGATACTTGATCTGGTTGGGCACCGGCTGCGGTCCCTGGATGCGCGACTTGGCCACATCGAATGGTATATTGACGAAGCAGGCGAGGGTGCCCGACGTGAAGCCAATGACGACCTTACGCAAGAACTCCATGGTCTCATCGCTGTACTGCGGCACAATGTTCTTCACCGAATGGTAGAAGCCGAAGTAGACCATGTTGAAGGTGCCGTTGCGACCCATTGTCGCCGTCACGCCCTTGAAGAGTCCCCGACGGCCGAAGCCATCGCGATTGATAATGTCACGCGCCACATTGAACGAGGATGCGCCCTTCTTCTGTCTATCCGCCTGCTGGGCCACCTTCACAACCTCAAAGGGATTCACGGCAATGGCCTCCAGGGTGCCAGCCGTCAATCCGGCCAGCGAGAACGTCAGCGGCGTCGGTGTTGGCGAACCGAACTGGAAGAGGGGCTTCGTCTGCTCGAATACCAGAAATTTGATGGCTCTCTTTGGGGTCTCGGCCAGAATGGGCGGCATCAGACCCTTCCAGAACGATAGAACGCCCTCCTGGCGATGCATCTTGATAAAACAGTCGAATACGCCATTGTAGGTTGCCTGCGGAAAGGTAATTTTCGTAAATCATATTTTCAAATCCAAAAGTAAATCTATAAAGATATATATGAAAGATTTAGCTACATTTTAAAAAATTACGATTGAAACTAACTAAAAACTTTTAATATTTAATGTCTTAATGGTTTGAAATATATATTAATCTGCGAATGAAAAATTTGCTAGCATCGAAACAAATTAAATATTATGTTGATAAATGCAAATCCTGCTTTTCACTATAATTGGTGTCATAATTATAATGTGCAACTCAAATTAAAATTTTATTGGATCTATTTTAATTGTGAAGCAATGTACAAAAATATTTTACAGTCACAAAATGCGTACAACATTTGTAATAACTATGGACCAAATTTGTTAGTTGCCGTTAAACAGAAATCAACACAAAAATTTACTGGGACAGACATATTCGAAGACAAAATTAAACATTCTCCTCAGTCAACCATTTCAGTTTTGTTTTTCCCAATTTTGTATATTTAGGCTATATGTAAAATGTAAGTAAACATAACAAATTTATATATTAGCTAATTTTAGTTGAACAAATTTAGATTTGTTACAATAATGCAAAAACAGGTGAAATTGAAATCTTCATGAAGTGGGTAACTAAAGAGCCCTAAAAAATAAATTAACTTTTTCTCTAATAAGATTTCTGTGTATTCTTATGCCTCAAAAGTGACCTGATAATCTGAAATGAGCAAGCCATTTAAGTTAAATGATTTAAAGCAATACATTTTATGCGATTTTCGAGATCTCTTATAATTTTAATATGCACCTCAACATCATTTGCAGACTTTCAAGTCAAATAAATATTTTGTATGACAGCAGACTTGATATAGAATTCAAATATATACTTATGAACATAGTATTCTTATTCATCGTCCGCCTGACTTCAGTAATGCTACAGGGTATTACGAACTGGGGACTCTCTTGATAAAAATTGACAGCTTTTCGCACGCAGTGTTCTCAATATTTTGGACAGTGTGCTAATAAAATATGTGTGTGTGTTTATGTTTTTTAATTTGCATTCTGCAGCTATTTTAGAATTGCGCTATAAATCAGTTAGTATCTCTGGGTAAGCAGAAATATAAACTAGCACAATAACATCATTAGCAACCGGGGGCTCAAAAGCTACTATATAGTATGCTCGAGAGTCCCATAAAACATCCCAAAAATTCGATTATAAAGAGCTCAAGTCAAATTTTGTGTCCAAGATTAGATAGGGTGAAATGCAAGTGCTTGAAGCTGAAACTTTCGCCAGACATTGTTTTGTTATATGTGCGACACGCGATTGAAAGATTATCATAATTGGTTCTAAGACGGCAACATCAGCTGATAACGAGTTCATAAATTTGGAAACGATAAGACAGTCAAACGAGAGTATATATAGTACACTCGAGTGTATTCGTGAATAAATATATACTCAGTCTGAGACTCATCAGCTGTGCGTTTGTTGTGGGGGCTTTCTAAATATATACATATTGTATTAATTTGTTTGTTGCGTCTAGCACGCATTCCGAAAGAATTCGAATTCGAATTCGAATTTGAATCGGAATTGACCTTGACACGACCTTTGTAAGCATCCATTGGGCTCCTCAGTTTCAATTGTTCTTGTGCTCTCATTATGCTGTTGTCCGACCATAAAAGCTGTTCGCTCTTATCAACGCCTCGAGTCGTCTTATGGGGACAACGATATCTGGTCGCAGAAGGTTATACGGCGAACCACTTCAGCCGAACACCACTTGAAAGCTCTTCTCCTTCCCTCTTCCCTCTCCCGCTCACTCTTTAAACATGAGCTTTCGAAGCTCTAGTCCAGCTGATGGCTGGCTGCTAATTGAGGCTGCACGACGACGCTGTTGACTTACCTCGCTGGAGAGCGCGGCGGCTGCGGGAGTGCACTGGAGTTGCATGCGGGTCTTGACCACGTCCAGGGGCTGCATGAGGCAGACCTCAAGGAATCCGGCGGATCCGCCGGCCAGCACCTGGAAGGCGGCTCGTTTGCCGGTTGATATGCTCGGCGTTTCGCTCATCTTTTCTGTTTGCTTCGTTCTTTCCGTTGCTGCAAAGATATACAATGGAAATGGCTATATACAAATTCGTTGCCGATCGAATATTGTACGATGATCTCAATTTGGACACAGTTGAATGTGAAAAGCAAAGCTCACGTCGATTGCCAGCAATTGCAACTGGTTTCACAATATTTTAAAAAAATATAAAAAAAAATATTAATAATAAAAACAAAAACAGAGATAAAGATAAACAATTGCTACGCTACCCAGACGTGACCGCCGCGCGCTTCGACAGCTCAATTCGCACTGAACCCGAGGCAGGCGGCGAATTGAACTCTGCGCCAGCAGCGCAGCAGCAGCAGCAGCAGCAACCTGGACTGGATGCGGGGAGGGTGGGGGGTAAAGCAATACGAAGAGGAAGGGGAAAGACATGCCGAATTGTTGGCAGTTGGCAGTTGACAGAGCTTTCAATGACGCAGCTGGCGACAGAAAAAGACGGCGGCGCGTGCTGGAAAAGCTTTCTGCTGTCGGTCATTACTACAAAGCAGCAACAACAACAACGTCAGCCCAACCGTTTCGATCGAGCAGAAAGCTTTTGATCAACAGCGACTGCGGCGAAAGCTTAACTGCGATTCCAACGAATATATGTACGAGTATATTCCTAAATCGATTGATATGTGAACTCCCAGACGGATGATAAGCTGCAAGTGACATCATAATTACTCAAGTGCGTGTCGCGGCTAATTAGCCGATGTTGTAGTGACTATGTTCTGATAACAATTCGACACAATTTGTCCCATTATCGCCACCAATCAAATCAAATGTCAACTACTCGCATGTGTAATTTCAATTTGAAATGTAGATTATGCTCGATATAAATCAATCACATTTATTATTATTGCCAACAGTAAACTGCAAGCGATGGCAAAGTGATGCTAATATTTATCGCACAAAATATTTGGGAGTGGCCGCCTTATAATATATATCCCAAGATGTCTCGACAAGCCGAGCCCCAATATTTTAATTGCCTTAAGCCCCAATTTAATTGCAGCTTTATTTAGTTGAAATATTTAATTGTCTCAAGCAAATATTTGATCGAAATAAACAATTATTTTAAATATTCATTTTCGTATACAATTTTAGATGTAAAAAAGAATTGGATAAGAGTAAAAATACAAATAAAGTGCTCATACTTTAATAAGATTGTCAATGTTTTATTTCCAATAAAATAATATTATTTTGGCATGTACAAATTCTATGTAAGTTTAAAATTTTTGTAGATTTTGATTTTTGTTTTTTTGTATTAATTTGATATAGTTCATTAAATAATACTTTGCCTACGTGTAGAAATTCTCCTTAAATCTCAAAATTCATTTTTTTTTTAATAATTTGTATTAAAAAAAATAAAAATAAATTAAAATAAATGTATGTGCTAACTTTAATTATGATTAATTTTATATTTCATATTTTTTAGCTGGAATATAATAAAAAAATGTGCTTTCTTCTAAATACGATTAGTTTTACATTTAATATTGCAACTGGAATAAAATAAAATTATATGCCATAAGATAAGTTTTACATATAATATGACAACTGGAAATCAATATTCCGAGCGCATTGCCGCATTGATGTATAAATTTGATGAGTAGCATTTAAATCTATAAATAATGCAGATTTCATATTCCGCAATATATATGCAATATAATTATTATCTATATGCTGGCGACAATGCGTGAATTCAGATCTTTGCTGCACTCGAAGCGTGGGTGATTCTCATTTAATTAGCAGCTTCCCGCAGAGATATATACATACATATATATATTATCTGTCTATCAGTTAGTCTAACAGCGAGTGAATAAGCTGAAAAGAGGAAAAGAGGCAAGAACAATAGTTTGACATTTATCTGTATCTGTATCTGTATCTGCATCTGCATCTGCATCTGCATTTGTGTATTCGTATCTGCATCTGACAGACGCATCTGCTCATGTGGGCGCTTGATTAGTTTATTGTTTATTGTTCATAGTGCACCGTATGCGGTGCATCAATCAGTTTGAGAAGAATGAGGATAAACACAAGACACAAGATACACAACAAATTATGAGTGTATCTGAGTGCAGCGGAGTGGATCTGTCAGATGGATTGAGGACAACTTTCATTTGCATAAAATGCATTCTACATAACAAATTGACAGAACAAATTGATGGTGTCAAAAATGCCCGATGCCGCTCTATGATTTAGATGCCCAGTCCGTGTTCGAGTCCGAGTGTCTGAGTGTTTTCGAGTGTTTTCGAGTGTGTAGTTTATGACTGTCCAAATATTTCTAGCTGTTAATTATGGGCACGAGTTGAGTGATAGATGCGTGTGGAATGTCCAGATGCGATCTCGGGCTGCACTGCATCATTTTTGGGGTTCCAGGCGAATTTAAAACGCATTACAGTCGATTAAAAGCTCATAAGCTGGCCAATTAAAAGCGAGCTGGCTAATTATGTTGTAAAGTCACGCAATTGATGAGCTCGCAATGCCACAAATAACTATTATATCGCGCCGATCGCTTGCTATAAATTACCGCCTAAACATAGCACTTAATAATCGATATGAATGAATGAAAATCGCTTTTCAATTCGTTTCCTTTTCTCTCTCTCTCTCTCTCTCTCTCTCTCTCGCGTGTGTTTTTTTTCCCATCTCTCCATTTGTCTGGCGGCGGCGGGCAAGAAAATGATTTTATTTTTGTAATTAGCTGTCGGAAAACAGGCAACCAGCAGATCTAAGATCGAAGATCCAAGTTGAAGTTGAAGTTGATGTTGTAGCGCCGATTGATCGATCAAATGCTGCGATACAGGCTAATAAATCATTTTTCCATTCTCATTTTCCGTTCTCAGGTTTTTCCATCTGCCCGAGCTGCACAAAAGTGAGAACTCACGACCGCCCGTCGTCCGTCCGACCGTCCGACCGTCTGTCAAAGGCTATTAACCCCATTTTTGGCGCGGCCGTTCCACTTGTTCACTCTCCGTCTCTCAAATTGCTTTTCCAAACAGAGCGCCAAATGTTGGACCCTCGTCTAACCGCTGCCATGTTGTGATCGCCCGAAAGACGAACCGAATCAGTTAGAGTGTTGTGATTAATGCCGCTTCTGACAGCAGCTGTCCGTTCTGGCCAGAACTTTCCTCGAGTGCAACACTCGTTTCGCATTACGAAATGCCGCAACTGGAGCCCAGCTAGCTGTCCACAACAAGGTCATCGCCCACTGAACTCTGACCCGCTGAGAACGAGTTGCGGCCCGCAAGCGAAAGTACGAGTTTTGGCTTATAAAGCACTTGGCTTTGCAGCCGCCGTTGGCCAGTCCCCTGCTTGACGTCTAAATGGCAACTTTGGGCAGCTGGAACGTGTGGCTGGCGCTGCTGCTGCAGCTGCAGCGCTGCAGCTGGAGCCTCAGCTGGAATGTGGCGGCGCCCAGCTACCTGGATGCGGAGCAGCGGCCGCTCTGGATACTCGAGGATGAGCCAACGAAGCGACAGCGCGTGGACAAGTCGGAGGCGGCAACCACAACGCGACGCATGCGCCAGCCGCTGCGCATTGTGGTGCGGCCGGATGCGGCGCCGCCACGCCGCTACTTGCCACCGCGCCGCTACTTGCCACAGCGGCGCAACAAGGCGCTGCGGCAGCCGCGCAACGAGCTGCGGCGTCGCCAGCAGCCGCCGTCGCTGCCCGTGTTCGACAATGCGCCGGGCGACAACGCGCTCTCGGCGACCAGCTATCCGATCTTCGTGTACAACGGCACCAAGGGCGAGCTGCTGGTGAACACGATGCTCAGCGCCCAGCGGTATCCGATGCAGGAGCCGGTGCCCGGCCAGGTGCTCTATCCGCCGGCGACGCCCATGTTCCGGCCCAAGCCGCTGGTCGAACGCTTCCGCGTGCCCAAGCAGCAGCGGCCGCTGCTCAACCTCACGCTGATCCCCTTCTATGCGCACGAGGCGATCACGTTGGCGCCTCCAACGACCACCACCACCACCACAACGACGACGATGGCGACGACGCTTGCCACAACAACCTCCGAGCTGACTGCGACTGCGACTGCGACGCCTGAAGTTGCCACATCGACGCAGCTGCCTCGCGAATACGAGACGCAATTGGCGCCCAGCAAGCGGCGACGTCTGCCCAAGAAGACGCGCCACTACAACGCGTATCGCTCGCCACAGGAAGTGGTGCAACGGCAGCCCGTGTTGCGTGCCTCGCCAGCGCGTGCGGCGCCCAACAATCATCGACAGCAGCAGCAGCAGCAGCAGCAGCAGCAGGTGCAACAGGATCAGACGGCAACAGCCACGGAGCTGGCTGCCTACGATCAGGAGCTGCAGTCCGAGGAGGAGGAGCAGCAGCTGGAGGAGCAGCAGGAGGCGGCGGAGCAGGACGAAGACAGCTCCATGCAGATCGTCTACGCGGACGACAGTCTCGAGGCGTCTCCCAGCACAGTGGAGCAACAGCGGCAGAGTTCGCGCTACGCCGTGAAGCGCGAATATTTCGCGTTTCCCGTCTACACGCTGGGCAAACTGCTGCAGGATCCGAGCAGCGATCGGGTCAAGATGGGGCACATCGTCGAGCTGGGCGACTCCTCGGAGCCCGGCGGTTCCGGCGGCGACACGTGGTTCATCTTGAACTCACGGTGAGTTTGCCAGCCATTTGAATTGCATTTAATTCCAATCTTATTTTGCTCTTCGCCTTTTCAGCTATAAGGGACCTCATCGCGGTGGTCAGAGCAAGAACCACAGCCAGTATTACACCTCGAAGTATGTCCAGAACCCCAAGGGCTCCAGCAGGTAGTTCAAGCCAAAGCTCCAGCAACCCAAAACGATGTGATCAGCCTGCAATATCTTTACACTTAAGACACTTTTTTTTCTGAATTAAAAACTTTGTTAATCGATGCTTTGGGTTTTTTCTTTGGATGGGGGATGGCAAATAAAAATTAAAAATAACTACTTAACTGTAACTTTCGTTTATCATCTTATTACCCATAACATATCACATTTCAATGCTCTCTATATTATCTTTACTCTCCCTGATCTTATGAGCTCATCAAAGTTCATACAATTAAGACATTTAAGAGTTATCTTATCAAAATTGGGCATACAAATAAGATAATATTATTTAATTATTTTTGATTTATTTAGATACAAAAATAAGTAAGTTTAAGTAATTATTCAATTTCAATTTTTATATTATAGTTTAAAATTATAATACTGATAACATGTCACCACTTTATCCACCCTTTAATCATTTCCATTCGCCTTCAGCACATTTTCCATTTAGTTGCTTTATAAAGCAGAAGACACAATAATTTGTTGTTTTTCTTGATTTTTTAACCAATTTACAATTAATTTGATGTAGAACAACAAATTAACAAATAAAACAAAACCACGACGCGCGTTTTTAAACTCTGCTGAATGGAAAACAATAATTTTAAGTCAAAGCAATTAAAAATACTAATTGACCAAAAATGAAACAAGGAAAATAATAAAGTGCATCTTCAATTAGAATATAGAATTAACTTTTTGGCAAATGCTTATTAGACAAGAATACAGTTTCAGTATATTTATTAAATTATTTTGTTCTATTTCCTTAAAATTCTATTTATGCTACTTCGAGTAGCTATATATCTACATAAAGCTATATCCATTCTAAGTTTGATCAATATATCATTGCACAAAAGCAGGCTGACAGATGAAGACGGTTCTTAACTCCATCAAAATATACTCGTAGTGCCGTAATGTGTAATCACGATCGTTATTACTATATGTTGCCAAGTAACGCCAGCTTGCTCTTTTCGCAGTGAAGTGATCGACACTTTGAGCTGGTGATCTTTGATGGCGACTCTTTGGTAGCCACAATTAGCTTGTTGAATTGTTCTAATGTGTTCGTAACTGATCATGATCGTGTCATGATCACCCGAGATGCCCATTAAATTGCCTGCTTAACGACGCCTCGGCTGAGGCAGAGGCTATCTACTCAGCACGATCATTAAAACTGTAGTCACATTAACACCTCAATGCCAGTCTACTCGATTCGAATATATCTCAGACTCCGTATCTGTATCTGTATCTGTTGCTGTATTGTCTCTCTCTCAGTGTGTGGAATTGGAATTGGAATTGGAGTATGCGCTGTGGGTTGCCATAAAAAATGGCAATAAATTCCTTGGGGAAGACAAAGGAGAGGCTGTGCCGCTAGAAAGTTGTCATAAAAATGAGATTTAATGGATGCCACAGAACGGACTTCGGTTGCATAAGTGTGGCGAAAAGAATCACGCGACGTTGCAGCGAAACAAAGTCGATTGTGACCCAAATTCCACAATCAAAAGAAAATCCAGAATCTCAATGTGTGAAAAGACGAACGAAATGCATACAAATAAAACCGAGAAAAAAGTCATCCACACATGTTTATGGCTAATTCAATGGCCCCTTTAGACGCACAGATGGAAAGAACTCTGAAATAATACAAGTTGCCCCTGCCCCGCCCCTAGATGGACCCCGCCCCCATGTGGCTCCGTCATTCATTCAATCATTTTGTCAATGATGTGGCTTTCTATTCTAAACGCATGTTCATTATTATTATTGATTTCCCAACTTCTATTTTTTTTTCGCTCCTACGACGTTTTTTTACCATTTCCATTTCCATTTCTATTTGTATGTTGAGTTTTGTTTTGGGATTCTTTAGGCCTGCAATTAATTTTGTTGCGTTGTTCTATACGCTCCATGCAACGCGCTCCCTCGGTGAAACAAAAGGCAGACACACGCCGTGGCATCTTTCATGTTTAACGAACATTGCTCTGGGGCAAACCGAATCCAAAGCCGAGACTGTAACGCAGACGCAGACGCAGACGCAGACAATTGAACCTCAACCTCAACCTCAACCCCGCCTCCGACTTCGACTCCGACTCCGATTCCGACTACAGTCCAGAGTCGACGGTATAAAAGCTTGGCCTATAACTGTTTTTGGGTTTAGAACAAATGCAGCTGCGATCGCGTGCGGAGAATCGGACCATCGAAGAGTGCAACTTTTTTTTTTTCTCTATAACATTATTCGAGTGTCTAATATTTGTAGCAAGGATCATCGATTTCAAAAGTGCAGTGCAGTGTTGCAATTAATTGAAAATCAAGAATGTGGCAATATTATTTTGTGGTATGTGTTTCGAAATATCATCGCAAGGATAACAATGTATTCAAATAAAATATTTATTGAACCAAAATCGAAAGGTTTCAAATTGATTAAAATATTGAAACGAGTTGAGAAAATTGAAATGCAATAATACATTTATTAAAGTTTGCTGCTCTCCTGGAATTATCATGATGCAGTTTATATTGTGTGCTATAAATGTGGATTTCTGCCTTAATATTTGACAGCTTCATTTTGTATTTATTTATTAATTAAAGTTGGAGTAGTTTCTATAACTAAACGAACTTAAGTTTTAAGCACTGGCTGCGAGACCTTTGGTTATGTGTTGTCATCAACATACATCTATCTATAACAACCGCTTAATTTATTTTTTTGTATGTGCTGACAATTGATGGTTCTGTTTTGTACCATACAGAATTTCTGAAAATGCTTCTTCAATTTGCAATTGATCTACAATAAATAGTTGTTGTGTCAACTCAAGAAATCAATGAAAAATATTACTTCACAAACAACTTAAGCAACCTCATTGAATAATTTAATCATTTTGATACGATTTCGATAAGGAGTTTAAATGCACATAAAATTCATTCTCTAGGCCATTTGATGTGAATATATTTTTTATGTTTCAACTCTTTTTTGTTCTGCAAAAGTTCACAAGCTGCTCACAATGATCGTTAATTTTATAATGTTGCTTCCTAAATAGTTTCTTTAATAAAATCACTCTAAAATTTATTTGTTGATGTAATTATTAACATGTAGACTAAAATGAGTTTACACTATAGTAAGAACTAATGAATTTTTGACTAAAAAATGATATTTCTATATTAATTTATTAATTATAAATCAGGATAAAAAAAAGAAGAAAAATCTTGAATTAAAAAATTGTATCCGTATACTTAGAAGAAAGCAATAGTTCGATTGAAGTAGACGTCGACTGGACGAATTGTTTGATTAGAAGAAACAATTCGTATATCTTATTTGTACATAATATAATATTAACGTAGTCAAAGCGACTTTTGACCGTTAACCGATAAGTTTTTTGAGTTTTTTAAAAGAATTAGTTCATAGTTGAGCAACAAAGTGGTGTTGTTAAGGCTGTCCACTTAAATAAATCAATATTCGAAAAAATGTATCTCTCACATTTACTCTTTCTCTGGCTATGTTATTGTATCAAATACAAATTTAATAAAAAATTGTTTAAATAAATAAATACAATTTACCTTCCGTCTCTTCCGTCTCCTGGCAGCTCATCGCTGCCAGCCTTTGCAGCCTGCCGCTGCCGAGCGGCGCCTTCTGGTGGCCCAAGGCGACAACGTGAGTTGAGCGTCCGCCAAGTTTAACCTTTGCTAAAATACCTTCCTCTGTCCTTCCTCCGCACTTAGGGAAACGCCGCGCTCCCAGGTGCTGCAGCAGATCCCGCTCACCTACTTCCGCACCTACACGTATCAGCCGCTGGCCGGGGAGGCTTTTGGGGTGCCGCTCTTCGGCTTTGGGGCGGCGCAGACGCCGCTGCTGTCGGGTCGCCACTACGATCCCTATGCGGTGACCAGCTATGCGGCGGCAAGGCGCCACGATGCGGCCCACCACAAGGGCGACGTGACGCCGCCGGCAACGGGCGGCAGCAACAAAGGTGGCAGCAACAACGCGTTGCCGAGCACAACGCCAGCGACAACGACAACGACGACGACGACAACAACGACAACTCCGCCGCCGCCGCCACCCACAACGACCACGACGACAACAACCACGACGAGCACAACGAGTGCGCCGCCAACAACCAGCACAACAGAAGCTGCCACATCCACATCCTCCTCCTCCTCCTCCTCCTCGTCCTCGTCGGCGCTGCGCTACGCCGAGTATCCGACGTACACGCGTCGAGTGAGCAATCTGTACAACGCCCGACCGCAGTATCCGTATCCGGACTACTTCAACTACCAGCCGCAGAGCACGCTGGCGGAGAAGAGCGGCTCGGCTCGCATTCAGTTTGTGCCCTGCATGTGCCCCATCAGCATGCCGAGCATGCCGAGCATGACCAGCTCAGAGCGCGATCGTCCCGCTGGCGTCGCTCCTGCTCCTCCAGCTGCTGCTGCTGCTGCTGTGACTGCAGCTGTTGCTGGCGATGTGACGCCCGTCAATTTGCAGGCTCGCCACATGGACAGCGAGGACTCCGAGCTGGAGGAGGAGGAGGAGGAGGGGGCAGACGCCGACATGGCAGCCGAACCTGTCGATGGCGATGTCGCTGACGCTGTTGCCTCAGCGGACACAGCTGCTGCCGCTGTGGACGACAAGGTTGCCTTTGAGGCGCACACCACGCCCACCACGCCCACCGTCGACTCCAACAGCCTGGTCTAGTTTAGTTTCCGCTGCCAATTCGCCACTCCAGCATAGTATTAAAAGACGCCCAGACTGATTGGTAGAACAGCGCCAACGACAGTTTGGCATTTTTCCCCACTTTTTTTTTACTGTCCATAATTAAATAAATGTTAAAACCATCAACTGGAGTTTGTTTCAAATATCCTTGGCAATAAAATATATAGCGACTAAGTACTTACTAAATATTTCAAATTTAGCCGATAGATGCGCCGGACTGCACTTCATTCGATTTACATAAATTCCCATTGGATGAACGACTGTCAATCAGTGTTGGCATAATAAATGTATAATCATTTGTTTAAAATGATGAAAAATAAAAGCAAAGATAAAACAAATAAATGTTACCCATAGGGTAACTTAGTGCCAACAGAAAAAGTATGTAACAGCAGAAGGAGGCATCTCCGACCCCATAAAGTATATATATTCTTGATCAGTGTCAACAGCCGAGACGATATAGCCATGTCCGTCTGTCCGTCTGTCAGTCCGTATGAACACCTGGATCTCAGAGACTATAAGACATAGAGACAAAAAATTTGGTAGGTTCCTTCATTCCTTACGCAGATCAAGTTTATTTCAAAAGTTGGATGCCACGCCCCCTTCGCCCACAATAAGCATTAATCTAGATAAAGTCAAGTTTATTTTATGTAAATTGCGTATAACTCCAAAAGTTCTTTGTGTAATGATGTGTAATTTGGTAAACCATCTGACACTCTTAATATACCCTGTAATTTTGGTAAAAATCGGATAAGTAGAACAAAAGTTATTTGTCCTATTATTTATTAAAATAGTTGTGCCCAATGCAAATGGACGTTTTAAGTGTGTGAATGACCTAGAGATATCAAATTTGGTGACAGTATTCATGTAGGTCTTACGCAGATCAAGTTTGTTTTAGATTTTTGCCACGCCCCTTTCCGCCCCCCAAAAACCGGAAAGCCGTAATAATGGACCCATTTCGAAATTTCGACTAAAAAATTAATTCGATCCCCAAAAGTATGCGATATTTTTTTTTTTTGGACTTGGAAATTTTTCGCTGCGGAGTCGAAAAAAATGTAAGAAATCGTAACAAAATAAGAAAATCATGGATATCTCGGAAACGAAATGGATGATCGAAATATCCTTTGGCCAGCTAATAGTCCTTGTTAAGACGAGTTGATTGCCACAGGACTCATAAGGATCAGCAAGGATACGGCCAAGATAGAGCATGTTTTCTTTCACCAAAAAAGTCCTTGTAACTCTGTTGTTTAAAGTATATTCGGGCTTTTGATTTCATTGTCGTCCATCATGAATCCGTCCCTATATGCATGCCAAAGGACATCCTGATCGTCCTTCAAATGACGAAGTTACGGACGATTTTTGAATTTTTGCCAAATTTTCAATGCCTACCCCTTGTACATTTTTCAGAAAAATTCTTGTTTGTTTTTTTATATATTCTTTATTTTTTTAATGACAATCGGCAGTTATTTTTAAACGATTTTATTGCAGCTATCGACAGGCCAAAGAATACCTAAATTGTCGATGTAGTTTTCGAGATAAATACATTTTAAAATTTCGACTACAAAATTAATTCGATCCCCAAAAGTATGCGATATTTTTTTTATTTTTGGACTTGGAAATTTTTCGCTGCGGAGTCGAAAAAAAATGTAAGAAATCGTAACAAAATAAGAAGTCGCTAATCTGCTCTCGACGAGATCGGTTGTGTCGCGGACAAACAAAGAATTACGTTTTACTCTTTTGAGCAACCTTCGTGTGCTAAAAATAGCACAAATCATACTCTTTCGGACGCTGGCTAGTGCAGCGTCGGCAGCTGGACAACAACAACAACATACAAGTGTAGTGAAATAACTGCATTTTCGGCCCGTCAGGGCAGCGCTGTTCCCCTCACTCGGCGCGCAGCCGCACAAGTGGGGCAATAAAACCAGCTCTTATCTGTTAGTGATCTGTTTTGCATTTCAATTTGCAGAAGTTAACAAAAAACTTTGTTGTTTGGAACCATTAACTAAACTTGTAAGTTATTGATAACTACTATTTGGAAATGGATGCGAATCGTTTTTCTAACTCTCAGCTTAGCAATAAGCAGATTGATTACGAAAAAAATGCACTCAGTAGCTGGAAAATCACCTTTAGAGATCAGGTCAGAAGTCATTAGTTCTCAACGCACTCTGTGCTCTGATTCTCATAACACCAGTACCATCACTACAACGCTAACATTTACTAGTGCTACTAGTAATTCAGTATTCACCACGGCAAATACGACGTCTGCCGGTATTAGTAGCGTGTGCTCTAGTGAGAGCATGGATTACCAGAACGCCTCTTTCACGCAATGCTCATCTAACATTGCTTCTTCAACACTCAGCGGAGCTGCGGCAAATGCCCTTCCAATACATAATGGAACAGCTACAGTTTCGCCATCCTCACTCAGTGATGCTACTACAAGACTGAAGAGTGATCAAAAACATATGATTAAGAGAAAGAAACCACTATCACCCACTGTTACTGCCAAAAAGGGCGAACAGAGAATTGATATTTCAATCATCATCAGCATCATCCAACAAGGCAATCTCCAGTAACAGATTTGCCATTCTAGACATGGATATGGACTTAAACAGTGGCAGCCATGCTGAGGAAACTTCAAAAGATACAAATGTAGCTAGTACTAGCTCTTATGCAGCTTCTCAACTAAATGCTCATAATGATAAAATAAATACAAATGACTCAGATAACAGTCCACAAAAGAATGTATCTAATGCTAATAATAAGCTAAATGATAATTCCAAACCACCGCAAATAGTTATAAGTATTTCTAATCTTAACGATCTATTTGAACTCATTTCGGAGGTAACTAGTCTAGATAACGTATCAGTTAAAGTTAATCAAGGAGTAACAGCTAGAATTTTTCCCAAAGACTCCAATACTTACAGAGCTATTGTTGACCATTTTGATAAAATGGAAATTGAATTCCATACTTATCAAATGAAGGAAGAGAAGCCACACAGAATTGTTGTTAAAGGGCTTCATCATAGCACATTAACCAACGAAATTATTGCCAATTTTAAAGCTTTTGGCTTTGATGCGCTTCAGGTACATAATCCAAGATCTAGGACCAACCGAGATGATAAGCTTAATATATTTTTCATTAATATTAAGCCATGTTCAAAAATGAATGATATTTATGATATCACAACACTTTGCCGGCAACGGGTTAGGATCGAACGGATGCGCAAAACAACGGAAATCGCCCAATGTGCACGATGCCAAGAATATGGCCACACAGCCAAATACTGCCGCCGGCATCCTAATTGTGCTAGATGTGGTGAAAATCATTTCACAAAGCAATGCGTGCGTTCCCAAGATCAACAGCCTACCTGTATACATTGTGGAGGAAATCATGCGGCAAGCTACAAGGGCTGCCAGTGGTATCAGGAATACCTTCGACGATCTATGGGCTCGTCAAAAAAGCAACCAATGCGGCAACAATCGCAACAAAATCATCGTCAGCATCAGCCGCCCCGTCAGCAAAAAGCACAGCAAATGCCTAACACTACTGCAGGTAATAGGGAAGGCATATCCTACGCCTCAATAGCAAGACATGGAAATGGATCTGCCCAGCGCCGTTTAGATAATGTCCAAGCACAACTACAAGTACCGAAAACAAGGGAAAATAGTGTACAGCTACAAAACGCGCTTGATGTCCAGTCAATATTGAATCAACAGCAACAGCAATTCATGAATTGGCAACAACAGCTCCAGCAACAGCAGCAGCAGCAATTCCTTTTGTGGCTTAAGCAGCAGCAACAAGAACAACAACAGCAAAACAAACAGAACAGTCAACGACTTGAACGGCTTGAAAATATGGTTTTCGAAATGGCCAACTTGATCAAGCAATGGACTGGAGACAAATCAGCTCTCCAACTCCATAACCACGCTGCAGCCTCAAAATGAATACACTCAAGATCCTAATCTGGAATGTCAACGGCATTTCAGGTAAAGCCAGAGAAGTTGAGCTCTTCGCGCACAACAACAGCGTTGACATCCTTCTCTTGAATGAGATTAGACTCAACCGAGGAGAAAAAGTCAAAATATATGGATATACCTTTTATCCAGCGTATAAACCATCACAGCACAATCACGGCAACGGAGGAGCGGCGGTATTGGTGAGGAGTTCTCTCTGTCACTTCCCACAAAGAGTTATCGAAACAAAAAACATTCAGATGTCTTCCATTAAAGTTGCCACAGGTTTGGGAGACATGGAAGTTAGCGCCATCTACTGTTCTCCAAGTAATAGAATCGAAGAAAGGCAATTCACTGACATACTCGCTTCTTGCGGTCAAAGATATCTGGTTGGAGGTGACTGGAATGCCAGACATTGCTTGTGGGGAGACACATACAATTCACCAAGAGGGCGAGAACTAGTTGAAGCCATTTCAGTCAGAGGGGCTAAAATGCTTGCTACTGGCTCACCAACTAGATACCCATTTATATCAAGCCACACAGCGACTTGTATAGATTTTGCATTATATCATGGGATACTGGACTCTCAAGCTAAAATCTACCAAAACTGGGATTTGGACTCTGATCATATTGCCCTTGTTGTTGAATTGCAAACAAATGGTGTAAATGTCAGACCAAGTCCTCGATTAATCACACGATATACCGACCTGATCGCTTTCAGACAGCATCTTGAGAGCTCCTTCCAGTTGAATTCGGCTCTGAACTCAAGAGAAGACATCGAGAACGCAGTTGACATATTGACGAATAATATATATAGTGCTGCCAATGCTTCAACGCCACCTGTTCCAGAATTCCGAAATATAAGCTATGGCATAGTTCTTACAAGGGAGGCCAGAGATCTAATCAGAAGAAAAAGACAGCTACGAAGAAGAGCAATACGCTCTCAAGATCCTCAGGACCGGAATCTGTGGAACCAGACAGCTCGACAACTACGAACCCTTTTAAAGGAACTTAGAAGCGACTTCTTTGAACAAAAATTGTCTTCCATGGACTACACTGTTGACTCGAACTACTCTCTCTGGAAGTGCACAAAATCGCTTAAAAGACAACCGTTCAGACAAGTTCCTGTCAGATGTCCTGGAGGTGAATTTGCAAAAAACGAAGCTGAGCAGGCCAATGCTTTCGGTCTTCATTTAGAGGATCGCTTCACTTCTTTTGACTTTGCTTCGAGAGAACAAATTCAAATGACTCAACAGAAGTTACAAGCTCCATTGCAGATGTCATTACCTATTAAACCTTTAAGGACTGAGGAAATATCTGAAGCCATAAAGCTATTGCCGAAAAATAAAGCACCGGGCATCGACAGAATTTGTTATGCTACGTTAAAAGCCTTGCCAATCAGAGCGATACTATACATAACATTGATTTTCAATGCTATTGTAAGGGTGCAAGTGTTCCCAAAGCAATGGAAAATAGCTGCGATTCTGATGATCCACAAACCAGGAAAACCAGAGAATGAGCCTGAATCATATCGTCCAATAAGCCTATTACCATCCCTGGCTAAATTGTGGGAGAGACTCATTGCCAATCGGATTACTGTTTTTATTCGTCAAAGCAGTATATTGCCTGATCATCAATTTGGCTTCCGAGAGGGTCACGGCACTGTAGAACAAGTCCACAGATTGGTTCAGCACATCTTGCAAGCTTTTGATGACCTGGAGTATTCCAACGCAGTCTTCATTGATATGCAGCAAGCCTTCGATAAGGTATGGCATGATGGCCTGCTGTGCAAAATTAAGCATCTCTTGCCTGCACCCTACTATGGTCTTTTAAGGTCATATATTGAAGAACGAGAGTTTAAGGTCAAAGTAAGTGACACATACTCCAACACTTACACAATGAGAGCAGGAGTTCCACAGGGCAGTGTTCTTGGACCGCTGCTCTATTCGTTGTATACTGCCGATATACCCAGCCCAAACCGTCATCATATGGTAGCTCCTTCCAAGGCACTTATTGCGACATATGCAGATGACATCGCAGTCATATACAATTCCAGCTGTCGCAGGGAAGCAGCTATTGGACTACAGGGGTATCTTGTGACTCTTGCAGCTTGGTGTAAACGTTGGAATATGAAGATCAATCCTCTAAAAACAACGAATCCCTGCTTTACGTTAAAAAGACTCATAATGAACACTCCTGAAATCCAGCTAGAAGGAGTTACTCTGGACCAGCCGTCGCAAGCGAAATATCTTGGTATAACTCTGGACAAGCGTCTTACCTTTGGCCCACACCTTAAGGCTACGGTAAAAAAATGCAACATGAGGATACAACAACTGCGTTGGCTCATCAGTAGAAAGAGCACCTTGACGTTGAGATGCAAGAGGGCGGTGTATGCCCATTGCGTTGTGCCCATATGGCTTTGTGGAATCCAAATCGGGGGGATCGCAGCCAAATCTAACTATAAGCGTATCCAAGTGCTGCAGAATAGGATACTTCGCAACATAACTGACTGTCCCTGGTACGTGCGAGGTTCCACTCTCCATAGGGACCTCAAGCTATACACTGTGGAAGAGCAGATTGGTAGACACACGAGCCGATACAGCGAAAGATTGCTGAGACACCGCAGCCTACTTGCCAGACGTCTACTGCCTGCTCGACCTCTAAGGCGCCTTAAACGGCTAGGTTTTGCCAAGACATTAGCACAATAGAATATCCTAACTAAACAATAATCCTCATACTCGGTTATGAGGTTTGGTCCATTTTAACTTTCCATCCATGTGTTGTTAAGGTACAGTTTATGTTTGTACAGGTTCTACACTTAATAAATAATATATAAAAAAAAAAAAAAAAAAAAAAAAAAAAACAAAATAAGAAAATCATGGATATCTCGGAAACGAAATGGACGATCGAAATATCCTTTGGCCATCTAATAGTCCTTGTTAAGACGAGTTGATTGCCACAGGACTCATAAGAATCAGCAAGGATACGGCCAAGATAGAGCATGTTTTCTTTCAGCAAAAAAGTCCTTGTAACTCTGTTGTTTAAAGTATATTCGGGCTTTTGATTTCATTGTCGTCCATCATGAATCCGTCCCTATATGCATGCCAAAGGACATCCTGATCGTCCTTCAAATGACGAAGTTACGGACGATTTTTGAATTTTTGCCAAATTTTCCATGCCTACCCCTTGTACATTTTTCAGAAAAATTCTTGTTTGTTTTTTTATATATTCTTTATTTTTTTAATGACAATCGGCAGTTATTTTTAAACGTTTTTATTGCAGCTATCGACAGGCCAAAGAATACCTAAATTGCCGATGTAGTTTTCGAGATAAAAACATTTTAAAATTTCGACTACAAAATTAATTCGATCCCCAAAAGTATGCGATATTTTTTTATTTTTGGACTTGGAAATTTTTCGCTGCGGAGTCGAAAAAAAATGTAAGAAATCGTAACAAAATAAGAAAATCATGGATATCTCGGAAACGAAATGGACGATCGAAATATCCTTTGGCCAGCTAATAGTCCTTGTTAAGACGAGTTGATTGCCACAGGACTCATAAGGATCAGCAAGGATACGGCCAAGATAGAGCATGTTTTCTTTCAGCAAAAAAGTCCTTCTAACTCTGTTGTTTAAAGTATATTCGGGCTTTTGATTTCATTGTCGTCCATCATGAATCCGTCCCTATATGCATGCCAAAGGACATCCTGATCGTCCTTCAAATGACGAAGTTACGGACGATTTTTGAATTTTTGCCAAATTTTCCATGCCTACCCCTTGTACATTTTTCAGAAAAATTCTTGTTTGTTTTTTTATATATTCTTTATTTTTTTAATGACAATCGGCAGTTATTTTTAAACGATTTTATTGCAGCTATCGACAGGCCAAAGAATACCTAAATTGTCGATGTAGTTTTCGAGATAAATACATTTTAAAATTTCGACTACAAAATTAATTCGATCCCCAAAAGTATGCGATATTTTTTTATTTTTGGACTTGGAAATTTTTCGCTGCGGAGTCGAAAAAAAATGTAAGAAATCGTAACAAAATAAGAAAATCATGGATATCTCGGAAACGAAATGGATGATCGAAATATCCTTTGGCCAGCTAATAGTCCTTGTTAAGACGAGTTGATTGCCACAGGACTCATAAGGATCAGCAAGGATACGGCCAAGATAGAGCATGTTTTCTTTCAGCAAAAAAGTCCTAGTAACTCTGTTGTTTAAAGTATATTCGGGCTTTTGATTTCATTGTCGTCCATCATGAATCCGTCCCTATATGCATGCCAAAGGACATCCTGATCGTCCTTCAAATGACGAAGTTACGGACGATTTTTGAATTTTTGCCAAATTTTCCATGCCTACCCCTTGTACATTTTTCAGAAAAATTCTTGTTTGTTTTTTTATATATTCTTTATTTTTTTAATGACAATCGGCAGTTATTTTGAAACGTTTTTATTGCAGCTATCGACAGGCCAAAGAATACCTAAATTGTCGATGTAGTTTTCGAGATAAATACATTTTAAAATTTCGACTACAAAATTAATTCGATCCCCAAAAGTATGCGATATTTTTTTTATTTTTGGACTTGGAAATTTTTCGCTGCGGAGTCGAAAAAAAATGTAAGAAATCGTAACAAAATAAGAAAATCATGGATATCTCGGAAACGAAATGGACGATCGAAATATCCTTTGGCCAGCTAATAGTCCTTGTTAAGACGAGTTGATTGTCACAGGACTCATAAGGATCAGCAAGGATACGGCCAAGATAGAGCATGGTTTCTTTCAGCAAAAAAGTCCTTGTAACTCTGTTGTTTAAAGTATATTCGGGCTTTTGATTTCATTGTCGTCCATCATGAATCCGTCCCTATATGCATGCCAAAGGACATCCTGATCGTCCTTCAAATGACGAAGTTACGGACGATTTTTGAATTTTTGCCAAATTTTCCATGCCTACCCCTTCTACATCTTTCAGAAAAATTCTTGTTTGTTTTTTTATATATTCTTTATTTTTTTAATGACAATCGGCAGTTATTTTTAAACGTTTTTATTGCAGCTATCGACAGGCCAAAGAATACCTAAATTGCCGATGTAGTTTTCGAGATAAAAACATTTTAAAATTTCGACTACAAAATTAATTCGATCCCCAAAAGTATGCGATATTTTTTTATTTTTGGACTTGGAAATTTTTCGCTGCGGAGTCGAAAAAAAATGTAAGAAATCGTAACAAAATAAGAAAATCATGGATATCTCGGAAACGAAATGGACGATCGAAATATCCTTTGGCCAGCTAATAGTCCTTGTTAAGACGAGTTGATTGTCACAGGACTCATAAGGATCAGCAAGGATACGGCCAAGATAGAGCATGGTTTCTTTCAGCAAAAAAGTCCTTGTAACTCTGTTGTTTAAAGTATATTCGGGCTTTTGATTTCATTGTCGTCCATCATGAATCCGTCCCTATATGCATGCCAAAGGACATCCTGATCGTCCTTCAAATGACGAAGTTACGGACGATTTTTGAATTTTTGCCAAATTTTCCATGCCTACCCCTTGTACATCTTTCAGAAAAATTCTTGTTTGTTTTTTTATATATTCTTTATTTTTTTAATGACAATCGGCAGTTATTTTTAAACGATTTTATTGCAGCTATCGACAGGCCAAAGAATACCTAAATTGTCGATGTAGTTTTCGAGATAAATACATTTTAAAATTTCGACTACAAAATTAATTCGATCCCCAAAAGTATGCAATATTTTTTTTATTTTTGGACTTGGAAATTTTTCGCTGCGGAGTCGAAAAAAATGTAAGAAATCGTAACAAAATAAGAAAATCATGGATATCTCGGAAACGAAATGGACGATCGAAATATCCTTTGGCCAGCTAATAGTCCTTGTTAAGACGAGTTGATTGCCACAGGACTCATAAGGATCAGCAAGGATACGGCCAAGATAGAGCATGTTTTCTTTCAGCAAAAAAGTCCTTCTAACTCTGTTGTTTAAAGTATATTCGGGCTTTTGATTTCATTGTCGTCCATCATGAATCCGTCCCTATATGCATGCCAAAGGACATCCTGATCGTCCTTCAAATGACGAAGTTACGGACGATTTTTGAATTTTTGCCAAATTTTCCTTGTACATTTTTCAGAAAAATTCTTGTTTGTTTTTTTATATATTCTTTATTTTTTTAATGACAATCGGCAGTTATTTTTAAACGTTTTTATTGCAGCTATCGACAGGCCAAAGAATACCTAAATTGCCGATGTAGTTTTCGAGATAAAAACATTTTAAAATTTCGACTACAAAATTAATTCGATCCCCAAAAGTATGCGATATTTTTTTATTTTTGGACTTGGAAATTTTTCGCTGCGGAGTCGAAAAAAAATGTAAGAAATCGTAACAAAATAAGAAAATCATGGATATCTCGGAAACGAAATGGACGATCGAAATATCCTTTGGCCAGCTAATAGTCCTTGTTAAGACGAGTTGATTGCCACAGGACTCATAAGGATCAGCAAGGATACGGCCAAGATAGAGCATGTTTTCTTTCAGCAAAAAAGTCCTTGTAACTCTGTTGTTTAAAGTATATTCGGGCTTTTGATTTCATTGTCGTCCATCATGAATCCGTCCCTATATGCATGCCAAAGGACATCCTGATCGTCCTTCAAATGACGAAGTTACGGACGATTTTTTGAATTTTTGCCAAATTTTCCATTCCTACCCCTTGTACATTTTTCAGAAAAATTCTTGTTTGTTTTTTTTAAATATTCTTTATTTTTTTAATGACAATCGGCAGTTATTTTGAAACGTTTTTATTGCAGCTATCGACATGCCAAAGAATACCTAAATTGCCGATGTAGTTTTCGAGATAAAAACATTTTAAAATTTCGACTACAAAATTAATTCGATCCCCAAAAGTATGCGATATTTTTTTATTTTTGGACTTGGAAATTTTTCGCTGCGGAGTCGAAAAAAAATGTAAGAAATCGTAACAAAATAAGAAAATCATGGATATCTCGGAAACGAAATGGACGATCGAAATATCCTTTGGCCAGCTAATAGTCCTTGTTAAGACGAGTTGATTGCCACAGGACTCATAAGGATCAGCAAGGATACGGCCAAGATAGAGCATGTTTTCTTTCAGCAAAAAGTCCTTCTAACTCTTTTGTTTAAAGTATATTCGGGCTTTTGATTTCATTGTCGTCCATCATGAATCCGTCCCTATATGCATGCCAAAGGACATCCTGATCGTCCTTCAAATGACGAAGTTACGGACGATTTTTGAATTTTTGCCAAATTTTCCATGCCTACCCCTTGTACATTTTTCAGAAAAATTCTTGTTTGTTTTTTTATATATTCTTTATTTTTTTAATGACAATCGGCAGTTATTTTTAAACGATTTTATTGCAGCTATCGACAGGCCAAAGAATACCTAAATTGTCGATGTAGTTTTCGAGATAAATACATTTTAAAATTTCGACTACAAAATTAATTCGATCCCCAAAAGTATGCGATATTTTTTTTATTTTTGGACTTGGAAATTTTTCGCTGCGGAGTCGAAAAAAAATGTAAGAAATCGTAACAAAATAAGAAAATCATGGATATCTCGGAAACGAAATGGACGATCGAAATATCCTTTGGCCAGCTAATAGTCCTTGTTAAGACGAGTTGATTGCCGCAGGACTTATAAGGATCAGCAAGGATACGGCCAAGATAGAGCATGTTTTCTTTCAGCAAAAAAGTCCTTCTAACTCTGTTGTTTAAAGTATATTCGGGCTTTTGATTTCATTGTCGTCCATCATGAATCCGTCCCTATATGCATGCCAAAGGACATCCTGACCGTCCTTCAAGTGACGAAGTTACGGATGATTTTTGAATTTTTGCCAAATTTTCCATGCCTACCCCTTGTACATTTTTCAGAAAAATTCTTGTTTGTTTTTTTATATATTCTTTATTTTTTTAATGACAATCGGCAGTTATTTTTAAACGTTTTTATTGCAGCTATCGACATGCCAAAGAATACCTAAATTGCCGATGTAGTTTTCGAGATAAAAACATTTTAAAATTTCGACTACAAAATTAATTCGATCCCCAAAAGTATGCGATATTTTTTTATTTTTGGACTTGGAAATTTTTCGCTGCGGAGTCGAAAAAAAATGTAAGAAATCGTAACAAAATAAGAAAATCATGGATATCTCGGAAACGAAATGGACGATCGAAATATCCTTTGGCCAGCTAATAGTCCTTGTTAAGACGAGTTGATTGCCACAGGACTCATAAGGATCAGCAAGGATACGGCCAAGATAGAGCATGTTTTCTTTCAGCAAAAAAGTCCTTCTAACTCTGTTGTTTAAAGTATATTCGGGCTTTTGATTTCATTGTCGTCCATCATGAATCCGTCCCTATATGCATGCCAAAGGACATCCTGATCGTCCTTCAAATGACGAAGTTACGGACGATTTTTGAATTTTTGCCAAATTTTCCATGCCTACCCCTTGTACATTTTTCAGAAAAATTCTTGTTTGTTTTTTTTAAATATTCTTTATTTTTTTAATGACAATCGGCAGTTATTTTTAAACGTTTTTATTGCAGCAAAAAAGTCCTTCTAACTCTTAAGGATAAAATACCTATTTGCTTGGAAGTTAATATTCAAATTAACAATAAAGAAAGAGTTGTTGGATAAGTTCATGCCTTATTATGAGTAAGATTAATTGTTTCTTGTGTTTGTCTGCATAATGGAAAAAACAGTAAAAAAACAGTGACCGATTCAAAAAATGGCCAACAAGCTCACATGAATATTAGAATATTATGAAAAATACTTCTATTGTTGTAATATGTTTTATAACAGCTAAAATGAATGTAAAAATATTTGAATCCCGTCGAAAGCCTTCATCAGCGCATTGTCGTAGCGGCTGTCGAGTGTCTAGAACTAACATTTATTTGTAAAATGCTTGTCAGCTGTCACTCAATTCCTAGGGAACATTTGTTTGTTCTATTCGTTTGTCAATTCAACAAAATTAGCCAAATGCCATGCCTCTGTTTACGGGCAATCGCAGAGCCCGCGAAGACGATGACAATGGACCCATCAAGCCGGGCCAGGAAATGGACTACAATTTCGAGTGTCTGATGCGGATGGCGAAGAGCATGTGCCAAACGCTGGGCAGGCCGAAGGATCGCCTGATCTGCCGCAGCACACTGGATGATCTGGCCAAGTTCAACCAGTCGGAGTCCACGGAGGTGAAGCAGCATGTGCACAAGTTCATGCGGTTCTATTTGCAAGTGCTGCAATGGACGCAGATGCATCAGCCCGCCAAGATATACGAGCAATGGGTGAGATGCGTTGTAAATGGAGACGATAATAGTTAGTATGACATTAACTATTTCAGTACGGCGATGCCTGTAACAGCAGCAACGATCCGACTGCCAATAAGGACGAAGAGTATGTTTGGCTGGAGCAGGGAGTCTCCTACTTGGCATTGAAGCAGTTCGAGGACGGCTCCACCATGATCTACTCGGCCGTCTCCAAGGATCCTGATGCTGGTTGGGAAGACAACGGCTTGAGAACGCTGGCTGAATAGTTGGTCACTTGATTTAATTGCTGCAACTAGTGAAAGCCTGGTCAAATACTGTGTAATATATTTTTAGTTTTGTACGATTGGGCATATAGTAAGTCGTAGGCCCATTTAAATTTGACGTTTTATATTTAATTATCTTCAGTGTTGTGTTATTAGATTAAGCATTATATTTTGTTTTAATTTTGATTTGTTTCTGCGGCGAATTTGAATTTTGAATTCACATCTGTAGACAACAAGGTGGCAACGCTCGACTTCGACAAAGCGCCATCTACAGTTGAAGTGCAGAAGTACGTTATGGCTTGGCTGTTGCTATTCAAAGTCAATAACTGCCTTTAGAGCATAAGCAGTAACCACACAATGTATTCTAATGCAATTTATATGTACTTTCAATTTCTAGTGTATACCAATTATTATTTATACAATTATTATTGTTACAATTGTCTGTCAAAATATAAACTGAAACATAGATGTCGTAATTGCTGAGTTTTGCGAACTCGCTTGTAATTCTCAACAGCTTATTCAGGACATTCACTATTTATATAGCTCACTCTTCAAACTACATTCGTTCTTGCTTCGGCAGAACATATACTAAAATTGGAACGATACAGAGAAGATTAGCATGGCCCCTGCGCAAGGATGACACGCAAAATCGTGAAGCGTTCCACATTTTTTTGCATTATTTTATTTAATTCTTTTATTTTGTATTATTCTTTCTGTTTTCGGGAACATAACAAATTTTAGATTTAATTATCTTATGTACTAAAGGATGCATTTTTAAATTCTGTGAAAAATTGACATCTGGATAATCCAGTCATAGAAAATTATTATTTTAAAATAGCCATTACATTTAAAAATGCTTTAAAAAAACAACTTCATCATAAATATAAATTAAATATTTATATCAAACTCTAATTATAAATAAATACGACAATACAAAAAATGTAATGATTTAAAATAGCATTTCTTATTGACCGATTGACCTTTAACATAATCATAAAATCAATCGCATTTAAAATATTGATTATGAATTAATGTTAAATTAAACTTTCTATATAAAGATTATATCAATTCTGACCTTAAACAAAATCATAAAAATCAGTTGCTTATAAAACAGCATTGATTAGTACTATCAGCATTTGAGTGACATTAATTATTCAATTACATTTTACACTGGACTCCAGTATCTTCATTTTTACCGCCACTGTACTGCAAGCAATTATCAAATGCGTTACATATTAGTGGTTGTCGAGGCTTTCTCTGACTGTGTTATACAATATTGCACTTTAAAAACATAAACAAATGTGTGCGCAAATATTGATCACAGAAAAATACCTCGCGACGTCAATACTCTTCCCCTTTTACGCTCTGTTCTCGAGCTGTCACGATTATCGATCATTTGGTGGTAAACAAATGTTCTTCGTAAACACTTTGCTTTATTAATATTGTTGCCAACTGCAACGATAGTGTACATAATTAGTTGATTACCCTATGAAGTCTATTTATATTCAAATTGCTAATCAGAAGTCAAGGGAATTCGCATTAATGTCAGCGATTAAGTAGTTTCGGTGAAACCCAAATTAGACAAAGTTTTGTATTATCAACAAAAAAAAAACAAAATTATATTGAATCATTACAAACAAATACAATTAGAAGGATATAAAAAATAGAAATAATATTTAAATACGATCCTTAGTACAGGGTAGATGTTAGTCCGCTGAGTAGGATTTTAGTTGATTCGGGTTATAGATGAGCGAGATGCCCAGAAAGGGGAAGCGACTCAAAGAGAGTGAAATCAAGACAAGGAGAGTGGAAGAGAGAGAGAGAGAGAGACACTGGGATGGTCATGGTGGGCACGATCGCTTCTCGTAAACAAAAACAAACAAACGATGTATAGGCGAGTGTGAGCAGAAGACGGACAATGATAAGAGCTCTGAGCTCTGAGCTGGTATATTCTGGGTGACCGAGTAGCCAATTGACGTCAATGGCGCATTGAAATCCTGGTGGAAAAGTCAAGCAACTAAGAAACCGGTAAACACCTTTGCCTTTGCCTCCGGACTTTGGACCCGTGTCTGTCTGAGTCTGATTCGCAGACAGACAGACAGACAGACAGACAGACTGACAGACACATCGACTATAGCTCAATCCAAGTCGGACTCTGTAACGGAACAAGCGCAACGCGCTCGGATCGTTGATAAGGCCTCCCCCCAGACATTGACACCACCTGCAATGCCTCCCACCAATCCAATCCAAGAGCTTGACACAGTTTCGACTTGTGCTTTGCCGATTCGCGAGCCGATAAGCCCGCCATATGTATGTTCATTTATAGCACAGCCTCAGCGTACAGTCACTCTGCTCAAGTCTGTCTCCTCCCTTATCAGACTACAATAAACACACTCTCTCTCTCGCTCACTCTCGCTCTTTTTTGATTTTGTTCCTCTCCTAGCATAATTACGAAGGTGATTAAGAGAAAAAGCCGTTACGAGGCGTAGTTCATGAAGTTTTGTGGGCAGCGGCGCCGCGACTTTGATCTTCGACTGCTGCGTCGCCTTATCGTGCACAAAAATGCATCAAGAGTGAACGCGTTTGTACTTTGCATCTGTGCAAGAAATGCGCAAGGAGTGTGGAGAGGGGGGAAGGGCGAGAGCGAAGCTTATCTCTCAGGGCTGCAGTTCGGTAACGGTGCGCCCGATGCAGCCAGCGAGCCGAAGCTCAACGCGAGCCGTCGTCTCGCGATCCGATGCGCACCCGAAGCGCAACGAAGCGGTGGCCATAAAAATTGCGTAGCTCGCAGCTGATCGGCTCAGTGCTGTGACGGTCGTTAAACGAATCACACGAAAAGCAACGGCAGCGATTTCACACACAGCGCACACGAATGCTAACGGGAACGGGAAAGAGCTAAAGCTAGAGCGAAAGCGAGAACAAACGGATTGATCCGGGTAGAAACGTGCGAAGCTTAAGTACACGTACTTAATAAAGACATCGACACCAAATAATAATAGGCAAAATAGAAAAGACAAAAAAAAAACACTTTAACGTCAAGTGGACACCACAGACAGATAGAGACAGGTGTGCGATTAGATTAACGTAACTTAATTAAATAACTAAAAAAAAAAAAGGAAGCAACAACAAACCGATTCATTCAATAGCCGTAAATCGTACAACTTAAGTTAAGCTCTCTATCTGCGAAAACTATAATCAAAACTCTGACGTACAGTGAAGTGAACGTGCAGCAAACAATCAATCGCTTAGTTCCTGCCTAAAATGTAGACTGGCTGCAACAACAGCGAACAGCGAACAGCGAACAACAAACAAGAACAACGACAACAAAAAAACGTTAAGAAAGAAAAACAGACAAGAAGAAGAATCGTTGCAAGATGTATGTGGCAAACACGACAGGCGGCCTCATGCTGCAGACCATGCTCTACTTGGCGAATCACACGAGTCGGGCGGCTGTCAACACTCTAATCGACCTGCCACCGGCGCCCAAAAGCGGTAAGTGATCCATCCAGTATTTTTTTTATCCGGGGGCCAATTACTCACAGATTGGACAGCTTTTTTAGTTTTGCACATTTATAGAACTCTCGAGACTGGTTTCGATGTTGCTCAACAAACTGCTCTGTAACCCAAGCTGGGCAGAACTTGTAAGCGATTACTCAACCAGTCAAAATATATATAATTACAGTCTCCATACATATACATATGTATCTTTACAATAGGTAAACGGTATATCTAATTACAATCGTATGGTAATGCAAGAACTTGTTTAAATTTACGGCCTATAGTAAATGTTAGAAGAAACCTAGAATTTCGTTAGCTGACAAAGTTTATTAATTCGTTTTTTATTATTAAGAATGAATAATAGAAGTGTACGATATTTATTAATTATTAATATTAATTAGAATTAATAATTTGTCATATCGCAAAAATAAACAACCAATGCAATTCGTTAAAATGCTAATAATAAATATTATATTATATTACTCCAGAAATGAGTTGTGATCAAAACAGATTTAATAACAGCCTATGTGTATCTCTTCAAATAATTAACGATTACTAACTTTTTATAGATTAATGATCTATAGATAATTCGCAAACGGTTTCAAATGTTCTGATTATTATGGGATTAAGTATGTTTTACTACCTGTACCTTTTCTCACAATAATTATTATTATTTTTGTTGTTAATTATATTTATTATTTTATTATATAGAACAACTGATTTACCAGTGTTATTTGTCAGAATTATAAATTTAAAAAATTAAATAGCATATGTCTTATACTAAACTATGCATTGAATAAGTGCAGCCCTCGAATAACCACGATCGTATAATATTACCAAAGCTATGAAATAACTTATATAGATTTATGGCCTATAGACGTAGATAGCAGACGCTATTTCCCTTACCTAATCCTACAATAATCATAAGGATTGATTATTATTATTATTATTTTTCAAAAATAATTCACCAGAGCAATTCATAAGAATGAAGCACAACAAAAGCAGGCAAAGATATTTGCGTATTATTTATGAGTATGTTTCCCAAGACTGACAACTAGTAGTGATGCTACCTGTTTAAAAGCTGCAGTTATCGCCAGCTGACGATCTTTCCGTTGCAAAGGTCTCTCAGGTAGTAGATTGAAAGTTTTTCTGCATTCATTAGTCAGACGAGACAAGACTTTGGCCCCGGCAACGAGTTCAGTTGAAGTCTGAGAGCATCTTCAAGTGTTCATCGGCGTGTGCAAACAAATTCTGGTTTCAAATGGTTCGTTCAACTCGCTGGAGATGCTGGAGGCTGAAGGGAAAGCTATGCTAGATACTTCAGTTTCCCTATATGCATACAATTTACATACGCTATACGATGTATGAACATCGATCGCAAAGAATTTCACATTTTCGAGGGGGTCATCTTGCAATTGCGATAGTCATTCGATAAGCTATTGACGACAACTCCGACGTATACCCACGCCTATCTAATTGAAAACTTCCGATATAAGTATAAATAAGATACTAGCTAAACCGATAAGCTACCTCATATGACAATGGCATAATGATAAAAAAAAAAAGATCGGCAAATAACAATGACGTTATTGGTCAGCCGAGCGGAAGACCAAAGACAGAAGGCAACTTCTGAATGCCACGCAACGTTGAACAGCCGACGAAGGCTATCGATCGATCGACCGATCGTTTCATCGCATACATACATATATCTTTTACTATAAGCAAGTGGAAGGAAATGTCCCCAAGCGACGTTGTTGACGTCGTAAACTGTTGATGCGGTTGACCAAACTCTCAATAACAGGCCCTAACAGCATAATTAATGCAGTTGTACAATAGCGCCTTAGCATTGTAATTGTGGATTTTACTCGTAATCAAACTCGTCGACTATCAGATACTCTACTGTCAAGAATGCGTCACATCAATTTTAATTTTTTTTTTGTAATATAGCAATGAAACTCTTTGGCTAGATTGCGATTATTTTTTCGGGTTTTTCAAATGCTCTATGCTATAAAGGTTATATATATATATTTTTATTATATAGTTAATTCATGTTGCACATGATAACAGTATAATTAAATAATAGCTTCCGCAAACTCAAAAAGACAAAATTTATATTTTTTTCGCTTTTTATAATGATTAAAGACTCAAGAGACTTTGGTAAAAATGTTTGCATTTCTTATAGAAAGTCACCATGTCAATTTTTATTAGAATATTTTTGGAATATGAGAATTCTCTCAATTTATCAGTTAAGAGAGTCTTTTCCTAACATAGAGAACGCTAAAAGCGAATGCTGTGCGTTCTTAGGAACTAGAGCTTTGAGTGTGAGTCGGAGTTGGTTGAAGAAACTCATTCAGATTATTTGCATTTGCATTCTATTTACAGACATCAACGAGGTGAAGTGCTTCGGCGTCTACGGCTGCTTCCCGATCAACGGACCGTGGAACACTGTGACACGCACGATCAGCGTGCATCCGCAGAAGCCGTCGGAGATCGAGGCGCATTATACGCTGCACACACGACGCACTCTGGATCAGCCGAAGTTCATTGATCTGACCGATCCCGATGCTGTGCAGGGACTGGGCATCAATCCGAATGGTCGCATCTTTTTGCTGGTCCACGGCTACTTGGAGTACAGCAACATACCCTGGATGCTGGACATGGCTAAGGCGCTGCTGAACAACTGCCAGGACAACTGCAGTGTGATCCTGATTGATTGGGGTCACGGCGCCAATCCGCCCTACGTCCAGGCCGTGGCCAATATTCGACTTGTGGGCGCGATCACGGCGCATGTGATTCACATGCTGTACGAGGAGCTGCAGCTGCCCAATCTGGACAAGGTGCACATCATCGGTCACTCCCTGGGCGCCCATCTATCCGGCTATGCGGGCACCCATCTGCAGCAGGACTTTGGCCTGAAGATGGGTCGCATCACCGGCCTCGATCCGGCTGCTCCGCTGTTCACCGACACCGATACCATCGTGCGACTGGATCGCTCCGATGCCCATTTCGTGGACATTGTGCACACGGATGCGAACCCCTTGATGAAGGGCGGCCTGGGCATCATTCAGCGTCTGGGCCACGTCGACTTCTATCCCAACGGCGGCTTCGACAATCCCGGCTGCAACAAGAAGCTGCAGGACGTGATGAAGAACAACCAGAAGGCCACGCTCTTCCTCACCATGCAGGAGTTCCTCGGCTGCAATCACATTCGCAGCGAGCAGTACTTCACCGAGAGCATCGAGAGCAAGTGCCCCTTCCTGGGCATCACCTGCGACTCCTACGACGTGAGTTGAATATATCAATAATTAAAGTTCAAATTTCACTTCATTACTTTTTGAAATAAATAACTATTGTAGTTAAATGTCGATTGTGCTGCTTATAAAATTTTAAAATTAAAAACATTAATATCTTTCTACGAATACCAAAAATTACTCAAAGGTAAAACCAAAGTCAAAATGCGTGCCAAGAAACGTATTTTAAATTAATAAATTTCACTAATTGTAAAAATTAAAAGATAATAATTTGAAATTTTTTTGTTTGCGTTCAAAGAAGTGAAAAAACTCAATGCAGAAATTTTATCAATTTATGACTTAAACAAAAAAATAATTAATTTGAACTGTTAAAAAAACAAGGATTAAGCCACCTCATCAGAAAGACACTTCTATTTTATTCTGCATTAAAAAACAACTCTTATTTTATTTTGAAATTAAAAATAAATGTAATATAATATATACATTTATTTTATTGATTTTTATTCATTTATTTATTTATTTCTCAAACGTCATGAAGTGGAAACTAATTATTATATTTATTTAATCACCTGACTAATCCTGAATTTTCTTGTTCCCACAGAGCTTCAAGGATGCCAAGTGCAGCAGCTGCGACGAGCCAGGACGGCTGTGCATGCGCATGGGCTTCCACAGCGAAGAGGACTACCGGGAGCAGGAGGCGCGCGGTCTGGTCAGCGCGAAGGATGCGCCGCCCGTGTTCTACCTGATGACGGGCGAGCGTCAGCCGTTCTGTCGCCAGCACTACAAGATCACCGTGCGCGTCTCCAGCCACGACGAGAGCACGCTGCACGGCGGCGAAGTTGGCACGCTGTCGATACGGGTGCATGGCGAGCACAGCAAGAAGAGCACCGAGCGCATGAAGTTCTCGGCGAAGCCCATGTACTTTGAGCCCGGCTACGAATATACGGCATTGTTGCCCGGCAAGGATCTGCGTGATCCGGGGCATGCCACCGTTTTCTGGGAGTACCAGACGAACTTCCTCAATCCGCTCACCTGGCGTCTGCTGTCCGCTCCGCGTGTCTATCTGGAGTACGTGCTGATCGAGTCGATGGAGTCGCGGGACACCTACGTGAAGCTTTGTCCGCTCCACGAGGGCGCCATTCTCTCCAACACGGAGAATGTGCTGCACACGCATTACTGCAAGGATTAGCGGGGACAGCAACCCACTTCACTATTAGAAATTTAACCGAAAGCTTTGCTGTGACATGCCCGAAAGACGGCAACACTTTATCTTCTTTGTGGCGCTTCAGTCCAGACACGAACCACCAGTCGCGGTGGCCGTCCCAGCTGACTGTGAGAACAGAAGCGCAGCAACTGTTCCCGCTTTTTTTTCGCCGCCCCCCTCCCTGCACGCAAAGGCACAACAAAAGCATTTTGTATTTTATTATAGTATTCGATTATAAAATAAGATATGCGATTGTATCTATCATAAACTAGAGCACTGGGAGCGCGCAATGTTATTTATCTGTATCTGTATCTGTATGTATTATGTATACGTATACTTAATTGTTATTTATATATAATAATATTCGCTATAGTTAACCATTTTTTTTGCTGAATTTTTTTTTTGCCTAGAATATTTATGGATAATTGAAAATAAACTGAAAAATTAAAATAATTATGAAATGAATTAAATGATCTAAAATGGGGAAAAAATAATGATCTATATGGCATTAGGTATTACGAAAACTCTGGGGTAATACTTGAAACTAGATATTTGAATAGTGGAAATTTAAATTTATGACTTTCAGATTTATTGTCATGCTGTTGGAAATTCTCTTAACTTTTTTGTATATACAAATTGCTTTAGAGAAAAGTTCACAGAAAGAACGGTCAATTAATCAGTGTAGTTAAATATACATATGTACATAAATAATGGTTAAATAATGAAAATATAAAATGCAAATAACTTAAATATTTTTATTTGTTTTCTTTTTGGAAACATTCTATCTTCAAAAACTTGCTCTTAAGAATTTAAGAATTTATGCTTTGAATTTATTTTACTACTTTTGCATTCTTGAATTAAGAATCTTTCTTACTCCTATATGAACTAAATGCAATCTTATTTCATGAATTGAGAGTCTAGAATTATTCTTAGGTATTGGATTAAGAATTTACTCTTGATTCTAAAATCTTATCTAGATTCATTTTTGACACTTTTCCATTCATGAATTAAGAGTATGTTCCTCAATAAAGAAACTTTATCATTCCCATAAGAAACTAAGAACAATTTTATTTTAAGAAGTCAAGAATTATTCTTGGGTATTAAGTATTTATTCTTGATTTTAAAACCTTTACTTATGTTCTCTCGTGTAAACATTTATAACTTTAAATATCTTCTCTGTTTAACAGCAAATCTTTTGCTCTTGCAAAATCTAAAAAATCGTAAACGTGAATAATTTGCTGCCCGCCTTTTGTTCAAATTGATTTCGATCAGTTATTTACGAGTTGATAATTTGAGAAATACATTCGAATACCTTGAATACCCAAGTTGCAATTGAAGAAATTCGTTCTCAGAGATTTGTTAGATTGGCGGCCATGGGAACGATGAGGCGTTTAGTCGTCTCGGTTTCAGATTCAGTTTCAGATTCGGATTCAGTCTCAATCTATGCGTTATGATTCAAGTCGACTGTTGTTTCTAATGAATTATACGCACACAGATACGGATACAGCCGCAGCTAAAGATACACACACATTTACAGAGTGTGCATAAATTTGGTGTCATGGATCCTGCTACTCAGTTGTTGTTGTTGTCCAAGTCGTTGTCAACTGTTGTTGTTAATAATTTAAATGCTTATCGCGGCGAATGTATCTATCGCATGCGTGTGTATCTTTTACATATAATTGATATTATCTGCATTTGATTCGTCGACTCGTTTTTTCTGTGGTTTGTTTGGTTTTCTTTCTCTCTGTCGCGCTCTCTGCTTTTCTTTCACTTTTCGTTGTATTTTGGCTTTTGTCGCTTGTCGCTTGTCGTTGTTTTATTTCTTTCCTCGTGTTTCTCGCACACATTCCACAGGTTGCCCAAGGTCTGAGGTCTGATGCGATCCCCCGACCCTGCAACAGAAACACGAGCATGTGGGCATCCAGTTGGGCCCAGTTGATGATCATGTTGACAATCTTTGAGGTTGGCGTTCATTCTGGGTTTTCTCAATTCCGAGAATTGAAATTGGATTTCGATTTGAAGTTGAAGCTGAAGTCGAAGTCGAATTTGAAGTTGGGGAATCGTTGGCGAGAACCTTTTTCGTGTTGCATGGCCAATAATATGCATTCATTAATAATGTTTATCGATGCCGCTGTTGCCCCAAAGTGTCACAGACTGTGCCACACACACAACCGCAGTCCAGCACTCTTCCCCCCTCCCTCCCGCTGCCTGCCACTGCAATTAGCATTTGATGCACTACTTGAAAAGTATAAAAAAACGAAGAGAATCCTTTCCGTGTGTCGTCTTCTTAAATTGCCTGCAGCTGTGGGGCATGCAACGACCTCTTGGTTCCATCTTAATTAGTTGCCCCTCCCCCGCCCTCACTCTCTCTCGCTCTCTCGCTCTCTCGCTCTGAGTGTCGCATAAATCTCGAGCGACGGCTGAGCGACATCAAATGAAACTCAAATCAAAATGTCATAACTTCCACTAGACGAGACACAAGCGACAATACGTCAACTTGCCACCCTTTCCGTAACCACCTCCCTCCCTCAATGTTGCACGTTTAATTAGTCGCGTTTCGCCTCCCCCTCTCTGCAATCCTCAATGCTCGCCAGCCAGCGTCGGCGTTGCAAACAAATCACATAATTATGATTGAGCGCAGCCTCCGTTTGCCGCCAACTCTTTTGCTCCCCACACTGACGACTCATCACTCTTCCACCTCTCGTCCGTGCCCCATGGGTTCTGCGGCGCAGTTTTGGGGCTTTCTTTATGGCGCACGCATATAAATAAATCTGTCCGGCTCACAGCTGCCGTAATTGAATGCAAATGCCCATCCAAAAATACGTAGCATCTATTGCAGCCACTTCTGCTTCTTGCCACACTCTCCCACTCGGCGTCAGGCTACGGCGAAAGGCGACAATCTGCTGTAAATTATCGTGTGTAGGTGCCACTCTCCTCCATCTCCCATCTCCCATCTCCATCCACATCTCAATCCCAATGCCATTCCATAACCATTTCCCATTCCAGAGATGCTCCATTGTGTTTGCTGACGATGCGTGGAAAACTAATTTTCCAATCCCAGCCCCCATTTTTTCATCAGTCTCTCCCAACTCGCAACTTGCAACCCCATCCACAGTTCGGTGTTCATCTTCCAGCTTCGCTTTTCCTGTGTCGTTTATCTTGCGCACAATTTTGATATTCATAATTTGTGGCGTGTGCTCCGGAATTCTCCTCCCCTCCTCGTGCTCCTTGTGTCATCTTGTTAAATCGCACCACGTGTTTTTGATAATGACGACATAATTATGCCAGACTCGACGCCACTTTCAGCGGCAGTTGCACGTTGCACGCTGCACGTTGCAGTTGCAGCTCGAGCCCAGCTCAAGTGCTCTCGGTGGCGAGACAGCGACAGACAGGATATGCATATTCCAAATAATTGGAATAGTTAGACGATCTAATCTAAGCCAGGCGATTCATTTTTGAGAAACTCCCGAGGAATGTCTTTAGTTTGTCCATCTATTTAAATTTGTTGAAATTCTTAAGAAATTATTGCAAAGAAGGAGAATCTTGAAAACAATTTTTAGATAAGAATAACTAGTAACGTGTGTAAATAATATAATTACTTTTATAATCATTTGTAAATTCTGAATACCTTCAAATTGAGCTGAAATTTTCCGAATTATTTAAGAGTAGAAATTTTCAGAAAATGTTAGAAACAAAAATGTATACTACACAAATTTATAATAATATGAAAATTCTGAATATCCATTGAGCTTCTTTTCATGCAGAACGATTTTGGAGTATGCAAATTTGTAATAGGTGCCTCTTAATAAGCTATAATATAATAATAATAATTTGGAAATTCGAAATATCTATTGAACTTATTAACATTCAGAATATTTTTTTAAGTATAATAATTTATAGAGTGTGCTTTCTAATAATTTAATATAAAATAAGAATACCAAATGCAGATTGGGCTTCTTTTCAAATCGAGCTGAAATTATATTTTCTCATAGCATAAAAATATAATTTAATTTAAAATAATTTGTAGAGTATCTTATTTGACACAAATAATAATCCATAATATTTAACAGGTTGTGCTCAATTTTGGATATTATTTTATTTATTTATGGCAACTCCAATATTTCTTAAATAACTAACAAAAATTAGTCAATTGTTATTCCGATTTGTTTTACAATATATTCTGTTTTGGAATTATTAATGTAACCAACTATTTAAATTTGAAATAACGAATAATTTCTTCTATTCTGCCATTTTTTTCATATTCGATGTGAAATTGTTCAACTTCATTCAACTAACTAAATATTATGCAAATGCAGCAGTTTAAATAAATTAAATAATGCTCTTTAGATTGAATTAAATTTCACGGTACATATGCACATTTAATAATTCGCTGTTGTGATTATGCTAATCTCTTGTATCAAATTAAGCAAATTCCTTCAGCCAATTGAAGCAATTTTAGATCCAATAAATATTTGAAAGCTGCCATAAAATATTTTTAAATAAATGCTATCGAGTGCAACGCTGTAGTTCTCTGATGTTATGACGCTGTTAACGTAATGTTAGTAAGTTTTTATTAACATGCTGAGCTTAGCATCTGTTGAACTACAAAACAAAACTTGCTGTTGTAAATGGTGAATGGTGAATGGGTTTTTGTCTCGTCGCGCTCTGTTTTGAGGCACAAAGTCGCCTTTGTGGCCAAGTGTCAACTGCAGGGAACTGGGTCCAAGGCAGAAGCCGAAGCTACAGGAAGTGCCGAGTGAATAATACTCGTACTCAAAGCCAACGCTTGCGGACATATAGAGGACTAATTTAAATATCATTAGTAAACAATTAAGACAAAGGAGAGCAGCAACAAAAGGAGCCCAAGGATAAACAAAAAGGATGTTAACAATGCGACTGCTGCGGCTGCGGCTGCGGCATTATCGCAAGCCGCCTGTCAACGCGCGCCACGCCCACTCTGGCGGCAGGGGCAGGGGGCGATTAGGGCGGCTGGGTGGAGGGAGGGGGGCTGGGGGTTAGCGAAGGGGTTGCGTAAAAATGTCAACGAGAGAGAAAAGAGTCGAGCGCAAATCAAAGGACATGCTGCTGTTGTGACAGCTCAAAGGATTGCGGATGAAAAAGGACGACGCCCAGAAGAACAAGTAAGAAAGCAACAAACGAGTGTCCTCGACTTTGAAATACCCGCTACCCATTTCAAAGTGGTCACACCGTCAACAGTTGTTGTAAAGTTGTTTCATGATTAACTTTTATGTTTTTCACTCGATCACAAACAAATTCACAGCAATCAATAAGATTCAATTCAAGGTTTGTACTTTCGATTTGCGGGTGAATTTCTTAAACAAACTTGATCTACGTGCAAGCATAACTAGTGTTTGAAACATTTCAACATTTTCGTAGCTCTTATAGTCTCTGAGATCTAGGTGTTCATACAGCCAGACATGGCAATATTGTTTCGGCTGCTGATGCTGACCAAGAAAATACATACATATATACTTTATGAGGTCTGAGATGCCTCCTTCTGTCTGTTACATACATTTTGTGTTGGCACTAAGTTATAATACCCATCTTCCCAATGGGAAGCGGGTATAAAAGTTTATTTATTTGAAATTTATTCTTCAGCGTTAGATTTAAGACATACATATAGTATGTATATAATTCTCACTGCAAAATATGATTAGTTATGAAATATGTGAATTTTTTCAATTAGTTCCATGAATGTTAGATACATTTATAATACTCTTCTGTCCTATGGGTAGCGGGTATAAAAAAGGTTGCGACGGCGACGGCGACTGCGATTCAGCTGCCTTTTTTTGTTAATTGCATTTCAAACATAATTTGTCAAAACACAAGCTGGGCTGAGCTGGGCATAAACGTGCCTTATCAGCAGCCGGGGGCGTGCAGCCTGCGGTAATTCACATGGTCCACATGCGGCAGGAGTTGGAGGTCATGCCTCTGGATGTGGCCACGTGCCACCACGGCTGGTTGCACGTTGCGCACTTCGGTCACCTGATGCTGCTGTTCCCAGGCTGCCACGCCCACTCCAGTTGTGGAGCACGACGACGATGATGATGCCAGAGGAGTCCTGGGCACATTTTGTAATATGATCCTGCGTGTTTGAGCATAATTTGTTATTTTGCCTATCGCATTCCTTTCCCTGCTCTTTCCTCCCCCTCCGCCTCCGCCTGCGCCGCATTACATGTTTTGTCGAGCGGTTGCCAAAGCGAAAAATATCGATTACAATTTCGCTGAAACTTTGTTCTCTCGTCTTTGTTTTGGACCCCATTTGGAAGCACATTCGAGAGCACATAACCATAAATAAGGGTCATAAAAATGATGCTCAGTTGTCGCTGCGGCAGCAGCAGCGACAGCAGCAGCTGCTGATACCCATAACAAGCTTACACAGCCTCCTCCAAAGACTCCAAAGACTCGAGAGTCTTCGGCTGTCCGTCCTGCATTAAGAGCAACAAATAAATTCTTTTTCGGCGATCCGACAATGTCCTCAATACTCATAACATTAACTCACCGTCACAGTACAACTTTTAATGAGCCTCATTTTGATCACGATCCCAGGCTTGGATCCTCGAGGCGGAAATGCGAATCTCTTGTTCCCGAAGTCATTTCTTGGCCCTACCTACTTATAAACTTCATAAATTAATTTAAAAAAAAGTCTAAAACAATATTGTTTTGATTAACAATACAAACTATTTATCTGAAAAGATTTAGATTAGATCTCTTGTTTGTTGTTTATTGATTTTAATCGTTTCGTCTACAGAGCGTAAAAATAACGCTCTAAAAACAAGAATTTTTGACAATGTTATGATCTGAAAAAAAAATAAAAATTATGAATTCGTTCTTCAAAACATTCTTTTTTTATAAGAATTTGTTCTACAATGAATTTTAGATTCAAGAAAGTTTTCTTCAGAATAAATTAATAAAACAACTTTCTTAAAACTTAAACTTAATAAATGTTGCCAAAATATAAATTCCATGTCAAAATCAATGAAGTAATTTATATCAAATAAAATGTGGCATTTTATAAAGAAGAAGAAGATGAAAGTTGAAGAAGGAGCGGATGGCGTAGTGTGCAAAAAAATAGACTCCAATATAATGATAATACAATACATTAACATTGAAAATACTCGAAAATAATAAAATTTCAAATAAAATAAAGTACTGTTTAAGAAATTAAAGCAATAAGTTCATGATTTTAATTTATAAAAAATGTTCTTGAGAATTGTTGTACTATACACATACTAGAATCCCGAACCCCAGCCGTCGAATTAAGCGTACCACTTGTGCACAATTGCCTTGGGCTATTTTAAAATTTATTGCATTCAACGGTGTCTTAATCAATCTAAATACAAGCTTAATTTTATAAACAAAAAAAAAATCAAATGAAAATTAGGAAGTCGACGAAAAGAGAACATTCAATATGTGAATGAATGGATAAATGTTTTCAATTGCTTTCGATTATTTTGTGCCTTGCTTCAGACTTGGAAGAACAAATGAATAATATCTACATACAAGTTGTACATACATACACATATAAGGTAACTCAACACATGCACATAGACCTATGTGTGTGTAGTATTTAGATGTATCGTATACGATTTCCCATGCAGGGCTATTTATTACAGACAATGAGTACTTAACTGTGTAAAGTACTCAATTTATGAGTTACTGCTCTCTCGCTCTCGCTCTCGCTCTCGCTCTCGCTCTTTCAATCATCTCTCACAGATGAGCGCACATGCAAAAGGAAGCCGCCAAATGTTCATTTCTGTTGTTGTCTCTTTGCAGAATTTGTTTTGTTTTGTTTTCCTTGCTTGCCATTGTTTTGCCTTGGGGCGCAGGCAGAGCGGGAGAGAGAGAGAGAGAGAGAGAAAACATGTCGAAAGCGGAGAGTTATTAAAAACAATATTCGCTGGATAAGCAGCGAGGCATGCACAAGGGAACGACAGCAACAACAACAGTTGTGTTTCGAGGAGTGGGCTTATCTCGCATCTTTGCATTAACACTTCGGCTTTCGCAGTTCGCTATTGTTGTTGCTAAGCACACATACATCGATGGCACACAAAATGGCAGCCACTGGGAGCGCAGTCGCTTATCAGATCAGCGCAGTGACAATGAAAATTTAGCACCTTGACTCACTCTCTCTCTCTCTCTCTCTGTCGCCGTCTGCTTACAACTTCTCGAAGGCATTCGCATTGGTGAGCATCTCACGAGTCAAACGCCAGACCTGCTTGGCAGCCTGCTCCAGGGCGCTGGGCGACTTGCCCTTGAACATGTCGAGGCTGGGCAGGAAGTAGTGGGGACAACGGCGGTACTGCAGGCAGGAGATCAGCTGCAGGAAGATGCCGTTCAGGCGGTCCGCGATGCAGCTCTCGTCCCACTCGAAGTCACGCGGATGCTTCTCGCACTCGTAGAGCAGCAGATTCTTCAGGTGATAGGCGCTGATCGGATTGCCGGGCAGCTCCAAGTGCCGATCACGCAACGTCTTCAGTATGCTCAAGCAGCGACGACGGCAGCCACCTTTGAAGATACCAACAACAACAAGTAGTTACCAATAGATCGCTTAGAGAATGCCACCTCAACCCACCTTGCAGCAGACGATTCTCGGCCTCGAAGAAACTCAGCACCCAAGCGTCGCCCTCCATGCTGGCCGCATTGTTGTTCTTGTTCTGCATCACGATGCTCTCCTTGGACAGCAGATCAAAGCCCTCCGTCTTGACCTCGGCCACAATGTTGGGATGCGGCCAGGGGATGTGGGGCATCGGCCAATGGGCCGCCGAGCGCGGCCAGATGCCGGAGCATTTGAATGCCGGCGTTATTTGGACGACGTAACGCTCGCGAATCCGCAACTTCACCTCGGTGGTGTCGCCAATCATCTTGACCATATCGCGGTAGATGCTCTTGTCGCACGCCTGCGCCACCAGCGTCTGGAAGCGTGCCCGGATCTTGCGGGAGGACAGATAGCCCGATGCCGTGATGAACTCCACCCACAGCGACATGGAGCGCTTGCGGCCATCGCTCAGCTTGAGCACCGCACAGCCGGGCAGCGTGCCGTCGTCCACGAAGTTGAAGACGCCCATCTGGTTGAGGTAGAGCACGATCTCGAACTCATTCGGCGAGATCACCTCGACGCCCTCGAACCTGAAAGAAGAACAGCATCATCGGATTAGTGTCGCTCTGGCAATCGATCGATCTCTTTGATCCGCTTCTCTTCTCTCCGCCAATTGGATCTGCGTAACTCAGTCGACTGATGCCTGTCATCGCTGCCACTGTGGCACCTTCTTCTGCCCCGCCCTGCCCCGCCCTGCCCACAGATCGATTCGCCCGCAAACATGCAACGTCATTGCTGTCAAGATCACCTCATATCGATGGCAACGTCGTCGTGCGGCAAGCAAATATTGTGAGCTGTCCTCACAGTAAGTAAACATTATTACTGTGGGGGTTCTCACAAAATCACAACTTCCTATACTCGATTGTTCTTCAATTATCGGTTACACATTGCCGTATTAAATTGATCGATTCCCAGTAGGAAAAATAAATATACATATGTCAAAAGTAAACTCAAAAGGATTAGAATGACAGAAAATTATTATTATTATTAAATTTAAACTAATTTTTTCAATATTCTATATATATTTTGCTGATATATTTTTATCTTGAGTCATGGTAATTGAATCGTAGCGAATGCAATGTACATATGTTTAAGAATTATAGAAATAAACCAATTAGTTACAAAATATTGAGTGGAAATCTATTTGATGAAGAATTATTTCGGGAATCTATATTGCATATCTCATACTATTTAAAAGTTAGCTTTAGTGCGTTTTAGTGTTCTTACAAGGCTATTAAAATCTCTTTTTTCATCTCGACCTTAATTAGGAAAATATTTTTATTTTTGTATTGTTAAATGTTAGACGTGCAATTATGAGTTTTTATTTGAATGAAGTATTTACAAGTATTTCTTTTTAGATCGTGGCTTTATCTTTAATATTCGAATATATTCGAATATGGAATTTTGCTCGCTATAAAATACGAATAAAATATAAAAGCAATGTTAGTTCAAAAATAAAGCAATGTTGTTTTATAAGTAACGCATTTGTTTTACCCTTTGACCTCACTGAATTATCTTTTATACTCGCATTTAGATTAAGGAAAATTCAGCAAAAAGTTCTGCTCTTCTTTTGTATTCCAATCTATCGTAATTGCCCATCCCTGGAGCTGAAACTGGCCATACTCACCTGCCATTGCACTCGACAAGGCTGGAGATGAAGCGGGGCTCCTGCAGCTCGACCTCCTTGAGTATGTCCTGGACTATTTTGCAGATCTCGCGAATGGCCGTCGCCGTCTTGAAGATGCGCGCCTGGACGCGTTCGGCACAGAAGCGATTCATCTGGTAAATGATGCGCGTCTGGGCGGCCAGCATGTCCGGCGGCACCAGCATCTTGGGGCTGGGATGCTCAGATGCTGCCTATAAGGTGTAACAGGATATCGACAGCTGACGACTGACGACTGACGACTGACGGTCTGGTCTCGGATCTCGGATCGTTCTCCAGACTTGAGTCGGGCGGGCGGTGAACAACAAACGAAACAATCGCTGGCCGTGACCTCAAGGCGTATGCCAATTACGCGACTTTGAAGATGCCAAATCGGAAATGGAGACGGAGAGAATGGGGACGGAACTAAAGTCGATATCGATTCGGGGTGGAACACAACACTGAAGACAAAGGAACAATTCAATTGTGAGTTACGTTGACAGGCCGTGTGGCAACAATGGGCTGCAAGTGGAGCACAACACGAACTTTTTTTTTTTCGTACTTTTGTTACTTGTGTTCTTTTCGCTTTTTTCTGTTTTTTTTTTTGTTTTTTGCGTGGCGTGTTATATTGTGTTGGATCGGAATCGCGAGCGCGCTGCTGCCAGATATTGTATCTGTATCTGCATCTGTATCTGTATCTGCATCTGCTGTGGCTGTTGCAGCTGCATCTGCAGCCGAAATCTGGCCGGGATTAGCCGCGTTTTACGGATGCGTTATGCGTTATTGCGAGTCGGAGTCGTGTTGTCTTCTTGTCGTGCTGTCGAATGCCCCGGCAACGATTCCAAAAGCAGCCGATACCGATACCGATTCATATGAAAAGATACGCAACGATGTCGACGTCGTCGTCGTCGTCGTTGTTGTCGTCGGTCCGGCGTCGTCGTCGCCAGCGTTGTAAATCTCGCGGATATTTACAGCTTTGGCAGATAAAACGCTCGGCCAAACACTCGCAAGCAGAGCTGGCAAAAAAAAAAAAACTGCAACTCGTTGTTGCCCTGCATGTGTGTGTGTGCGAGTGTGTGTGTCCGCCATCTCATGAATGGCAATCTCGATTACACCCACAAATGCAGTTGCTCACACAGGCTGCAGATAAAAACGAACACCGATGCAGATACAGCTGCAGTCGCAGCAGTCATAGATACAGAAGCACAGATACGCGGATACGCAGATGCAGATGCAGATACTCGGATGCCGATACAGATGCAACTGTCAAGGTGTCACGTGACAAGCGTTCATCGTGTCATCGTCGCTCAGTCTCGTGCCAAGCCAAAAATCAAAAATCAAACGCACAAAAAAACAGGCAATCTTTGAGATACTGCATCTGTATCTGCGATCAAAAAAACAGCAGTGAGTTCAAAGCAAACAAAGCGACGCTGACTAATCGCACGCTGCTCAAAGTATCTCTATCTCCGCTGTGTGTGTGTGTATCTGTAAGCATGTATCTTTTGCAGCCGAGTATCTATGTGAGCGGGGCACGTTCATTGGCTGCCCCAAGCGCCGCCCCTCAGTGTGAGCGAGAGCGAGGGCGAGTGGGAGAGGGAGAGAGAGAGAGCACAGTGCTGGGCAGGAGACAATCGAAGCCGGCGGCGGCTTGTCGCTCCGTCGGCTTGCGAGACGCTGTCACGCAGCGGCGCGCTCTTTGAACTCGCATGCGCTCTCGCTCGCGCTTCCGCTCTCCCTCACTCTCTCTCTCGCTTCTCTCTCTCTCTCTCTGTAGTGCCTGTGTGTGTGTAAATTTAATTTGTTAAATACATTTTGTGCCAGACGCCGTCGTACACGAATTGTGTGCAATAATTTATCTGAAATGTGCACTCATTTAGCAACGAGCGGCGAGCAACCCTCGTCCCAGAGACGACAACAGCAACAACAACAACAACTGGCAAACGACGGCGATATCTTTATATCTCACGGATACACGAACACACCAAAGTTTTACATTTCACAGATACTCGCAGCCAACAGGCAGGCAACAGCAACTACAAAGATACAGATACATTCATAAATATGTCGCCTGGATTAATGTGCCAGTTGGCAATTTTTGACAGCGTTGTTCTCAACCCAGCGACCGCCGTCTGCCCAGCTCTCCATCTCCACCTCCACCTCCATCTCCTTTTCAGGTAGTTTAATATTATTATCATAGTACTCGCATTATATATTAAGGCTAGTTAAAGCGACGACTCGACATTAAAGACAAGTGTTCGCCATTGTCGTCCGACATCTGCGCAGAGATCAAAGCATTCGTCAAATATGTTTTCGCTTGTATCTCGCAATTAGATAAAATTCCCTGTCGTCTGGCACTAATTCAAGACGATGCAAAACACAACGGCAAACGATCGTCGCATTAAATACACGAATAAACAAAACAACCTCTGTCCGGAAAATCCAAATGATCAAATGAAAATTCTATATACTTAATGGCATATAAAATAAACGCCATTCCATTTGTATTTGAGTATTCTAAGCATCAAAATGATTCGCCACGAATCGCATATGAAATACTAGATACAACAAACTAAGCAGACATCAAATGTTTAAACAAATAATAAAATAATATTCAATAAACATAATTCTTCATTCTTCTAGTCAGAAAGATAACTCATAATTTAAAATAATTGTATTTGCTTCTACGTTGAAGATAAGGATAATTTGCTTATGAAAAAAAAAAATAAAACAAATAATTCAATATAAATTTATTTAATTTATTTACTATTATAGTAAGGAATTCAAAATATTATTAAATTAATATAATTTATTATTCGTTTAGTTGATTGATTGCAGTACAAAGAATGTGTGAAAAAATAATTAATAGTTTAGTAAAAATATATTTGCTATTATAGTTGGGAATACAAATTAATATTCAACTCATAAAAGTATGAACATTTAAATATATTTGCTCTTGAATTTAGTTTATAGCGTTTGTTTAGTTAAAAGAGTATGAAAAAATAACAAATAATTACATTTGCAAATATTATCTATTAAAGATAAGAATTTAAACAGTATTACGAAATTCAGATGGCAAGATTTTAACAAGAAGGAAGTCAAAAAAAAAAAAACAAGTAATTTAAATTAATCTTATTATATTCGCAATAAAGATTAAAGATTTGTATCATGATGTCTGCAAAATTCAAAATAATTAATTTTAAATAAAATAGCTCCCCAAGTCAACAATGAATTATTATTATCAAACTAGGAAGTTCTTCAATCGATTAGAGGTTGGATTCTGACAAATATCATATTTTGAAGAATCATTTTGTCTTTGGTCTTTTCTTGAGTGCAGATATTATTTAAAACAAAAGAATTCCAATTGGTTAATTTTCAAACATTTACATTAACAATTGAATTAACACCAATATATGTTTATTGATCAATCTGCTGTCCATACAAGAAAGAGATGCCAAGAGAAATTGTTAATGAATCGGGTATTTAGAGATATATTATGTTGTGTTGTGCTTGGCCATGGGATATCTGGAAATATTAATCTAAGCCCCATTTGAAAACAGGAACTACTTAACTGTAAGCAAGCTATTTGAGATATCCAAGTGATGAAGTTGTTTAACGATCAATTAGTTATAAAGATTAATGTGCAGAGATACACATACATATTTTCCACAAGAGTTATGGACACTTCTGATATGTTAATAGCTAATCAAACAGGTCCCAGACAAAACTCTCACACACACACACACACACACAGACTTTCACTGGGCTGGCAAATGGAGTAAAAGCTTATGCATATTTGTTAAGTCAACATATAATTGGGAATTAGGATTCGAATAATCTGCTCAACTGGCAGATAAATTGTAGAACATCATGGCATATTATCAATAGATCCCTCGATACGATTTGATCAATTTATTGGAAGAGGGGGAGGCAGGGAGGCCAGGTGGATGGCGATGGCATTTTGGATTTCCAGAGTGCTCAGATCGTCAGTCGCATATCTGCATAAATTTGAAACAAAGGGCGACAGACGGACACAAAGAGAACCAAATGGTAAAAAGTGGAAACGAGCATGTACTATAAATTTATAAGTGTGCGACTGTGTGTGTGTGTGTGTGTGTGTGTATGTTTTTCCCGTATTTATATATCTCTTAGATCTTGAAGAAATTTGAATATAATTTATGTGCAATCGTCGCGTTTTTCGGTTGGTTTATTTGCTTGCTCGCTTGTTGCCTTGCCCTTCCCCCTTCCTCTCCTCCTCCTTCTCCTCCTCCTGCCTCTCCATCCCCCACTGTCCACGATCCACGGTCCGGTTCGGTTCGGTTTTTGGTCCCAAATGAAGAACGATCCATCCATCTAAACGTTTGTCACTTGCTGCGTTGTCGCCGCAACGTTTGTCTTTTTTGCTGCTCCGCCAGCTCTGCTCCTTCGTCTCTTTTGTCTTTGCTTCTTGTTATTATTGTTGTTGCTGTTGTTGCTGTTGTTTTTGTTAAAAAGCGTCACCGACACCGTCGCTGCCGTCGCTGCCGTCGACCCTCGACCATTGACCATCAACGCAGTCGTTTATCTTGTAGATATATCAGTCTGTCCAGCTGAGACTGAGAGCCGCTGCTTAACTTCTCAACTGGCCAACTGCCCCAAGTTTCTATGGAAAAGAACAATAACACAATTTCACATGCATCCCCACATCACAATATTATTCATGTCTATCCTCTACACACACACTCCTCAGCATATATTATACCGTATGCGATGGAACTACATATCCTTAACAAATGCCATAAAACAATTTGCGAAAACCAAAACAACAAATGCATTTTTTTTTATAACTCAAACATTTGACGTTCTTTGTTAATAAAATTCTGATACAACTAAATTAAATAAAATGAAAATAAGAATATTTTATCTGCTAACCAACATTTCTTCAGCAAATGTTTTTTTCCTACTTGGTTAACTTGATGAATTATTCCGACGATTTGTTCGTATGCCAAGTCGTTACTAAAGCTAATGCACATTAGCTAATGTTATTAGAAATAAAGAACTCGAAATAATACTTGGTTGATTGCTTATTTACACTACTATAAAACGATTTTTTATTAGTTGTTAGCTTTACAGCTATCTTTTGATGTCTGCATTAATGGAACTGTTGTCTGCAAATTGAAATGTTCAATAATTTTTCAGAGCTGTTGCCAACTAAATAAATAAAAATTGCAGTTAAGCAGTTGGTAATTAAAATCCCAAAAGACAACATTTTTTTTGGCGAATATTATATTGAGTTAAGTCCTAGAAATAAAAAATTAAAAAAAAAAGCTGATAATCCATTTTGGAATTTAAATATGTTAAATATTTTCTTATAGAGCTCCACTAAAGGGCGAACCATAAAATTCAAATTAATATTTTTGTATTTCATCAATTGCATTGATAATATTAGTTTGATAAATTAAATAAACAATTTATTGCTAAAGTTGGTAATTGAATTATCTGTTAAACCAGTTTATATTTATATATAAATATATTTTAAATTTATGGAGCAAATGAATATTTTAATATTTCAACCATTGCATTGTCGAAATTCTTCAATAATTCAAATAAAGCAGTTGGTAATTGAAATCATTACTTTTACTGTAAATAATTTTGTAATTTAAATCTCAATTCCTACAATAATCTGCATTCAATTTAAATATATTTTAAATTTATAGATCAGCTATCTGAATTAAAATAATTATTTTAACGCATCAACATTGGCAGTTAGAATATTAGTTTGCTGTTAACATTGCTCAGAGCTTTTGTATGAATTAAATAATACATAATAATAACAAATAATCTGAATTCAATTTAAATCTGAATACAATTAAATATTTTGATACTTCAAGAATTTAGAATATTAGTTTGCTGTTAACATTAATCAGAGCTGTTTATTAAATAAAATAAAATCAGTTTGTAATTGAAATTTCCGTTTAAATCATCTCTATTCTCACAACAAATAATCTGCATTAAATATAAATATAGTGGAAATTTATAGAGCACTTATCTGAATACAAATATTTCAACAATTGCATTTAGAATATTAGTTTGCTGTTGACACCCATTTACATGGAGGGCAGCCCTAGAAATGTTAATTGGAATACGTAAATAAATAAATCACAAGTTGAGCTTATTTA